>VZSE01002491.1:1521702-1673720 GCA_013398275.1 Promerops cafer | reverse complement strand
TTGCCAGATATTTGTATTTTTGAGGTAACTTGGAGATTCTGCCAAACCCATGTGGGTCTGCTCTAAAAATAATGGGAGGTTATTCATAAGTTGTTGAAGCAAATAAGAGGAGTTCAGTTTTCAAGACAGCAAGAAGCTTGATTGTGGCCTCCTGAGAAATGTATAGCCTATATTGCTTTTATTTAAGAATTTTTGTAATTGTTGGAGGTGTTTTGATGCCACTGATTCTTTATGGAGATAAAAGGTGTAATAACATCTTCTGTGCTGANAATAATTATATATATATATATATATAATTTATATGTAAAACTTCTTTCCTTAGCTAGAGTTTATTTTTGATTTTGAAATTGAACAGTCTCAAGTACTTCATTTGACTTAGGTACTCCATCATTTTTACGAAAGTAAAGACAAATCCATTTTCCCTTGCCCTTCCTTAGTTTATCTGTGTCCATGAAAAGCATTAATTATGCATGGCAGAAAAGTTGCAGAAGTAGTCCATGAATTACACAAAGCTTTTCTCATTGGAGTATTTTTGAAATAACTTATTTCTAAAGATGAGAAGATACTCCAAGAATTCTGGTCATGTAGCTTATTCAAGACCTTAATTTAGAAGGTAGATAGATTTGTGAAAGATGGCTTACGTTCTGTCTTAGTCCAGAGGCACTGATGTCTTTGCTCTCTTAAATTTAATAATCTATGAGATAGTGGTAGGTATTGCATCTTGAGAAAGCTATGGGTTTATGTTTTTTATTTTATTTTACTGTAAGTAAAGTTCTTTTTGTGAGAATGAAAGTGAGCATGTGTTATCTCAAAATAGAGATTTCTTCTGATGCTAAGAAGGCAATAAATTAACACACATTGAAACCTAACCCTTTTTACATTATGGACTAGCTTTCTTGTATTAAGCAAGGGCTGGAATTTCATTGGTGGAATTGATTCTGCTCTGGAAAAAAGTGTGCTAGGTTGTGTGAAGGTCTTCAGAAAGTTGATCAGAAGCTCTGAACGGGGTTTTGTGAAGAAAACTCTTGTGGACCACAAAGGTTTGGTCAGAGAAATCTAACATCTGTTGCTGGTGTTGTCTTCTACTTACACTCACACTGTAACCAGTTGGGAGAAATAGCAGGTTTGCTGCAGATACATTAAGACAATAAAAAGTCTTAATCTGACTGGAAAGAGTGAGGGATGGGATTCTTTGTTAGTGTAAGGATGGATTGCTGCATCTGTTACAACAGTTTGTCATCTCCTCATCTGTGCCCAATGAATCAGGTATATGAGGAGGAATGGAGAATCCAGGCACTGTCTTCTGCATTCTCCTGCTGTGTCCAGAGATTCCTGGCAGTTCAAGTGAGGGGAAAAATGAGGAAGAAGAAACCAAAAACCTTTGTTAAAAAGTCTGGATCTGGCACCTCAGTCTGGTGAAACTAACCATTCCATTCTGTGACTAGGGCTCCATGTATGGCAGTGTTACCTTGGGCCTAGTGGTGAATATCCAGAATAAAAAAAGAAAAGGGTAGCAGGAAAGATTTCTCCAAGGGATGGGATGCGAAAGAGTGCAATGGTTCTGTCACACAGTCCCGGGCTGCCTGAGCCTGGAAGGGACCTTTGGAGGTCATTTGGTCCAATCCTCTGCCTCAAGCAGCATCACCTAGAGCCAGTTGCCAAGGTTGTGTCCTGGAAGCTTTTGAGTATCTCCAAGGATGGAGACTCCACAACCTCTCTGGGCAGCCTGTGCCAGTGCTCAGTCACCCTCGCAGTGAAAAAGTGCTCCCTGGTGTTCAGAGGTAACTCTTGTGTTTCAGGTTGTGCCTGCTGCCTCCAGCCCTGTCACTGGGCAGCACCGAGCAGAGCCTGGCTCTGCCCTCTTTGCACCCTCCCAGCAGGTATTTCTATACATTGATGGGATTCACCTGAGCCTTCTCCAGGCTGAACAGTCCCAGCTCTCTGATTGTCCTCATGGGAGCAGTGCTCCAGTTCCTCCATCATCTTTATGGCCCATTGCTGTGCTCTCTCCAGTACATCCATGGCTCAAGCAGATTGCAGGATGTTTCAGACTGGAGTACTTGTTGGTGTCAATGTTAATAGAGGCTTTTTCTGGAATTCTAGTTTTAAACTGCTGGGTCCAGGCCAAGTTTTAGGTTGGGGGCCCTCTCTGAATAGAAAGGCCCATTCCACTAGAAAACCAGCTAGAATCTTTTTTCAACTCAGTAACTGATGAAAATTATGCCAGGTAGCTTTAGAACAAAATTTGTAATTCAACCCCTGCAACTGTGTCAAAAAAAAAAAAAAGGAACATGAAAGTTCTGGATCATTTTTTCAATCTGGAGACTGGGAGGAGGAAGAAATAAGTCAGCTGAGGCTGCAGATTGCCTAAAACATCAGATTCACAGTATTTCTGTGGAAAGGTTAAATGCAAAGCAGACCTTGTTTTGTGCAACATTCTCAGCAACGATAGTTCAGAAAGAGTCAACTTTATAGTTCTGAGCAAATCAAGGAAACATGATTTAGAGTGGCTTTTTTTCTCCTAACTATATTTATAGTACTCATGGAAAATTTCTTCTAGTAACAATTCTAGGAAAGAATACTGGAAAATAAAAAATGTAGGACACCAAATCTACAAAAGTAGTCACTTTTCAAAATGATACCTACTCTTCTAAACTTGTTTAAAGTTTTCAGGGACAAATGAATGGTGTTACAGACCTTACAAGTCAAAATAAAATAGTCCCTTCTGAAGTTTCTTCTGGCTAAGAAACATATTTGTTAATGCAGTGGAAATATCAGGTAAAATTAGCTAAGATAAAATTAGCTAAGTTACCTAAATATGCTTTAAAACATAACTTTTCCCCAAACCCAAAGAAAACAAGACAAACAATGCCAAACCACCCAAAATGAAAAAAACAAGGAAGGGGAATACATAAATGTCGTCACAACAAACCTGAGGAGTAATGCTGATCCATAGCTGCTAGGGTTCAGAGAAGCCTGTAATATAGATCCATCAGTGTAAATAAATAATCCTTAGCTGCTGCTTTGTGTACTTCTGGGTGCTTTTTGATACTCAGGTGTAGCTATTGACTTAAAAAGAAATGGCACGTTGACAGATACTGATCTGGGTTTGGAAATTTGAGGCATAGACGAAACTGTTTTTAGTAGTTCCAGGTATTCTGTGTGGGGAGGTGTTTCTTGTTGAATTCAGAGATAAGACAGGAGCTTATATTTTGACTACCATAAAATTATTCTCTCAACAAAGAGTGGGAGAATTTAAATCAGAATAGATAGTGCTTGCATAATTTGAAGCAGAGAAAGCATTTAAAGATCGGGTTACATCAGTGCAGGATGTGATATATTTCACTTGTTGTAACACCCAAATTGTAGAGTAGTTAATTTCAGGAGCCTGGATTCAATGTGGCTGAGTTTATAGACATAAAATTTGCTTGCAGCCTGCAAATCGAGAGCTCCCATCCACTGCCTTTGGATGCTTTAGTTTTGACATGGATATATATGATCTTGCTACCTTACTGGTTATCCAATGCAGAGCTGCCCTTCATAGGCTGAAAGGAGTGCTGAAACATACCTGAATGAGAAGGTAGATGCTCCACAGAAAGAGCTGGGTGTTTTTCATGGAGAGGTAAATGTCAGTAAGGTAGTTCTTGTTCTCATTTTAACAGGTTTGTCAAGAAATCAAAAGTCAAATGGAAATGCTGTGGGTATCAACATAAAGAAAAGAGGCTTGAGTTTTAAGGTGATGGAAGGGTTGTCATCCATCTTCCAATTTGATCACATTGACAATACTATTTCACACTCTGTTCTTTAATGTTGCATAATGGTCTTTATATCCCTTGGTTTCAGAAGAAGTCCTCTTCTTCACCAGGGTCCTGATTCAGACAGAGAATCTGCTTGCCCTTCACTGCATGCCTTTCTGGGCTTGTTTGTAGCCATGTTGGTAAGGGACTGCAGCCAGGCAATAGAATGATACAGAGCTGAAGCTTTGTGAAAATAAGATAGAAAGTGATAGAAAGAAATAGAAAGTGATAGAAAGACCTAGCCCAGGTCTCATTTTTCCCAGTACAGTGATGTTGTCAAGTGGTATTTCAGACATCTTTCTGCCAGGCATATTTGCACCCACTTGCCCTGGCACTGATGTGTGCAGTGTCATGTTGTCTGATTTGGTAGGTGGTTTACATGAAAACTGTAGTAGTGTGTTAGTCTTTAAGGGATGTTCAAGGAGGCCACACTCTCACTGTTTGCTAGTCCAAAAGGGATTTTAAATCTGTGTTGGTCCTCAAACGTCAGTGAGTTTAAAAAGAGCATTCAGGTTAATGAATGGATGACACACATCATAATTATTTGGAGGATGCTATTCTAGTTTCCTTCAGAAATTGTCCTGGGATTCTTGCTTGCCAGGCTTGTTAGCACTTTGGAGTTATTTGCCTGGTGTTGTATATGGCTTAATATGGTTGTTGATATAATGATTTCTTCCCAGCCAGAGCATACAACATGATCCAATAAGTTTTTCCTCACATTAAATATGAGGTTCCTAATAAGAAAGAAAAATTAAATAATCCTGCTGTATGCAGTCTTGCTGATAAAGTTCAAGGGACAATACATCCAGCATAATATTTTGGCAGCAATTCATCTCCTGTAGGGGAAGTTGGAACTTGTTCCTGGCAGAGCTTGGAACAAAGGAAAGGAGAAAGACCTGAACCTGAATGACCTCCTTAGACAAATTAAAAGTAAAAAAGGATGTCTGAGCCTGAAGTTTCTGCTGCTCTTACCTGAATACAGTAAGCTTGATAAAAAACTGGATTTAATTTTTTTTTCCTAGTCTGCTGTCTTGTTGACCATTATTTATTCCATCATGGTTTCATCAGTGTTTCTAAAATAATATCCTGTAATTACCATCTTGGTTTGTAGCTCTATAATGGTAATAATAATGTTCTGTTATGGTTATTGTATCAGTTACTTAAAATCCCAGAATAATCACTTCAACCTCAGCTGAAAGTTTTGTGACCACTAGATGGAGTCCAGTGAGCGTATTTCAATATCAGAAATCCCGTGTTATGGCTTGCAGTGTTAAAAGGGGTAGGTGTTTTGTGTCTCATGCTTAGCAATAAATGCTCACTTAGTTCAGATTGGCTTGGACAACTTCCCAATGTTCTTTGGGTTGTTCTTGGTATGTCTATCCTCAAGGTATATTTGAGTCAAGTTTGAACTTCAGGCACAGAACTGGCAGATACCATTGCTCATCTGTGGATCAAAGTTTATTGTTACTTATGTAAGAATGGACCTGTGAGAAGACTGAGCTTTCTGCAGCTCTCAAATATGAAACCTAAAGCTACTAGCTAAGATATTTAGCATTTTGCAACCAGCAGGGCTATAAATCTGTGTGCATCTCTCCATCAACGTCTATGTAATAGCTGTCATATGTGTATGTAAGATTTGAAATAACATTTCTTAGATTGCTTCATTTATGTCTCCTCACTTCTCTAAATATATAAAAGGCATATTAGACACAAAAAATACCTTGTACAGATAGGAAAGACTAAATCTTGCTTCAATTTTCATAAGCATTTACTTTTGATGTGATCTTCAGCCTGGTGCTATACTCAGTATTTCTAATGTCATGGTAGCTTTTTGTTTCAGTTGGATGAAAATCTCTTCTTAGGGTCTTGCTGAGTGCACAGATGCTCAGTCAAAATTTCACCATGCTGTTCTCAAGACTACCTCGTGGAGTAACCATACTGGCTTTCTTCTGAAGGACGGAATCCTTTTGGAGCTTTTGTCTTTCTCTGTTTCAGTGGTTAGCATGTATATAGTATACATACTATATGGTTAGTATGTATACTAACATATACATATGGTTAGTATAACACCACAGAATCATGGAAATGCACTGGCTGAAACACAGATCTCTGAAAGTCACCTAGTGCAATCCCCTGCTCAAAACAGATTTGGTTAGAGCAGGGAGCAGGCTGCTCAGAGACTGTGACAGTCTGGTTTTAATAGCCACGAAGATGGAAATACTTTAACCCAAGTAGCTGAGAGTCTTCATGGTTAAAAAAAGAAGTAAATAAATCCTTTTATGCAAATGAAGTATTCTGTGTCTGTTTCCTCCTGTTCTGTGACTGTATCTTCAAGAAGAGTCTGGATCTTCTCTCTAGCTTCCCATTAGGTATTGCAGCAGCAATAAGATTTCCTTTTAGCCTTCACTTAAGGCTGAACTATGCAAGATCTCCTAGATTTTTCTCATACGTGAAACACCATGATGGCCCTCCATTAGACTCAGTCCAATATGTCAATGTCTTTCTTGTACTGAGAAGCCTGCTCAGCATGTCCAACTTACTGTTCAGCAGGACGTCATCCTTACCCATTCATCCAGACCACATCTAGCTAACTGGGGTACAAGGATGCTATGGGAGACTGTCAGAAGCATTCTTTTACTAACAGTATTCAGTGTCCAATGCTGTCTCCTAGTCCACAGAAGCAACCATCACATCACAGAAGACAAACAGGCTGGTCAGGCATAATTTGTGCTTGGTAAATAAATCCATGTGGTCTCCTTGGAACTGATACACATCTTTTTATATGTCAAGAAATTGCTTTTAGGAGGGTTTGCATCATAATTTTCCTGGAGATTGGAGTGAATCTGACCAGCTAGTAGTTTTCCATATTCTCCTTACCATTTTGGAGAGCAAATATGAGGGTTACTAAGGATAATCCGTATTCAAACACATCCTCTGCACTAGTTTTGACAAGTCAAGTGCTTAAGAATTTTAAGACAAAATAAAACTCACTGTTGTGGCCACAAAGAAACTTTCAGCATAGTTTCTTTTTTCTGAAGAAACATTACTTCTTAAAGAATTACCTGGTAAAACTCTTCTATGAAATCTGCATGCAGCAGTCATTGCAGAAACAGTTTTTGCAAAAGGAACCAGCACCTGAACTCTCTGGTCCTCTATGAACACTCCTATTAAGTATGAAGTTTTTTATATACACTTTTTTACTCTTGCAGGGCTACTGGATCTTCAGGTCTTTTCTGCAGCACAGCTTTTTCAGGCAGAAGCGAGTATGTTGCCTTTGAGATACTGTCATTGGATTGTTAAGGCACTCCAAAGATGCCAAGTGATGTTGGTTTTCACCTCTGGACTGAGGAGGCTTTAGGGCCCCATCTCTAGTGTTCTGAGCCAATATACAGGCAGCTGCCAGATGAGAGGTGCTGCTCCACCTACAAATACTGTCATGTTTTGTGAAGAGCGGAATTCGGTCAGGATGTGTTAAGATCTCTAAGGAGCCAGACGTGCAGTCATGTCAAGATGGCATTAGTCTGGGCATTTTAAATGTCATGGATGACTTTGTAGGTAAAAATACAAGTACCTGCTTCTAATATTTCAAGAGATTAAGAATATTTTTGTGGCTCTTATGCTAGGACTTAGGTGCTTGAATCCTCCCTGAAGTATGTTCTCTTGTAGATATGGGGCTGCATCTTTATGAAGTGTTTTCCTTTAGTAGTGGCTTTTCTGAAGACAGAAGCATGTTTTGTAGTAACCCATTCACTTGGAAGGTCTCCCTAGTTTGATCTCTACCCTCTGAACTGTTCAGTTTCTGTCTAGGAGTCTCTAAGTTCTCATTTTGATAGTGAGGATTTCATAGGATGAGCTGAAGATTTTATATCAACCCAGGTTGATTCCCTGACCTTCATATACATTAAACATTGTCAAATGGAAACTTGTAAACATTGTTTAGAACTGTCTGATTGCTAACACACATTTAATTTGTACCTGTGTCATTATGCTTTCTTGAAGCTCATTTGGTAGGCAAAGGATTGCTAAACATGTTGATTTAAAATCCTCCAGTTCCCAAGTGCAAAGCGATTATTAGTAATTTACTGTAATCAGAGGAGTGGTTAGGCCCTTAAAGAAATTTTGTTTTTGGAAGGAAACTAGAACTTCTTTATTACTTTTCCAAAAGAACATGTCTCAAAAATGCATGATTCTGAACAATCTGGATCTAACACAGTTAATTTTTTTTTTGTCCTCATGGTGCAGTCAGTACAGATTGAATATAGTATATAGCAGGGAGGAGCTTGTTGTTCCCCATATAAATGAGTGGTTTGGCTTAGGGGTGTAATATTTGCAATGTATACTAACACAAATAGTTCATAAGTCTGCATGCTTTCTGGTGTAGGCCCTTTTTTATAAACCAAGACAAGACAGGCATTAGAGTTGTCTCCTCCCTATAGCTTTACGTTTCTCCCCTCCACTCTCTGCCTTATGGAAAAAGACCTTTCCATAACCCAGGCTCAGCTAAAGGCAGTTTGCAATGGGTAGTTTGCTGCTCATATGTACAGTCTGGGCTTGTTCATATATTGGTGTGTTCTGCTTTGGTATTTTTAACATTGGATTGAGAGTTTTACCTACCTTGGGCTGTCTTCTAGCTCTCTTAAGTGGGCAAAGTGCTGCCAGACCTTTGTAAGAATTTTTCTGGCCTCCCATTTGTCCTGGTTCTGGCCAGGACAGGGTTAATATTTGCAGTCACCAGGAGTGGGCATGGCTAGGTCTCAGAGGTTATTCTCTACCACGTGTTATTTTCTGGGGACAGAGGAAGGGGTCTCTTGCGGTGGGAGTAGTGTGATGGTGGTTCTGGTATTACCAGGGGCACATGGTGAGCAATTTTGTGAATTGTTCACCTCTTTCTTGTACACTGTTATTAGTATTGCTGCTGTTACTGTGTTTTCTTATTTAATTGCTGTTTCCAGCAAATTGTTCCTATCTCAGCCTGTGATCTTTGCCTTTTATGCCTCCAGTTCTCCTCTCCAGCCACCCACATGGTGGAAGAGCAGGGGGCAGTGAATGAGGGGTGCATGGTTTGGAGTGTTTCAGTGGGAACACTAAATTGGGGAATACCTTTACTAAACCATGACACCATTTCACTTTGGGATGTGGTACTGAAGTGAATAATACCGCACTGTGTCACATTGCTGCCTGGATGGTCGCTGCTTGTGCAGTGTGGTTGCTCATTACAATTCAAGGAATCTCCTTAATGAAGTTGGAAACTTCCACTTTGCACAAAATTAATAAAAAGTCTGCTTGTTGGCAGACTTCTTTGCATTGTATACTATTCCGATTTCTCCTGTTCCCTGTGATTTCTTCCCACCCCTCATGTCCCCATAATTATTTTCCTTCCAAGCTCTATTTGGAATCACAGAACCAGAGGGTAAGCTGAGTTGAATGGGACCCACAAGGATCATCAAGTCTGGCTCCTGGCCCTGCACTGGACCGTTCCCAAGAATCACACCACGTGCCTGAGAGCACTGTCCAAATGCTTCTTGAGCTCTGTCAGGCTGGTGCTGTGACCACTGCCTTGGGGAGCCTGTTCCAGAGCCCAACCATCCTCTGGGTGAAGAACCTTTTTCTGATACCCAACCTAAACCTCCCCTGACACATCTTCAGGCCGTTCCCTCAGTCCTGTCACTGGCCACCCCAGAGAAGAGATCAGTGTCTGCCCCTCCCCTTCCCCTCGTGAGGAAGTTGTAGACTGTGATGAGAATGCTTTTCATGGTGGTGTTACCATTCTGTTGATCCATGTCAGTTTCAGTTGCCGTTTCTAAAATACTCTAGAAACATGATGCTAAATTTATTCAAGATATAGTTGGAATTAAATTTTCTCTTAATTGGTTTTGAATTAGAACACCTCCCGGGGTCATTTTCAATCTGAGTTAGACTATGGTGTTTGTCTTTTCAAATTAAATTTTTTTGTCTTCCTGTTTCTCCGTAACCTACCTAATATTTTACAAGTAAGGTAATTTTCTAGACATTTAGAAGAACTGTCTAGTGCATGATAACTTGTTAACTGACCTGTTTTTCTCATTCTCTCTTAAGGTGTAAGCTACTTTTTCTTTTTTTTTTGATAGAGACATTTGCTATTATGAAATCTTTGAAATTGCATGGAAAACCCTCTAAATAGTGTTTCCTTTTAATGATCTCTTAACTTTTGCTACCATGTTTGTAACCTGAACTTTGTCAGATCTCTGTAATCCTACATTTCAGATGGGAATGCAGTGGGCTTCTGCACTAGAAACAGTTAACTTGAATGTATTTTTGGGGAATGCCTTCTGTGGTAATTCCCATGACTGTTTTCCCTTGCATGTTTGCAAGGATGTCTTTATCCAGCCTTAGTGAACGGAGAACTGAGTTTCCCTCACTGACCTACTTCTTCTTTTCAAAGAGGGTAGGATAGGTAGGGAGACACTGCAAGGTTCATGGTTATGTATGAAGTACCTCTGTCCTTCATAGTTTAATTTATGCCAAATTCTTCACCATGACTTTCTTTGTTCTTCCTCATGATAAAGCTGTTCATTATTAGCAGAACTGCCTGAAAACAATTGGTCTTTCTCCCTCTACGAGAAATTACTTTTGCCTTTGGTCTAACTTTTGCCTTTGTGACTGTGGGACTGACAGGAACTACTTGGATCACTGTCAAATATTGTTGGTTTTTTTATTGGTGTGTCTCCATGTTACTATGTTTTATCTAGGTTAGAAATGTAATGAGAACCATACTGACATGTATTAGCTAGGCAGATGTTAGGGAAAAATGCTATTAAGTCTGAAATATTTCTTGTGAAGTATCATTATAACTTGCAAATATTTCCTTGAGAAGAAAATTTGCATGGGGACAGATCTGTAGCTGACATTTTGAATCTATTTATCCCCTCCCTCTATGCTTTTAATTTAGCTTGTTTTATCTCCACTGCAACAATTGTGATTTTGTAAGATCACTTTTTCATCCAGTTTTACAATTTGGTAAGTAAGTAAGTAAATACATCGCAGTGCTTTCAATTTAGCAGAAATATAAAAGTCACCAGCACTCTCTGACAGGGTGATACAGCACTCTTGGGATGTGGATTGGGACAGTTATTTTTTGCAAATTGCTTGCATTTAAAAGTAGTTTTAAAAGTTTAACATTTCTTCTCAGTGTCCGTTAAAGATATTTATGTACTTGTACAACAGATACTGTTGCAGTATGTGAACTAGTGTCCTGTAGTGATAAATTCAGTCAGTACAGGTGTGAGTCACTATAAAACCAAGAAATATATGTATTTTAAATTTCATTCTATGTTTTTGTTTTAGAGGTGAATGTTGATCTAAACTAGATAGTATTTTTCTTTTTTTTTTCCTTTTCTTTTATGACTATTGATTATTTGCATTCAAGGACTAATAAATTCAGCTTTTGGCAGGTGGGAATTGACAGATCACTTTGCATGTAAGAAAGAGAGGGAAAAGTGAAGACAGTCTTCAGCTCCCTTGTGGCTTGTCTGTACTGATAATACAGCATGCTCTGACATACAGATTTGTTTGAAAGAAATGTGTATATAGCATGCTGTTTTCTTTGCATAGCAGCAGTGATTTAAGAATTTCCCCCTCATATTTTAATTTTTTATATTGAAGCTTTTTGTTTCAGACATTAAAAAACACATGTAGGTCAAGTAAAGAAGTGTTTGCCAGTACGAACTCTGTGCTAAGCATTCTGGGAGACTGCTTTCTTGCAGCAGATGAGGATTCTTTGTGGCTGGCAGCAGAAACTGCAGCAGTATCTTTGCAGTTTCCTTTCATCTTTGATTATGTTCTAAGGATCTCTGAATGTAGGAGCTCTGTCCATAACCCCCTGGAATATCTTTTCATCTCTGTGGTGGAGTGCAGCACATGCTGAAAGCCTCCTATCTTCTACAGCTGAGATATCCTTTGCTTTTCATCGCCCTCTGATTTTTTGTCTTCAGCGGCTGGATTTTTGGCAGTATTTGGCTTAAGCAAATAGGATTACATTTCAGTAGCTGATGGTTTCGAGTCGAGGAACATACTAAATGTGGAACATAATGAGGATTGTACAAAGAAATATTTCTGCGAAGCACAGGAAAATTACTCGAGTCGAGCAACGGAAGAAGACATTCTGCAAATGCAATCAGGGCTGCTAGAAATGCAAAATTCAACAGATTGGGAATGGGTTGCACGACAAGTGTGATTCTGTTTAAAGGCATTCGTACAGTTTTTGAGAGAAACTGTGGTTATATATGCAAACAGCAAGGGGAAAACAATGCCCTTGAATACACAGCATTCAGCTTGCCAGATGAAGATTCAGAAATATTGATTCATTCATTCCTGGTAAATAAAAACTTGTTTCATTAATAATTTTATCTGCTAATTGAAAGCTAAACTAAAACCAGAATAGCATGTTTATTTAACATCTGCTATGTGCAGACAAGGATATATATCATGTCCTGATATTGTAGCATGTTAGTGCATGTATGTGGCATGTTATGTATGTGTGCATGCAGCTGTAATGTTGAAGCTTAAGATTCATATTCCTTATATAATTTAGATTTGTATTGATAGCGCTGAAGAGTTTCCACTCTGTAATTGTTACAGAAGATTGTCTGCTCTTAGAGCTTTCTAAACATGCTCTTGGAATGTATTTGGCACTTGGACTGAGGAACAACTGATGATTATGTTATTTGAAAAAACTAAGGAAGGCATTGTTGAGGAAACAGTAACCCAGCATTTAAGGTTTTTTTTTTCTTATGGATTTGAGTTTATTTTTTTTTCTCTGAAACTGTTTAACTGTTCTATTTCTGTTTAACTTCCTGAAAGGGATACAGGAGCATTCTAGAAGAAAAAAAGATGGTTAAAGGGAGCAATAACTGTTTCCTGAACCTACTTTGCTCTCAAAGGCTTTTTAGGTGTTTCCTGATGTAAAGAAATCAGGCTTTAAAGTGAGACTGTGGTCTTTTTACCCCCCAGGTTAATGACGTGTTTGTGCGTCAGGTGTGTTACATTTAGGCTTGAGGGGGTGGAATTGCAAGAGCTAACTAATGTGCATAGCTTGCTTCACAAGTGGGCTAGTTAAGGATTTAAATATTAATTCAAAGCAATTTGAGTTTGCTAATTGCTTTGTCACTGGCTCGGTAGTTGGGATAAGAGGGGCGTGGTACACTGAAATAGCTGGACAGATTTTGAGCTCGTTATCTTGCTGGCATACCCGGGCTGTGCAATTGCAGCTATGGAAAGTCTAGAAATTTCATAAAGCTTTTGTTGCCTTTGTGCTGTTCAGGTCCTTTTTTTGCTGAACTGAAATTTAAGGAAGAAAAATGGGGTGTGGTTGCACATGTGTTTGAATCTATCTCTATACACGTGTGTATATGTATGCACACATATATGTATATTTCTGTATATGGATACATACACAAGCTTCTAGGAGAGAACACAGAATAATCTGAACTGTCTTCAGATGCTTAAAATAACTTATAGTATGTATATTACCCTTCATGATAGCATTGCATTTGCTTGATATGGTTTGATATTACAAATAAAATGGCTTCCTCTGGGTATCAGAAACCTTTTTACACTGTTAGCCATTTTTAAGTTAGCCTCATACAGAAAATTGTTAGAAATTTGTTAAATTCTGTGTAATGAATACTTTCAATAACTTTGGTAACCCATTGACTTTAAGACCTAACACCCTTACTGGCCTGGATTTCTACATATAGTTAGGTGAGTAAATGAAGAAGTACTTCTTTTTTTTAATGTAATATGACTTACTGAAACTTGGAGTATGCAGTGAAATTTTTTTGTATATATTTCTTTTTTGTTTTACATGGTACTCTTCCAGCAATAATTTTTCTTTAATTTAGTCAGAATTGGTACAAACTGGCAAGATTAAGCACAAAATATGCTTAATCTGCCATTTACAACTGAAGTTCCTCATCTGTCTCTTAGGGGGTTGGATTTTTTCCAACTCCAAAATGTCTAGATGCTTTTAAATAATGATGTTATTTTTTTAAAGTTTTTTCTGTATGGCTTTGTTAGCTTGGTTTAACTGGAAGTAGTGGATTAAGATAAGATATTTTCCCGGGAAAAATACCTAAAGATTAGTATGGAGGAGTGTGTGGAATCAAATGGTCAGAATGACTTCCTGTTCATTGTACTGGACCAGTGTAGTCCAGAAGAATAAAAGTCAGGATTTTACAAGAAAAAAAAGGGGACTTTGTTTAAATGTCATGCTTTTGATAATCAGAGCTGGCATTGGCTATTGCTTTCTTAGGTGTTGTCTGAGGCTGGGGAGCAGTTGCCACAGACTTAGCCCTGAGAATTGGGAAGTGGGATTCTCTGAAGAATGGGAAGAAGGGGAAAGATACTGGAATCCTGGCAACAGTGACAAGTGATTTTATGGAACTCATCGAAGTATATAAGACTTGTATCTCTTAAATTACATAATGTCTGTATGCTTTGCTATGAAAGCTGGCTCTTCTAGCTCTTTCTCTTCCAGAGTGGTGGCTTTCAGGGGGAGAAATTACATTGCTCCTCATCGAGAAGCTGTGCATGGAGGTGAAGGCTCCAGGAATCTCATCTCTGAGGAGAACCTGTACGGCCAAGACCAAAAGAGTGACACCAAAAGCAGAGTCACTTGTGTTGTTTTTTATTTTGGTGATGGTTGCAACAGATGCAAGTGGGTGTGTGGTTTCACCTCTTTGTCTGTTCTGTAACCTATCTGAGCTGCAGTGTCTTAGCTTAGCCTATTTGGCTGTACCTCCTGTCAGGTCTATTTAGCCACTTTGGATCAAATATCTCCTGATACAGAGCTATTGTCAAAACACCAGTGAATTTCAGGGAGTCCTTTCATTTAACAACACATTGATCCTCTTGTAAAATCAGTGTTGAAAACCTGAAAATTTCCAGTGAATAGTAAACTCTCAGGAAGTAGCTCCACTTGAAGGAAAAATCACCTCCTCTGAGAAGAAAGTAAGGAGGCAGAGGCAGTTGATTTAGCATATGTTTTTCTTATTTACCCTTTAACCCAGATGTCAGGAGGTTAAATCTAAAGTCTTGTTAAATCTAATTACAGTTTTATCTTAAGAGGGCCTGCTCTTTTCATTGCTTGAAGGAAAGATAAAATAAAGGCCGTGTGAAAATGTCTTCTCAGGAGTACAGTTTATTTCTGTCCATCTCATGTCATTCAAACTTAGAATGAAAATGCTATATCTAAGCTTCAGGAACATTTCTAACCTATCACTTTGTATTGCTAGACACAGGATCTCGTAGGGTCTTTAGGTCCACAGGGATAAGGATCTTTATTTTAATAAAAGATTGTAAATTCAGTTTGAGATGCTGTTAAAAGTTGCATCAAAATTAATGAAATTATGTTTTCCCCAAATGCCCATCTTGGGAATATTTAATTGTGGCAAGTGTTGAGAAAACATTTTAATGTGCCTAATTTTGTAGTAAGCTTAAGCACATAGTTTCAGAATACTAGCTTGGATGCTTATCTACTTTACTTAATTGTCTTAATTTTCCTGTGATTTTTAAAAAATTAATTTTCAGAATGATGTTGCATGTTATTTATTTTTATATTCAAATTATTTTTGTTTGTTTGGTTTTTTGTTTCTTTGTTTTTTGGTTTTTTGGGGTTTTTTTTTGTTATCACTGTAGAAAGAAAACATTATCTCTCAGTCAAATGTTAGTATACAAGTTAGGTCCTAAACAGCTGTTTTGGGTAGTTGGCAAAGGTGGAAAATGAGCAAGGGTGAATGATGTGGTGGTAATAGAACTAGCAAAATTTAAAAAGTTTGAAGCTTGCTAACAAGCCCCTTGAAGTATTCAGTGATGGAAGAAGCTGGGGTGAGTGGGCTACCAGCACCTATGGAAGAGCTAGAAAATTCTGAAGTGAGACAGACTGGGCTGAAGGACATTAACTTTTTTTTTATATATTTTCTGAAAATTGTAGAAAACAACTCCTTTTTTTCCATGCTTGAAAAAATGCTTTCTGCTCAGTTTGCTTCTAATGGCCTATTCAGCACTGCCATTTCTCTCATTAAGCTTTAGAACCTTGAAGTTTGGTAAACGTACTTAAGGTAGTATGATAGCTGTAGCTTGTGCAAGATGGGGCCTAATAATTTTAAGTAGTCTTTGTTACGTCTGATGTGGAAAATACCTGTTACTGAAATTGTGCTTTCACAGTTTCTGTGAAGAAATGTGGGGCATTTTGAAATAGCACGTGTACAGCTTTTAATAGGGTAGATTCAGGTGTTGGCTGGAAACAGAACCTGCTACATTTTAGTAGCTGTGGTGTCTTAGTCTGTGTCACCAGTTGACTTGACAGCAGCATCCTCATTAGGTGTTCCTGAGTTTTTTGGTGACTGCTCTTCCTGTGCTGCTCATGAGTCATTTGGTTTATTAATAAACTCTGACATCTTTAAGGTACACTGAAGTCTGGGCATGTGGGAAGATTGACTAATGACAGCAGTGAGCTACATCATTCTGGAAGTAACTCCACAGAAGACATTCAAGTTGCAGATAATTTGATTTCAAAATAAACTATATATGTTTAGTTTTTAAAAAATATTCTCCTTAATTTATGTTGTTTTAAATAAACCTTAAAGCCTTCATTTACTAAACAGCTTATATTAAGGTGTGTTCTTGCTGTCTGAATTTGCAAATTGGTATCAACTTGTTTATATGAGGTAGAAAGGTTTAGCAGAAATAAAGTAGAAATATTAAAAAAGGAGAGAGTTCTAAGGAAGTAATTGTGCTGAGTAAGTGGAAGTTGTTTTATTTTAATATGCTCAAACAGCTTATGCAGCAATTCTGTAATGGTGTGCAGACAATTTGTATGAATTAGTCTGTTGTTACACTCTCATAACTTGCTTCAGCTTGTAACTGTATTACAAGTGGCTTTCATTCATCAGCAGCGGGAGCATTAGGCTTCATTAGGCCTCTTAATGAGGAAGAAACAGATATGTATGAGTACAGCATCTAACTGTGGCATGGGTTTTTCCATGGGTCACTTGAATTTGAGCACTTTTTATCTCCTTTCATCTTACTGCTCTGGCTGAATAAAAACCTGGCGTCGAATGTGCTGACTTGTACTTTTGGCTAAACCTCCTGATGGTTTCTGTAGACTTGTTTTGTTTTGACCTTTCATTAGAGTCCTTTGGGAAGAATGCTCAACTGTCCATCTCCTCATATTCCTCTGCCCTCTCAGCAGGAGAAATTGCAGCACATATTCACCAAGCGCGTAGTACCTGCATCAAATACGCGTTTTTGAAAGATGCATGAGAGGACTACCAGAAACAGGTTGGCAAGCACTCAATGCACTGGCAATCAGAAGATAAGATTAAGCATTTTATCTTCAGGAAAAAAATCTTTAGACCTGGGGATAAAATCAGGATAGTTGGTCAAGTCTACATGCGTAAACCATTGTTCATCCATGACAATATATGTTGGACTAGCACAGAATGATAGCCAACCCAAAAATACGGCACTAGTTTACATCCAGGTGGAAAACATGTTCCCTTTGAATGTAGCAGAAGGGTATCTTGTGCTGAAAGAAGTTAAAATGTGTGGAGCTAAAAATACCCCAAAGAACAACACAACCCCATCAAACAAACAAAAAAACAAACAAAAAAAAACCCCCCAAAAACCCCTAAACCACCCAAAAAAACCCAAACGCATCCCCCCCCCCGCCAAACCACCCTAAAAATCCCATTTAAAAAATCTCTTGAAATCCCCCTGTAGAGTTTTATATGGATTTAAGGAATGAGAAGAAGACTTCTGTGGTGGAGAAGCTGCAGAGCTGGGGCTTTTAGGAGTAGGGTCTAGACTTAATGACCATATGGAAACAAGTTCACATCTCTCCTCCTCTTTCTCAATTAATACTTCTATCCACATGCTTTAGGAATAGCCTGAAGTGCTCATTTGACTCATCTATTGATGTAGGTACCCTATTCTGTCATGAAATTAAATGCAATTAAAGTAAATCATAGAATCATGGAATCGTTTGGTTTGGAAGAGACACCTCCCACTAGCAGGTTGCTCAGAGCCCCATCCTACCTGGCCTTGAACACCTCCAGGCATTGAGCATCCAAACTTGTCTGGGCAACCTGTGCCAGTGCCTCACCACCCTCGCACTAGTGAATTTCTTGCTAATATCTCATCTCAACCAACCCTCCTTCAGTTTAAAACACATTCCCCCTTGCCCTCTTGCTACAGGCTCTTGTAAAAAGACCCTCTCCAGCTCTGTCATCGGCCTCCTTTAGGTACTGGAAGGCTGCTCTGAGGTCTCCCCGGAGCCTTCTCTTCTCCAGGCTGAGCAATCCCAGCTTTCTAAGCCTGTCAGAGGTGCTTCAGCATTGTGGCCCTCCTCTGGACCCACTCAACAGGTGGGTCTTGTGCTGAAGACCCAGAGCTGGGAGCTGCCTGCTAACTCTTGCAATGTTCTTAAAACTCCCCAGTGTGAAGTCCGAGACACTTCCGTATTTCAGTTGAGGGGCAAACAAAAGTGTACTCTTACTTCAGCCCAAGGAAAGAGGTGAATTAACATTCTCCTCTAGGAGCAAATGTTCTTGGAAAAAGTCATATAAGATTGGTGCCACACAGTGGGAAGACAACCCCCCCACCTCAGGCTTGCTTGGCACAGAATTATTTCCATTTGAGAGACCTTCAGACTTAGGGGTTTGAGCCACTTTTTGTGTGTCTGTTCTTTTCTGTTAGTTTCTGATAGTCATAATGTCCTGTCCAGTTAGGAAAAAATCTATCTTTAGTCCAATACTGTTCTCACAGTCAGTCTGCTTGTGTATGTCCTGTCTGTAAGAACAGATGTCAGAACCATAGTTAATTCAGAAGTGCAGTTTTAATTTTGGAGTTTCCTATACTAAACTCTACTGATTTGTTGTCTTTTATTTTTTCCTCTGGGGCCTTAAGGAAGTCTGCTTTTGCCCAAAAACAGATTCCTACTAAGATGATATGAAATTATTTGCTTCACAAGTTGGTACTTCATAGATAATGGTATGCAGATATGTGACATGGACAAAAGTGAATCTATATTTTGTTTAGCTCTGCTGTGATCTTACACTTGTTTTGGTTTTTATCTGTCACAGTGTTAAGAGTGTCCAAACTAAGCTACTCTGTAATGGGATATGCCATGTCTGTGTTGACAACTTTAGCCAAATTCTTACTCTGTGAAATAAAGGTTTTAAAAAATTAGTTGTACAGAATGTCTATGGATCCAGTAGAGAGGCTCACTGGAAGAATTCTTTAACTTTATACTGTTACTAAAATAAAGGTCTTTTTATTCCAGCTTCTTGAGTGGTAGTACAGACCTGTATGTTGGTGTTACCTTTTTTCATTGATGCAATCTACTCGTGATTGAGATCTCCTCTGTGTAGTATCTCAGCATCTCTGTCTTATCCAGGCTACTTAACTCTCTCCCTAAAAATAGTATTTTGGAAGTAATTTTACCTGCAATGCAAAATTTAAGATTGTATCATTCATACTGATTTAGAGATACCTCTACAAAGAGGGGTTGTTGTTCTCCCTGTTACAAAATAGGCTTATTTCTTCCTTTGCCAAAGAAAGTGAACATGAAAAGTTGCGTAATGTGTAGCACACTCATATTTGTGTCTTACACATTTTCTCTTCTCATCCCTGTTTCCAATTGAGAATGTTCTCCTTATTGGTGAGACTGCAAATGACATGTTTGCAGGGTTTGCCATAGGAGGAGTCTTCCTGAGTTTTGTGTGACTTTTTCTGTTTCATCTGAGAGTAGGGTGGATGCCAGGGCATTGCCAGGTGAATTGCGTGCTGCATTCCATCTGCTATCAGCCTTTTTCTTGAACTTGTGAATACGTTCTTCCAGGGAAGCACTTATCTGTTGGTCACTTGTGAAACTTGGCAGCATTAAGATAGGTATAGCTGCAACACTGAATCTTCCACTGACTTGTGAAATGTTAGCCTTGAATACAGCTGCAAGGCAGGCTGCCAAGTGTGGGAGGGAAATGCTGGAATATCTCGTACTAATGCAGATGAGAGCTAGAAGTACTGGCTTTTAATGGTCCTTGTCACTCCACTAAAGTGGGTCCATGTTTTCAGATGAGCTACTGCCTTAAAAATCCAGCCCAAACCAAAAACCAACCAACCAAAAAAACCCAACCCCAAAACCCTAGCAAAACAAAGTATCAACCCCCCTCCAATTACTCATCCTTCTCATTTTTGAATTATTTTTTAAGAGATGCTGTCAGTTGCCAGGGAATTTAGAGACACAAAGTAGAGAGTGTAGCCACAGAGCAGAGAACAGGTGTAGGTTTTTTGCAAATAGTATCAAATCCTTCTGTTTTCCCATATACAGGACATTCAAACCTACAGTAATATTATTCCTTCTTCTCTTGCTCCCCCTCCCCCCAGCTGCTATAGGTTAAGGACAGTTCTTTCCCTAGAACAGCTTACAGAGGGAAGTTGGATGGCTGTAATTATAGCTAGTAGGTTTAGTGATCTTGATACAGACTTTAAGTAAAAGACTTGAAGCAAAAGAAGGGCCATCAAACCAAATTACTCAGATTTCAGGTTGTTCCTATAGGGAGGCTGGGTAGTCATCTTCCATTAAAGTTCAAAGGAAGTTCTCATATGCTGCCTGTTCCCTTACCATCACTCGCTTTTTATTATGTGATGTTGTGCATTACCTAAGTAAGTTCTTGAAGTGAAAAGTGATTTGAAGGAATAAGAGAGTGTATGTGAGGAACTTTTGGGCAGCATGTTGGCTGGATGAATCACTGGGGTATGCCAGAAATACTGAGAACTTTGTTACCTATGTAATTTGGTAATTACTTAGGCTGTTCCTTAGGAGTATATGATGCAAGAAGGGAGCCAAATATTTGGCTGTTGGAAGTGGTGTGAAAACTACAGCTGCTAAAAGTACCACGTGAAGTCCTTCAAGCCACAGTGTTTGTAAAAAGATGAATTGTGTTGCTTCCATGATAATGTGAGTTATTTTGCAGATAGGTCTCTAGCTAGTAATTTCCCACAGTTTTGGGAGCCATGTTGGAAGTGCAGTCAGGTTTTGTACAGTGATATTTTTTGTGTATGCATTGTTTTCCTGGATTTTCTGTTGATCATTACTGAGGTAACTAACTGACTGATGCAAGAAATTGAGTACTTTTTTGTTATTTTTTTTTTTTATTGCAGTTAAAGAGGTTAAAACTACAGGTCATGTAACAAGATGATAAAAGTTTCATCATGTCTTAAAGTTCTGGTTTTCATCTTTCACTTTTTGAATCTTGATGTGTTATTGGTAAACTGTTTCAATACACTACTTTATTAAAGTAACTTAAATATTTTGACTGTGTGATGCCTGGATAAACAATATCTCTTGGGATTTATTTGTTTGGTTTGCTTTGATATTTTTGCTGTGGTTTTTTGTTTGTTTGTTTTCTCCCCCTAAGTATTTTTAAATGAATTAAATTCTAGAGGTAATCACTAAGTCCTCAGCAGAAAATAAATGTTGGAAGTACACATCAATTTGTCAGTTAAGGTCTATTTCATGCAGGATACAGTTACAGAGGTACTGCCTCACACTTCTGCTTTTGTTAAATGAAAGAACCTCTTCTAACGGTGTATCTGTGAGTGAAATGCAAGCTAGAAATTACATTAGTCATTCGTAAGGAAAAATAGCTTCTATATCTTTAAACTGATGTTATAAAAATGTTAGCCTGTTGGCTTCCTTTTTGTCCCTCATCACATTTTGAGAAGAATAGGAAGAATGGCAGGGAAAGAAAATCCCATTTATACTGAATTCAAGTAATCTGGATGCATTCAGGAGAAATACCTGACCAGGGTAAAATAATGTTGCCATTTAGAAGAAGAATCCTTTGTTAAATTAAGTGGAAGAAATACAATTTACAATGTATATAATTTTTAAGTCCTTATTAGTGTGAGTGTTCACAAGTGCCTTTTTCATAATGAGCTTGTGCATTTCTGGTTGCAGTTAAGTATAATTGCAGACCATCTCAATGAAACAAATTCCTGTTTGGCAGCTGCATCCTCAAGTAATGGTGTAATTTAGTCTAAGCTGTTCTTTGCTTCCGTTCCCTGAAAACAAAGGGGGCTGGTGCAAAATAAAAAGTGTAACTAAATGTTCTTGAGCTATTGTCTACCTTGCTTTACACAGGAAGGTCTGTTTTGTAAATTTGACTAAACCTCTGGTTTCCTTCTTAACTCTTAATGAAGCTTCATAAAGTACTGTTTTCTGGAGTTTGGTTTCTCAGTATGAGAGAAGCAGCTTAAAAAGCACATGGATTGAACTTGTATTTCCTAGAGAAAAAGTCAGAAACATATTGTCTGGACTAAAATGTTATTATTTCTTGTAGTCCACTCTTTAGAAATGTACTTGCATTGTAGATGGGATGGTCAAACTCTTGTTAAGACTCAATTTCACGACTGCAGGCTGAAATAGGAGTATGTTACACAAGTGTGAGAGTGGAGAGAAGGGGAAGAGAAAGGGAGATCAATGACTTATGTTGGTCTGAAGAATAAGAAACCTGTGCCTCAAGTTGTGCCTTCTTAAAAATACTAGCAATAAAGGAGGATATTTGTGCTTCTCCACCACTTCAGTCTGCTTTCTGCAGTTTGAGGTGACTTTCTCTTCTTCAGAGAACAGATAAAAGTTCATGCCAAGTTAAATTTAGGATGTGAGTTATATTGAAGTGAGATAACCCAAGAGAACTGAGAATTGAATGAAGGTGGTGGCTTAGTTTCCACAGCTGTCTGGTTCCTTAGTAGACAGAGAGTCTAAAATAAGGATGTGTTTCTCTGGGGAGTTGAATTTTCTCTCAGATGTATTTTTGCTTGGTAAATACAGCTACTGAGGTTTGTGAACTTGGAGATTGCAACTCATTAGTGTTGAAAAGAAACAAAGGGAAAACCAAAATACTCCTCTCAAAACCTGGAGAAAACTGCTCATCACAGTTCACTTTTTTTTCCCCCCCAAGGAGGAATTTAGCTAAAACTACTGTATGGTGAAGTTGGAGTAGTCAAACCTTAAAAATTTCCAAAAATGTCAGCTAGGTTGCATACAAAATTGCTTTGCAATTGCACAGAAATGATTCCAATAAAATTGCTGCTTCTTATTTTGCCACTGTATGTGTTTGCTGAGCAGTGTCTGTAAGTAGTGGTATGGTAAGAGAGTGGGTTGGGTTAAAAAAGCAAAGTTGAAGCATAACTTTAGTTTATGTTGTAATTAAGGAGCGGAATGAAGAGAGCAACCACTGAGCACTGTTGTAGCCTGGATATCTTGAGGCCAAGAGTCACTTCTGCAAGCTGTTCACAAGACAAGGGTGACACCCTGCAGGGTTTTGTACTGGCCAAAGGCAGCGAGTGTGATGGCTGGCTGATCTTCATGGCTGTAGAAGGTTCTCCCAAGTGTCTTCTCTCAAAATGTGTGAAGATTTTGTTGCATTATCTTCTCTGTGTTTTTGGATGCTGATCAGTCATGGACACGTACAGTGCTGAAGGGTTTTGAGGAGTGACGAATGAGCACAAATAATGTGCAATACAGGAGTGAGTTAACTAGCTGAAGAGAGGAAAGAGGCAGAGGTATACTGGTAGTTGAAGAGTTAAGTTTTTTGAATTTTATTTTGAGTTAGTAGCTTTGTAGAGTATGTAAGATTTTTACTGTGAAGGCAATTTGGTATTAAGCAAAACGTTTTATATGGATTTAGCACTGAGGTAAAAAAGGTCATGCCCACTCTACCCCCAAAAAAGAGCAATGTGTCTGTTCAGGGAGAATGTACTTGGTTAGTGGTGGATTGTTGATAGCACCTGAGTAAGTGACATCAATGCAAAAAAATTGAAAAAGCACAATACCTAGGGTTTTCTACTTCTAAAAAGACACAGTTGTCAATAAGTGACTAATTCTTACACTAAAAATATCTTTGAATTATTGAAGCCTTGATTTTATACATGCTGTAAAAGACTCAGCCTGTTTTACATAGTAATTTTAGATATGCACATTCTCTTTTGTGTTTGGCTCATAACCTTAAGGCGTTAAAATGGGCCCCCCTTTTTTTTTTTTTTTTTTTACTTCCTCAGAGGAGTACAGCATGCTTGGGGGCTGGCCTTTGTCTGTCATGCATTCCCACCATAACAGATTTAGCAAACTGCAGCTGAGAAGTTAGACTAGTTTGTACTTTGTGCTGCTTGTGCCAGGGAAAAAGCTTTTGTTTTCACTGGATCACTGGCATGTCGATTACTTTGATGCCAAAAAGCATACAGTTTTGCTGCTGTCTGTATTTTCAATGAAAGAATGCAGGCAAGAACAAACAGAAATCCTAAGAAAGAGCTTAGTATAGAATCTCCACAGAAGGGCAAGGATGCAGGTCCTTGTGAAGTGCAAGCAGAGAGTCCTGTGGTTGTGCTGGTAAGAATCCTTTAAACAAGCTGTCTCTTCCCTTTAATAATTCCAGTTCTCTCTGTCAATGAAAAGCTTCTTAATCTGATGCTGATGAGAAGTTCCAGCATTCTTACTTGCGAATAATTCGCATTTAAGATTTAGGTTTGATTCTCTGTGTGTTGTCTGCCTTTTTTATTGATTTTTGCTGTTCTGGTTTATCAGATCTTTGGTTCTCTTTGAGTGTGACTTTGGAATTTGGCTTTTAGGCTAGCTGCTTTTCAGTCTCTTCTGTCTAGCATATTTGTACAGCTCTTTGAACCTAGCATGAAAACTAGATATGCTTTAAAACTCTTCCTAGCACCTCTGTTTTTTAATTGCCCAGCATATCTTCCAAGTAATGTACCTTTGAACTTCTTAAAGTGTGTGTGTAACAGTTAAATTTTACTTAAATAATCAAAGAGCTACCTAAGTAATGACTACTTCTGTTTAAGTATCTATCTATCTGTTAAAGGACTTATTTTTCAATTCTTTCAATGAACATTATTTAGGAATTTAAAGTTAGAAAATAGCTTCCAGTGAAGGAAAAGGGAAGTTTTCTGTATGTGGGAGAAATAATCAAATAAGAACTATTTTGTCTGAAACACTGTTAGACACTTAGTTCTATTGGAGCTTTAATAGTACAGCAAGAGACCATAGTAAGTGAGCTGTAATGAATCCACCAACTCTCTTCAGAGGAGGATTGGTAAACTAGTACTTACATATCAGTTGAAAGAATTACTTTGATACTTCTAACTAAAATTTCAACTTTATTTAGTGTTATTTCATGCTTAATTGCTGCTGCTGCTGGTCCTCTCTTTATTTGTCTGCCTGTAGTTGAAGTTATTGGGGTGATCTTCAAATTATAGTGTCCCCCCTCCCTCTTATTTGAGCTTCACACTATGTATTTAAGAATTGAACAAAAACATTTTGGCCATCTGTATTTAGTAATACTCATCTGTTACTTCTTAGGAATTGTTACTGTATATAACTGAAAGCTTTTATGTGTGCTAGTAAGACAAACTTTCTTTTCCTTGTCACTGTTTTTTTTGGTTTTGTTCTGTTCAGAGTATTGTTAGTAAAATGTGGGGGTTTTTTGGATGGGTGTGTTCTGATTTCTGGTCCAGATTTTCATCAGTACAATATGAGCTAATCTTCTGTGTGCTTTCCTGTCTTTGGAATGTTTAACTTTATTTAGAATTGTTTTTATTCCCTCATGAATACTCAGAGAGGATATTAGTGTTTCTGCAGATACTTAGAGTATTGCAGCTAATCAGCAAGGCACATGTACTTATTTAAGAAGAAAAAAAAGTATAAAACAATACTGTTTACTTATCACCATTTATTAAGTACCTCCTTATAATTTTTCAAATACTGCTTAAATTGATGTTCATGGAATAATATACCTCCAGTGTTTGCACTCATTTTTTCATTTTTGGTTGAAGTGCATGCATTCAACACAAAGGTCAGTATTTAAAGGGAAGAACATTTAGGTTTTGCATAGGTCACATAAAAATGTCTTTACTGTCATTTCAGTTGCTATTTTGGTATTAATCTGTTTATATATGTATATATACCATATTTATAGATCCCTTTTGTCTAATTATTGAGGAAAGCTAGATGAAGCAGTGCAAGTAACCTGCAGCAAGTGTGCTGCCAGGCACAAAGCAAAAACTAAGGTGATATGTTTCATTTGACATTGACATTTAGGTCCATTTTTATTTCACTGGCCTGTAATGTTGCACTACATTTTTACTGGCACAGTGAAGGTAGGTACCCTGTCACTGGTGCAGGGTGCAGTAACGTAATAACTAAGACTGACAAAGTTGCTGTAACAAATTCTAAACAGCAGAATTTCTTGTTTCCTGGGTTAAAAACCTGGGAATTACATTAGATAGCAATCCTCAAATGTATATGAAACAGTAGGCTTCTGGTTCACTCTGGTAATACTTCTCATTGACTGTTGTCTAAAACATTCTTTCAAGTGTAGATGTATTCCTTTTGTGCAAATATGAGGTGTGGTTCCTAGCACTCAATTTAAAGTATTTAAGTATTCTTCATAAAGATGAGATAGAATCAGCCATCAGGAAGCAACAGGCTTTTTGTCATATTAATTTATGTCATGTTCATTTAATTTTTTTAAATATACTTCACTGAGAATCTGTTTAAGTATTGAGGGAACTGGGTATTTGTAACTGGAAACATCCCATGTGTTATTGAAACAGTTATTTGATTGAGTGCTGTGCCTGAATTAACTTTTCCTGATTAGGTGGGTGGGTTCACAGAAAGAGTGGTCTGCTGCTTTCAGCGTGGGTATGTCAGTATGTGTGCTGGCTTTTGTCCCTCTGATTTGAATTACATTGTGTCATAACTTTGCTCTTGAGGTTAACAAGCAAGAAGAGCCCATGGAAAAAGCATTTAGATTTTCCAGGTGGTGCTTGGGATGAGCTGCTGTTATGCTAGCTGTTGTAGAAGTTGCTGGATGAGTATGCCTGCTGTCCAGCTGCATTTTGATAGTCACAAGTAGTAACTGCTTATCAAAACAGATGATGTTTCTGGGAAGCTGGATCTTTTGGAGGTCATCGTTCTACTTGGAAACTTGCTGGCAGTATAAAATGTAATAGTTAAAAGTAAGCTCTAGGATACAAATAATTTCTTGAATTAATTTTTAAAACATCAACCTGGGAAATTTATTTTATGTTTATTATGGGACAGTAAGATGCATGGAGCTGTTACCCATGTTTAGTATTAAATAATCTTATTGTATGTCTACAGTGGCTTTCCTCAGGCCACTATTAAGAAATACATAACATCTATTCATCTATTTATATGCTACTTCCTGCTAGTGCCTGTAGCTCCATTTTACTCCTTATGGGAACTTGTTAATTTGCAGGTTTATAAGCCAACCATGTTTTTATACGGTAAAGAATGTTTTGTAACAGAAGGCTAACAATATTCAGTGTGCTTAGCCTTACCATCTTTTGTTTTTTGAGCATTGGACAATAACAATTGTCTCAATTTAAGTGTGCAAGAAAAACAAACTGGGGTTTTTTCTGTAATATGTAATACAGTCAATCACTGAACTCTTAGCTTAAAATTTATTTTATCTGATGAATTTTGACACTGCTTGTCCAAATATATAAACTGTATTCTGACAGATTAAGATGCTTGCTGTGTGGGTGTCATGACTGCTGTTTTGAAATATTTCCTATTTCTAATAAGTTTCCATGCTTATAATACTCAGGCAAACCCAAAATGGTACGACAGAAAATTTGCTCTTTTATCTTTCAACAAATATAGCATTGGCTGGCTTGAGACCAGCCATGAACCCCTATGCTCTTAGCATTTTCCTAGATTACAGAAATAAAAATGTTGTTGGCTGCAGATTAATAGGAAAAGTTAAGCCTTATTGGAAAGACTGACTTATAGTACCTATAAAGTTGATGTTGCAATTTTAACTGGGCTGAGTTTTATCTATGGCTGCTGGGCCATAAATCGTATTTAACAACTGTGTAAGCACCCATCATATTTTCTTTTATATTACATGAAATAATAGACCAGGTTTTTTGGAGGTTTTTTTTTAGTGCAGAAGAGCCTGAGAGAGAAGCTGCTTCCTTGCGCTGTTTTATGTCTGGCTAAATGCCAGTATCAGTGTGTTGTTTATTGTTTTCTTTTTTCATATCTGGTCCAAACTGATAAAACATCCTCTTCCTTTTGAATCTGACAAATGACTAAGAAAGAAATGAGTAACATTTAGGAGAAACTCAAGGAAGCAAATTCTTCATTAGTTTTTACATACATGATATTTCTGCAAATCAGGTACCTCACTGATGAAATAGAAGTCTGTATTTAAGACAGCTCCAGTGAGCTTTAGATTCTTCAAAAGCTTCTCATGAGGGAGGATTTTTTTAATCTTGTGTTTACAGCATGCAAACAAAATGTAAGCAAAGCTTATGTTCTTCTAAGATTCTTTTTCATAAATTTTATTGTTGTGGTAAGCCAGTTTTGTGACTACAGGGCAGAGAGAGGCATTTGCAATTAACTGGATTATTTTTAAAGCTGCATTTTTTGGTTTTGAATTAGCTGTGCTGGACAAGTGTGTATGTGTGTGTGTTTGCATGCCCATGAAATAATTTTAGTTGCATTGTCTTTAAAAGTAATCCTTTTCCTCTGGTTTTGCTGGTAAAATGAGAGAAGCCAGAACTAGCTTTTTTCCAGGCTTCACCTGTCACCTTCCCAAGAGAATTAACAGGAGGATGGACATAGCAATTCAGCACCAGGGAGAAGTAGATAAGAGTGCTGATCATGTGCAGCACCATGTAAAAATCCATTACCCATTCGAGATGACAGCTTTCCCTTGCTACCAGGCTGTGGAATTGGGATTGTGATTTATCCATTTGCTAGTTGAGATAGTAGATGCATGTGAGCTTTCTTCCAATATTGACCATGCACATGTTTATTCTTTCCTTTGAAAAGCTCCCCAAATTGCCACAAGTGGTCGTCTCATCAGTATTTCGGACACAATCTGACTGGAAGGCCCCTGGTTGGAAGGATCTCTGTCAAGCCAGATCACCTCCTAATCTGTCACCAAAGCTCTGGCTCAGTTGCTGGTCTTAGTGTGAGAAGGCTCAGAAACGTGCCACAAGAGAGGGGAAGGGTCCTTCTAGTGTCAGCCCTGCTTTTAATTAGTTTAAGCCAATTGTGAAGCCAAACCTTTTAGCTAACTGCAGAGACTCTATGCACAAATCAAATGGTCCTTCTCTGCTGGTCGTTTTTTAGGCACAGTTTAATTTGCAGTATTTATTTTTGTTTCTCCTAAAGGTCAGTCATCCTGCACCACTCTCAAACCAACCTGTCACCACAGCATGGTGCATATTATTTCTCATGACAAACTCTTGAGAAGGAATGGTCACATGGGAAAGGCAAACTTGACCAAATGGACTGACTGTGCCACGTTACTCTAGTAATCTCTAAAGCTTGCTTTAACTTAAGAAAGAGTGTACTGCATAGGAGCTCAAGCTCAGTGGTTGACAGGTGGGCATCTTGCTTGCCTGGATAGGTAGAGAGAGACCTGTTACACTGAAAGTGAGAGAAAGGTGAACAAAGGATGTTTTGTTTTCTGGCTGATGTGTTACCTTGTACTTCATTTATAGACCAGTAAAGTTGGAAATGCTCTTTGTATTCTGTTATCTCTGTGCTCAAGGAAGAAAATTAGTAATGGACAGTTATTGCCTTAGTGAAGAGTTGGAAGAGGTGAAGTTACTGTAATTTATTTAGAATCAGAACTGGTTATGACAATCCGTTAGCGTGAGGCTGCTCAACCTGAAATTTTGTGAAGGGATAATTTTGCAGTGTCAATATGTAGGAAATGTTTCAAATAGTTGGGTGGACAAGGTGTTAAGGAAGTGTGGAGCATATAATTTAATTAGCTTGGGATTCACTGCAGCAGTCTGAACACTCAAATGCAAACATAGAACCAAAATATTTTGTGTAATTAGTACATTAGAGAAAACTTAAATCTTTTCCTAGGTTGTGTTTGCCTTATGCTTTTCTGAGCTAAATTGTCCAACCATTTCAGCTAGAGATGGGTGCATGAGCATAAACTTAAGCCTTTTCTGATGGACACTGACATTAGTTCTTGGCTTTGTGATAACTCATGTTCATGAATGACAGGAGAAGATGAGGCAGTAGCTGGGGTTCAGGTGATAAGCTCTCAAAATGTGTCAGAGTACAAAATGGAGTGAACTGAACAGCCCTTCTCCATCTCATCTGAAGAGAAAGATGGCAAACATCTTTCTTAAGAAAAACATCTTAAGAACATCTTCATCTGCTTTTCTTAACAAAGATACATTTTGTTCATAATTTTTGGTATATTTTTCCAGACTTTGCTTTTTTTCCGACTTCAGCTTTGTTATGTTCCCACATTTTTTTTTTGCCAATAAAACAACTGTGTGGTACATATGAGGGAATCTCAAACAGTTTTTAAATAGCCTGTGAACTAAGACTGAAAACTTTGGTAACTTTCTCTGATCAAAGGTTTCCTAATTCCTTGAAAAACAAATTTATTTGATTCACTTTTGGATGAAGAAAACATCTGTAGGGTTTCTCAGGAATATTATTAATATACTAGTGATTAACTGCAGTTGCTGATAGGGTTATTTGTTCTGTGTAAGACAATTAGAATTTGGAAGGTTATTGTCTTGAGTTATATAAAACAATATATAAAGCTTTTCTTGCCATTTTAACTATAATAATGACAGAAGCTGGTCTTGCTTCTACAATTATCTTTAATAAACCTTACCTGTAAATTAGTACCACTGGTCTTGAGAAAGTATAATGTGTAAAGTCTCTTGCAATTGTTGCTTGTAAAAAAAATGTAATTTTATGTCTGGTACTGTGATGCTGAATTTTAGTTGCAGAGAAGTTCAAGCTTGATTGTAACCCCATCTTTGCATTAGTTTGCACACTCCAAGGCAGAGCTGCCCTGTTCAGAACTCTGTCTAAACCTGCTTTGCCATCTGACCACTTAACAGAATGCTTGGCAGAGTGAAGGTTTTTCTCTGTCTGATTGTGCAGGGGCAGCTGTAATGCCTCATCCACAGAAAGGGGTTTTAATGTGGAATCAATGCACAGTTACTGAGCAAAGCTACTTGTGCAATTAAGAGGGAAGTAGATGGCCTATGGGAATTTTGACAAAAAATATAAAGAAGGAAGAATGTCAATTAGCCTGCCCCTGCTGCAGGTTACTGCTGAATTAAAACACAGCTCAGTCTTTGAGCTAAGGTTGTTTTCATTCCTGTTAAACCCAGATCAGAGCTTTCTGGGCTGTATCAAGCAAAGGCAACCATCAACATAAGAGACTAGTAATTTTTTTATAATTTTTTTGCAGTGAGAATACATATGTGATTATGCTAATACGCTTTGGCTTACTTGATTTTGTGAAACAGTTCTGAGGCAATCAGCATGCTTGTCTCTAATTGTCACTTGCACTTCCCCATATGGTGTAATATGACAAAGTCTGCATTTTGAATACTGTATTTTTTTTATGTAGATGCAATATAATTCTGCCAGTTTTTTAAAGAGTAACTTCTCAAATAAGTCAAGAATTGTAATTTTCCCTCAATATGCCTGAATTCATTTTGATTTTTTCTTTTTTCCTGTAGGCAAAACCAAAGCTTATAGAACCAATAGACTATGAAAATGTCATCGTTCAGAGGAAAACACAGATTTTGAATGATCCTCTACGTGAGATGCTACTGTTCCCTTATGATGACTTCCAGGTAATTTAATCCACTCTGTTTTTGTTGTGGGGTTTTTTTTGTTTGTTTGGGGTTTGTTGTTTTTTTTTTTTTTACAACAGGTTTTTAGTAGTAGGAGCCATGAGGTGATAACTTCCTAATTCTTTGTTTCTTAACTCTCTTTAGCTCCAAAAATCCCCACAAAATCTTTGCCGTGAGTCCCATTACCCTGCTTGATTTATTCTGTTTGGTACAGAAGAAATAGCACAATTTCCTCATCTGATCAGATTATAAGATCTACTTCTGCAACTCAACAGTTTTACTGCCTTTTGAAATAGATGGTCAGTCACTTGTCCCCCTCCCTTTCCGATGTAGGAAATTATGTGATGTCTGTTTAGAAAAAGCATTGGCTTTCTTTTATTCTTAAACTGATATTTTTCCCCCCCATTCTTAATAGTGAAGGACATGAACCTGTTCCAATGCAGTCTGCTACTCTTAGCTGCATCATCCCAGCCAAAACTGTGTTCTACCAAAACACCCCTTACATAACAGAGTTTCTGACTCCCTTAAGCCAGACTTAACCAAGCTCTGTGATAATCTTGTTATATTTTTTTAAATGACCGTGTTTATCTAAATAAATAGTTTATTTAAAAAAATCTTCTTGTAGTTCGTTCTTGTACTTCTAGTTAGGATAACTACCAAGCATCTTAGAGACTTAAATAATGAGGAAAGTCTCTTGTACACATGCCCATACCTGCAATCAAAATGTCTATTTGAAAAGTATGCAGACATCTGAACAGTCTGTAAATTAATTTTATTCAGCCAAGTAGTTGAAGCTAAGTTTGTTTACCTTGGGGAAAGTTGATGATGAGTTGGTATATTTCTACAGAAGGACATCTAAAGTCCAATAAATTACATGTTGAATTTGTAATGAATTTTCTCTGGCCTTTTAGAGTGTTTACCTGAATGCAGCTGGACTCTCTTTTTAATACAGTCTGGGGGCTTCTTTTTCTTTGATTCTGACATGAATAACTCTACTTGTAGCCTTCCCACTCTGAGCTAAAAAATTTGAGTTTCGGGAAGCTACAGTTATTTAGAGAGTAGTTTGGGCTTCATGTGTTCACAGCCACACATGGAAGTTTATAGGATGGAAGTAAGACTTCTTGAAAAGGATGTTGTACTGATCCAAGTTTTCAGATATGGAATCACTCAGGATGGTACTCTACACCAGGTGTTGGCTTCGGGACTGAAAACATGAGTAGGCTACACCACCAAAATCCCCTTCTGTAGTGTGTCTCTTCAGAGTCATAGATTGAGAGGAATCCAGGTTACTTCTGCTAAGTGTGCTCTTAACCTGATTGACTGGTTCACTTACCAGGGTCATTCCGGGGAACAGCTCTGAATTATCGATGGAAGAGAAACAAACCCATTAAGAATATCCTCAGGCGTTTTGTCCAGCAGTCTAGGGGCATGACTGAAAGTGTTTAACTGCTGTTTCTAGTGACCTCCTGCAATTCTTATCCTCAGGCCTGTATGAATGAAGCTAGTCCATAGCTCTCAGTCTTATCCTTCAAAAGGAATGACTGAATTCTGTCGTAAATCGTAATTTCTTTTGTCATCCTTTGTTTGGATTCTGTGGTCAGATTTTCATCAAGGCAGGCATTAAAGTGTGTGTTACATCGGAAGATTTCCTTCAAGTAGCCACAGTTTTGGAATATAGTCAGTTTTTCTGTTTCTTTATCCCTCATCAGTATAATATCTGAACAAATTTTCTGGTTTTCTCCAGTTTTGGCAGAGTCCCATTTTATATGTGATTTACATGAAGACTGGTTTGTACTATCAAACTGTATTATCAAACTTTATTTCCTTGGAAGACTTGCTGGCACAAACTAACACCAAATATTTTTGTTGTACACGACTCTTTTGTACTACTTTGATCTATCTAGCTTGTTTTCAACAACACAAAGCATTTAAGTCTGTCATTCAATGTATTAAGAAAATATTGCCAAGTCAGAGAACAGAAAACCCTTAAGTGCTTATTATTTTTATTTGAAGGTTAAACCTTTTAACCCTCTTCAGTTTTCCACAGCCTTATTTACAGGTTTGAAATAGCTAGTCGTTATTTAGCTGCCAATATCATTTGAATCATTCAAAAAAGAATTAAGGCATAGTTTCTTTGTTCGCCATTCAGCTTCGCATGTATTTTTTAAATTTCTCTTTCTTAACTTGTGGCTGTCACTCAATGTGTGAGCGGCTCTTGGGTAAGCCATGGCTCAAATGTTTGATACTGGCCTCATCCCCCACAAGACAAATTTAAAATAGTGAGCTAGAGCATTTAGAACTACCTGTAAACACACTTAGAACTGTTTATAGGAAACGCCTACCATTGTCTAGAAACCTGTTCAACCTATTTCCTTTTAGGGCATTCAGTTTTTATCTTTACAAAGTTCTTCCTCACACTTAGGTTAAATTGATTACAATCTAAAAAACCCTTGCCTGGAAAGGAAGCCCAGCAGTGTTAATTTATAATGACATTAAGAGTAAGGCTATTTTGTTCAGCATGGCCCTAAAACTAGCACTTAAAATGGCACAGAAAATACTTAGCTTGCAGTACTAGATATCACTTCTAGAATTTTTTAAAGATGACAGAAGCAGCTGCATGTTTTCAAAGAAGCACCATTGATGATACCACCATTGAATTTCTGTTAAAGTTTAAATTATTTAGAGAGAAATTGGAAAGAAATATTTGTGCTTTATTTTTCTTTTTAGGTAATGCAGATAGATAACTGAAATTTAATTTATTAGGTGTGAGAAGCTAGTATTAAAGGAGAACCAATACTAATTTTTAGTCCATATCAGAAATGAAAAAGCACAGCAACTGGCTTTATTTGGATCCCATATAGCTTTCCTCTCTTCCGCTCCTCTTCCTCCTGATGGAGATTGTCTAAAGAGAGAAGGGGGGGCAAAAAAACCACAAAGGGGGAAAGTAACTCTTTTTCTGTTCAGCTATGACTGTTCTCTAAACATGCTGTCAAAAGCAGCTCTAAGCTCAAATCACTACCAAAGAAACATTTGAGCAAGGATGGAGCAGAAAATGCTCCAGTCTTGGAAAACTCATAAAGTTTGAAGGATTGTTCTTCAGCCAGCTATCTAGTTACAGGAACCTTTCCAGATTTCCACTTAACTGCATTTGCCATTGTCCCCAGTGTGGTTAGCTGAGGTTATGAAACATGTTTTCTCTCTTTTTATATATGTTTGGTAGCAGTTCATTTACTTTTCAGAAGAACATGATTTCTGTTCTGCTTTGTGCAGAGCTTCAAATCCAAAAAAGTAGGCTCGTAATTTTTTTCTTTCCATTTTTTTTCCTTCATGCTGTTATATCTAAATAATAGCAAGATTTGCTTTTCTGTGGTTACCAGAAGAGCTCTTAATCAGCAACTTTGTCTCCATATATTGGGTCTTTTTTAATTTACCACTTGAAGATTGTTTCAGCTGCTTTTCACAAGCTCAAGCTCTGAGTTTTCTGCACTGAATTCACTTATCAGGTTACTCCCTACCTTGTTTTCAACAAATTTATAGGGGCAGACGTGTTTGGAGACATGTTTTGCTGCTGGCATCACTGAATTTGCTTTCATTCTTAGTAAGTGGGGTGTCTAAACTTTCTTCATGCTTTGTAGTCTGTTCATTTTTAGCTACATTTCTGTCCTCTTTTTCATTATGGTGCCTATACAATTTGTTTGTTAATTATGATGATATAACCACTTTTCTGCCACCCACTGGAACATCTCTGTTAATGTTCTTGCTACTCTCAGTCACAACAATGCTGCCAGTTTTTCAAGGCTATCCCTCTTCTAGCCTCTTGGTGGGAAGAGCCATCTCCTTTATAACAGTGAATGACTATATCCATTGGATATTCTTGTATTCAAGTTTGTGCCTCTTCATGGCTTGTTGTAAATTTCTCACCTGAATTTCAGTAATTTGCTCAATAATGAAATGGCTTCATAACTAAATAGCGTTAGTTTAAAACAGGCCACCTTCATGGTGGTGGTGGTGATGTTAAAGTTGTATGCTCAATGACTGCAAAATTGGTGATGTTTATGTTAACTGCACAGTGGGTAAATTATTTAAAGAAACCCTAACCCAAAGCAGTACTAGTGTGTACTTGGCAATAAGTCACCCTTTATCTAAATACATTTTTTTTTTCTTTCAAAATACCAAACTTTTGAGTACTATCTCAATTTTTAAAGGAAATCTTAGAACCATAGAAGGGTTTGGGTTGGAAGTGCCCTTAAATATCATCTTGTTCTAACTCCCTGCCACAGGCAGGAACACTTTCCACTAGACCAGTTTGCTCAGAGCCCTGCCCAACCTGGCCTTGAACGTCTCCAGGGATGGAGCATCCACAACTTGTCTGGGTGACCTGTTCCAGTACCTCACCACCCTCACAGTAAAGAACTTTTTCCTAATATCTCATCTGAACTGCTTTCTTTCAGTTTGAATCCATTCCCCTTTGTCCTGTCAAATAATGCAAATGCAGGCTAAATTTGCTTGTAGCAAATAAAATGTGGGTGCATTCTTACCCATATTAAATTTGTCTTTGCAAAGTTATCACAGTGTTATTTTGAAGGCAGTTTGGTGCTTAGCTTAGACATCGTTTCACCTTTGTTATTTTTGTGTTTGGGCCATATGGATTTAACACACTTTCACTTAAAGCTCTTAGCTCTTATTTAATGCGTGTTAAGTACTTCTGAAAATAGATATTACACCAACTTTGCAGAAGTTAAACTAAATCCAGGTCATTCTATGAAAAGGCACATCTTCAGTAGAGGAAAAGCAAAAAAATGTTCAAGTAATGTCCTCATTTTAGAGAGCACAGATTAGACTGGTCAAATAACTAATTTTGAAATGTTCAAAGTAATTTCTCTAATAGTTTTTCCCTTTAATATCTATTTTGTGTTTTTCCTTAAGTTGGCTAACTGTTCTAAATCGATTTAGTTTGGAAATTACTTTATAATACAGGTTCTGACACTTCCCAAACAAAGGATCTGACACTTCCCACGCAAAGGTTAAGTCACTTCTGACACATGGCTGTTTTAAGGGCAGGATCTCACATACAGCTTGCCATCTTTTCCACTGAGTCTTTTAGAATAATTTCTGTCTCTGCATCTGGAGCACGAGCCTCTGTGGTGACAGTCTCACTGGCAAACAAAACCTTGTGACAGAAAGAACATCCACTGCAGTCTGCACTCCTTGTGGACAGGTTCACTATCCATATTCCATCAGGTTTCGGGTAGTGAGGACTCCTTGGTTGACTTGGTGAAATGTTCTTGCTGCTGTGGCCTGTTCTGAGACCTCAACATATCCTAAATCCCTGGGACTCAGTCAGAAGGTTGTGTCAGTAAAAGAGTCTGTTTACTGTGTGCCTCAGTAAGCACTGGCTCATGTTAAAAGTGGCCTTCCTTAGTTTTGACAGCAGAGTGTTTGAAAGGGTTTTTTAATTTCCTTTGAGAGCATGAGACAAACACTTTGTAGTTCCTGGTGCTGCCATAAATCAAATGATCACTCAAACCCAGAGAGTTGAAAAGTTTCATTTCTACAAAACAGTTCAGCCAATGTAGTTGTGAAGAGAGTTTATTGAGAAGACAATCCTTCCATTCCTAATTTTTCTTTTGGGATATAATGTGTATTTGCATGCTTGCACATTTGCATATGTGCATGCTTGCTTTTAAAATATTGTGGTGCTGCTTAAGTAATTCTTTTTAGGAATGTGCTCTGAATCACAGTACCTCACTCATGGTGGCATGTCCTGGTTCTTTGATGCACTACTGCAGCTGATTGGATGTGCTGAGGAGATGGATGCATTAAGACAATTACTAATAGGAACAAAATTGACTAGTCAGATTCTTCTGTTTTGTCACCGATATTGATACAGTACTAAGATAAAAATCCTTTTATGTGTGAACAACTAGAAAAAAGCTCTTACTATTGTATTGATAGTTGTGTAGCAGGGTAACAGCAGCAGACATTTTAAAAGTATGTTCAGCAAATTCAATTTTACCAAATTATGCTACAGTGTTAAAATTTGATTGATGAGCTCATGGGTTTCCCATGAAAAATGCCTGGTAAGATGCCACCTTAGTCCCTGGTTTTTCTTAAAATATTTTTTTAGGATAGCACAGTATAACTGTATGCTTGTAGAATCTATATAAATACTGCATGTGATATTTATAGATTATATAAAGTATAAATAATTTCTCATCAAATATCAGACTATTTCATTGGAATAGTATATAGAAATTCTAGTCTTAAGGTAGTTTACTGCTCTTAATAGAAGTTTTTATTTCCATAGCTTGTGAAAACAAATACTTAATATGATTTGAAGATATTTCTAGAATTAAGAAAACTTCATTTTTAAAAGCTGTTAGCATATAAATGTGTATCTTCTTGCAGTTTTGTTTTTTGTCTTTTGACTGTAGTTTGCAAGGTTTATTGGTCCCATGAAATATTTTGGCATTTGTGGTATTTGTTTTTAATACCTCCCCACCTCTCCCACCCAAGGAGCATTGTCACTTTTAGTGCTCTGGACTAGATGAATGAGTTGACCATGACTATGGGGTTATTTTTTTTCCCTTTCAATCTTTACTGTAATTGAATACTCTTACTTAAATACCCTCCCCAGTTAATGGAGTGAGGCTTTGGTAATGACCAAGATAATCGATCATATTATGGATCAGACTCCCAACAGGGAGAAGTTAAGGTTACTTACGTGCCCTTTGTTTTTCAACATAACATGTGGAGCTTTTTCTTGTCACATTTTTATCTGATCCTTCCTGGATGTGTGGAGTCCTGTAACTAATGGGTGAGGAACCACAACCCCCTTCAGACCCTGGCTGTGTAAACTCTCTTGTTCACCTTTGATGGCCTAAGCTATGAGATTCCTTTCCACATAGTGCAAAAACAAGTTCTGTTGCTGTATGGTTATTTTCATTTGTGGGCCAGATGATTTTGTTAAGTTTTCATCTTTTTCACTTTACAAATGTAAAGTATCCTAAGGCTTACTTCAGCACAGGTCTGAGAAGCAGAATTTCATGGTCACAGAGAGATTTCCTGCTCTCTGGCAGCCTTCCTGTGCCTCTCTGAGTTCTGGCATAGGATAGGAATAAGTTCTGACTTGGTAGGCTGAAGTGTATGTATACTTCAGTGATCCACACCTTCTCTCTAAACCTGCAGTTAAACAGTGCTAGTCTCATTTTTTGTCACTTGAGATCTGCAGTTGAATAACTGTTTTATTTTGGTGTGGTTTTCTTACCTTCCTTGAAGAATAGTTTTTATGTGTAATAATAACACTACCTTAATGTCTGTCTTCAAAATGTTGGAGTTATGTAGTCATGGTGGAATTACTTTTTTCTAGTATTTTCTTCCCCATCTTGACAATATAGTGGAAAAAAATGTCCTATGGCATCTATTTCTCACTGATTCCAATCTTGCCCTTATTGTGAAAGAAGGAACATGTTGCTTGAATGAAAGCAAAATCTCACTAATTGGCTATTCTGAAACATCATATTCATAGAATGTTTTCTGCTGAGCTTTTCTTCATTATAGTGGTGTAACTGAGTGTGGCTGTAATGTGTTGTCTTCCCTTTAATTGCAGGTTTCATTAATTGCTTTTGTTGTTTATCAGACAGCATTGTTGCAGCGGCAGAGTCGATACATTCGTTCAACAGTTCCTGAAAATGCAGAGAAAGAAGCTCAGAGCCTGTTTGTAACTGAGGTAATACAGAAGTTGCATGTGACTGTGTGTAATAACCTGACTTGTTTTTCTTCTCCTTCGTTTACCATTTAAAACAGAAAAATAAACCCTGGAAAAAGAATGAAATATTTATTGCCACTTACTTGTCAATCATTTTGAGGCAAAATTTCCAGGAAAACCCAGTATTAAAACCAAGTATTTTTTCCATTGTTGGCTGGAAAAGAAGTTTTACAGGATAGCTTTTAATTATTTTGTTTGTATCATTGGCTTCTGCAGATGGTTCTCCTCCACCTTCATTATGCTTTTGGCTTTTCCAGATGAACGTGGGTGATTTCAATACATAATACTGGATCTCCAATAAACCTGGAATGAATCATTGTGACTTGTTTTTTCTGATAAAGTGTCTCACACCAGCCATTCTTACTTTGTTCATAATAATCTTGTACAGATTGCTGGAACAGAGGTATCCAGAACTGTAACACTTGTGGAGGCCAAAATTCATTATGACTGTTCAGCTTGTATGCTATATGTAGAAGAAACATCCTCAACCCTAAAGTTTCTCAGAACTGTTTGCTTACATTGGCATTCCTCTGGTTTTGTGAGGTTGCTCTTCATTTATTGTCCTGTTGAAGCCTTTAAGGAATTAAAGGTTCAATTGTTTTTCCTTTTTTTTTTGTGTTATCTACTGGTTTTCTACTAATATGCTTTAAGCTGATATTGTAACATCTGAAACAAGTGAATGTCTGTTGTAACTCCAGTAAAACTGAAGGAGCTCCAGATAGCTGAACCTACATCAAAGTGATTTATCCACACTGATACATATCCTTAATACCTAACCTAAACATTTCTGAGATAAATTTGGAGAGGATAGATATGAGGAGGGAGGAGTGTTAGAGGTAATTCATAAAGTTTAATGAGTTTCTGTTGAAACAATTGCTTGGCAAGTATTAAACTCGTGTTTTAAAATATAAAGAAAATATTTACGATTTATTGGATACTGTGTTTGCGTATATGTAGGTTTATTGTGTAACATAAAATTTTGCATGGAATGGTTTCTGTCAACAGATTTTGTCAGTTTTATGTTACTTTGTTCAAAGCCAAGATAAATCAGTACTTTTATGTTGTAACAATATGGGTGGAGTAAAATGGTATTTCCTGTGATCTAGATCAGAACTTAATGACATAATTGCTTTTCAACCACTGCAAGCATACAGTTTAAATTTAAGTATTAATTTAATTGCACTGGAAGTATAAATTCAAGGAAAAGATGTTTTTGGCTATCAGTATGTGCAGAATCTAATGTTCTATTTTAATAAGGTGTCTGTTTTTTGTGCTGAGTTATCTAAGGGTCAGTCATGTTTTTAGCTTCAGCTGAGTTTTCTAAAGGCTTGGCCATGTTTTCAGCTGCAGCAAAATGCTGGTTTAACTTTTTGGACTACTGAAGATGGTTAATCCAGATGCTGAGTGCATTCACCATTTTCTGGTTTTATTAAATACATGTCTAACAGATGATAACATTCCATTGAAACATATAACTTGTTCCAAAAAGCTGTATTGCATTAGATTATTGCAAAAGAAAGGAAGTGTACAGAATTTTCAGAGATTGATATGTAACTATAATAGTTCATAAACAGACTTATCTTCAGAGGTTTTCTTGTGCTGTGTCCATTGAATGCCTTTAATCCTCTTCCAGTTAATATTGATACTTGGTTTTCATTTAAACAGTGCATCAAAACCTACAATTCAGACTGGCATATTGTTAACTATAGATATGAAGATTACTCAGGAGAGTTTCGACAGCTTCCAAAGTAAGTATGTTGTTTAGTTTATTTAGTGGGATGATAAATTGAAATTGTGAAGGAACTTTTCATTTAATGTAGACTTATTTATTAGAGAAGTATATTAATATGTGTAATATGTAAAGCGAAATATGCTATATCCATGTTTAATGGTCAATAGAGATGATGGAGACTTGTTGGATGGAATTGATGAACTTGAATGTATAATATCATGTTAAACCATTTTCTGGGAAGGTACTGTAATAACATTGCCTTATTAACAGGCAAGTCAAGACATTGTGTCATTGACAATGTGAATTTAAGTATGATAACTAAAACAGGCTAATGTTTAGATGAACCTAAAATGGTAATAATTTTGTTTTCATCGCTTCAAAGGCAGCTTTTGAAACTCCCTTTAGGAGCTTGGGGAATGGAGCCCAACTGAGATGGTTAGAGCAGGTTTTCACAAGATGATTCAAAGTAAAAGCCTAACTGACATCTGTTACAGACTTTCTAAACCATCTGCTACAGAAATGTTTTCCCACTTTTTAAAAATTTTGTAGGAAGAGTATAGAGATTAGAACTGTAATTTAGAATGTCTGAGAGTAGCTAAATACTCTGAATACCCCAACTCTGGAAGATCTATATCTTCCCTATATCTGCTCTCCTGCATCTATCACCTAAGAAATAGTTACCCTGCCCTGTGGAAAATTTTGATCTACTTACAGGTTTTGTACAAGTCAGTACCTGGTTTTCACTTTCCCTGAACAGAAACCACAGTAGGAATTTAAAAAAATGCATTTTCCTGCAAGGAGCCAGTGCTTGCAGGTATGAATTCTTACTCGTAAGATATTAGGAGTGCAGTGAATGAGAAGGCATTTGTTCTCTTCAGTGACACATTAACACAGTGACAAGCAGAACAAAAGGGACATGGTGGCCAGATGTACAAATGAGGAAAATTGCTTTTTAAGAAATAGAATTAATGAAAAATAAATGCTTTTACTTAGTTATTCTTGTGATTTTTCCTCTTCGGTAGGAAAAGAGCATCCTAATTTTTGCGTCAATAAAATACGTAACTAATCACAAAATTCCTAGTACTTCAGAAGCTTTTTCTTTTGTAGTAAAGGGACAAAGCCAGACAAGCTTCCTGTTCATTTATATGAAGTGGATGAAGAAGCAGATAAAGATGAGGTGAGATAATAGCAATTCTCTACTTTCTCTTGTTTTCATTAAAGAATGTTGGGTGTGTAGAAATTGTGAGTTTGGTTAAGTGTTGATGTCAGTACATGAAAACAGAGATTAGCTTGAACACCCTTACTGGGAAACAAATTAGTGATTTTACCTGTCTCCTTTCAAATAACCTTGTTCTCTGGAGATCTGTCAGGTGAGTTAGAAGAAATTTTGACAGATAATAAAATTGAAGTTTTTGTACTTGGTGATGTATAATCCTTCAGCAGTCATAAAATCTGTTTTATACTGTGTCTGTGTAGGCAGGTTTCCAGAGAGAAGTGTTTCCTGCAGTTTAATCATGGAGTTGAGTAAAATCATAGGTCAGTCTGTTCCAGCACAAGAACAGCACACACACTTCAGCATGCATGACAGTATAGCATACAGTGTGAGCTAAAATCAATTCATCACAAATTTGAGTACAGGATAAGACTTGAAGAGCTGTCATGGAAACAAACAAAATTGACTAAAAAAATTTAAAAATTGACTAAAACTCTGAGATATTTTCTCGTGTGTCATTGACTTAGGGAAAGAAGAGATGTATAGCATCAAGCAATTTTCAAGTATATTTCAAATGCAAAAGACTTTTTCCAGCAACTACCTCTGTTATTTTTGTGATTTATTTTTTTTTTACCACACCCTGTTTCAAAACACATTTTTAAATGCCACTGTTACCTTTTCTTACAGGTACTTGAATTCTTACATCTCAAACAAGAATTAAAATAAAATAATTTTTCTTTTTTTGTGGTTTTTACCTCTTGACAATCACTTTGCTTCTAAATTCCTGGTACTCAGAACTGCTGCATATGAAATGAAAGGATTAAATGTGAAGAAGTTGTTTGGGGAATTCATTAGAGTAGATAGAGTTGCAAGCAGAGAGTCTCAGGCTGACATTTATCCAGCACTGCTATTAATCTGCACTGTGATATTTGGACAAATAACTTTATGCATCTATATCCAGTACTTCCTATTTGTAGGATGGGAATAATTATGATTGCTGTTATACTGACATTTAAAAGACTTGGCATTATTTACTGTGATCATATTTCTGACAACAGAAGTGTTTTGGAAAACAATGAGTTAAACGCTAAAAAATTAAATGGATATATAATTGACTATAATTCTTACCAGGAAATACATTATGTGTGGAGTTAGTTAACACTGAAAAGCTATAATTTGGCTATTAGCAGGTAGTATGTGTTTTACTAGGAAGTCTAAGTAGGGAGGACTGCCTGTGTCCTGTAAGAACAGGCAGGAACAGGGTATCTCTTTCAGAAGTACAATCACTGGAGGAGAGGTCTGCTGCTCTTTGAGGAACTTGGAAAATAAACACAAGAAAAAGACATGCTAGGAGGAAAAGGGAAGTTAGTGGAACAGAGTAGTGGACTTTCATCAAGGCAAGACTTAATGCAAGAGGCGTTTCTTACAGACATTAATATCTTCCTGTGCCAAAAAGCACAGGTGCAAACCTTAGGTTGAAAGTTGTTTGGTCTTTTTGTTTTGCTTTTGTTTGTGTTTGAAGAAAGCTGATTCCTTAAGAGAATGATAGAAAACAAAAAGCTACAAGAGATTAAAAATTGGAGGAAAATCAGATAAATATTAGTTTAATCACACATCATTAAAAAGGAGAAAATTACCTATCCAAAACTAATTCAGACTGTCAGGCCATCAGGTTGATGTTTGCAAATGGAATTTTTCACTCCTATATGGGATCAAGATACGGGATTGTTTTTGTTGAAACAGTTGCTGTTGAAGGCCATTTTGGAGCCAAGTTTGTGGGAAAGATCACTTTAAAAAGTGCAGCACAGTGTGCAGCAGTAATGATAAAAGTGAGGAAATTACCTTACCAGTTGGAAACAGGAAGCATGTTTTCAGTGTGAGAGTTGTGTGTTAACAACTGGGTCCTGGGTTCCTTTGTATTAACAGATGGCCAGCTGGAAAGATTTGGTAGCTTTTTGGCTCTGTAGACAGGAATTCTGCCTGACAGAAAGAAATGGTGTAGCTAGAGAGGCCTAAATGATGCTCAGTTTTATTGCTAGAAAGTAGCATGCAGCTCAACAGAGTCGGGAAATTGGGCACCTCAGAGACTGGCAACTGGAGTCTTAATAGAGCTAAATCTTAATTTTTGTTAACGCAGGTAATGAATGAAGTTTAGTCATGTGAGGTGATCCTATGCATGGTTTGTGCAATTACAGAAAAGCACTGGTTGTTTTTTGCCAAGTTTTGGCAATAATTCATCATCTCCTCATCACCTTACACTTGTAAAGGTGATTTAAACCCACCCTTTCCTTGGGGATAGCTCAAGCCAGGGGAGATGAAGAGTCATATAGAGTCATATTTGGAAACCCAGTGTTTTAAGTTGTGTCTATATCTTTATTCTTGTACAAGAAAAATAATTATCTAGGTAATAGAACAGCAGTGGAGGCTAAGGACTTGAAAATATGAGAAAAAGATAACTGTTGCTTGGACAGTGAGACTCTTTGGGAAACATGAAAATTTACTGAGTATTTCTGGTCTGTGCCTTTGGGCCATTATATCAGATGCTCTGATAGCTGATGTCCGTGTCATCCTTACTGGGCATAACTTCAATAGTACCAAGCTGACTATAAATTTTAAAAGGTCAGAGTGATGCATCTTTTGCCTTCTGTTCACAGTTTTTTGAAGTTCACATGCACACATGCTTATGAGTATGCAAGCTAGACAGACTAAATAAGCTGTAAATAAATTACCTAGTAACTTTTTACAGAATGTTCCTTGATTCAGTTCCAGAAACAAGTTCATATTATTCCAAGATTTGCTTTAATGTTCAGTTGTTGAACTAGTGATTCTCTCCCCTTATGTAGTCAGTTTTTGTTGCATGTTTTCTTAACAGCCAAGAAAAGGAATTAGAGAAAAATACTTGAGGTACTCAAGGATGTTTTGTGATTTTGTTTTCAACTGGATGCTCAGCTAATTCTGAATGTTTCAATAAAAAATTACCAGGAGTATTTCTCCTCTAGGTGGATGAAAATCCTCCTGCATTTCTAATTCATTAATAGTTTTGTTTCAAAATGGGCTACATCAACTGGAAACCGGGGTAATGTCCAGATTACTTGGAACTAGTGATTTAATATTTATTCTGTGGCAGTTATAAATCTGTCTTTTTGATCTGTTTTGATAGCAGAGTGCTGCTTTTTGGTAGTTTTAACATCCTAAGGGTTTTGATGCAGTCATTCAGTTCCCTCCACTGGCAGATGGATGTGGTGTACAGGCAGTGGGTGTGATGTGTGATGCTTGCATTGGTTCTGCTGTTTGTGAACTTGCCATTGCTGCCAGGTTCAGTCTTGTTCTCTCTGCAAAGCTTTGATTGTGATCTGTAAAAGGGCAGATCCAACCCAAGAATTAATTCTCTGTAAATTCTTAAGAAAGTAATGTCTTTGAAATACTGTATGTAGAGCAAAATGGTTTGAGAAATCTTGATTGAAGTTTTAAATAAGCATGTGTTTGCATTGTTCTTTTTGGCAATAGAAATTGGTAAAAATTCTTAGACTCTGTGGAAAAGGTTGCAAGGTAAATGTAAGTAAATGTTTTAAGTTTTGACTGTTTGCTCATTCCCCTGTTTCACTGGGATTTGTCTTGGCTAACATGTAGCTATCTATAGGCTGGATCATCCTGTTGGCTGTAGATAAAGCCTGTAGAAGTGGCCAGATTACATAGTAAAAGTTAGATGAGGTCAATCTCATCCCAGGTCTTTAAATGATATAATGGAAAAGCTATAGAATTTCAGCAGGGACTCATGGTACATTATTATCATTATATTATGAACATCGTTATTCCAACTTCTAAAATGAATTCTGAAATTATTGATAAATACTGTATGGACTGTGATACAAATGTTTACCTTTTCTTTTTTCTTCTTTTTTTTTCTTTCTTCCTTTTCCCATATTCCTTTCTTCATCTCCAGGATGCAGCATCTCTGGGGTCTCAGAAGGGTGGAATAACAAAACAAGGATGGCTGTACAAAGGCAACATGAACAGTGCAATCAGTGTGACAATGAGAGTAAGTTTAAGAATATCTTACATATAACAAAAAACTGAACACTGATATTAAATATCTCTGTACCTTGGAGAGGTCGATTGCTGGTATGAGGTTTAGTTCTAAAAAACTGTATGAAAAGAAAGAGGGAAACTTCATATATCTGAAACCTTGCTTTTATTTTATGTAAATCAGGAAAAAAAGCCATGAAAAATGAAGTATAGGGGAAGACTTAAATTTTCCTAGCTGTACCCTGATGTGATTTTAGTGGAAAAGGGACTGTGTAATATGGGAGGGGTGTTATTTGTTTGCATTGGTGTATTTTATATAAAACTATAATTTTTAAAAATTTGCCTCATCTATGTTATAGAGTCACTTTTAAATACCTTTCAATAGGTCAAAAATACTGTCAAATGATATAGTACAATCCTGCTGTAGATATCATAAGTTAATTTTTTTTAATTAATGGTTTCTGTTTTCTTTTCTGCAGATACTGATTATGTTATCTATAAATAAAAGCTTTTTTCCTATTACCTACTATGTAAATAGCACTTAAGGGTATATAATATGAAGCTAATTAGTACTAGTGTTTTCACTGTTCTTCTTCCCTCCTTTCTTTTCACTAGTCATTTAAAAGAAGATTTTTCCACTTAATTCAGCTTGGTGATGGATCCTATAATCTCAATTTCTACAAAGATGAAAAAATATCAAAAGAACCTAAAGGATCAATATTTCTAGATTCATGCATGGGAGTGGTTCAGGTAATTATAATTATTCTGCCTGTTTGCCAATTAATTCTGTATTTATTAGCAAGTGAAATTTTATTTAAAATAGAGATTAGTGTTGTTGAATGTAGATAAGTGCCTATTATGCAGAGGAACAAACAGACAGGCTGCATCTTCCCAAAGAAGTGAACATGATTTCAAAGGGCAGGAGACTGAATTTTTTAAATCTTTCTGAAAAGAACATAAATTACTAGTTGATCTCAAGTATTTAGCAAACCAAATTCTAAGGCACAAAGAACCCCAAACTTGGCAAAGTAATGACAGCATAAAATTGAAGTTTATTTCAGTTAGATTTTGTGCTTGCATGAACTGTAAAATGTTTTTCATAGCTTCTTGTGTGGGATTTTTGTTGCAGGAATTGTATTGAATTCAAACACCCTTCCAGATGCTTTCGTTTGACCTTTCTAATGTTTCTTTTCTGTGCTTTTCTTTATTTTTAAAAGTTACGGGCTTTGGTAAAATGTTTGTCAGTAGCAAATGCCAAAGAAAAGATTGTTTTTCCTTTTTTTGTGATTCTGCTATGTATTTATAGTACAGCATGTAACTGTTCTGTTAGGCACAGTATACCTGGAAAAACGCCATGGGTCTTAGGGGTTTTTTTTTAACTTGTACAGAAATAGGCAAAGTTTGATAAAAATGTATGCCTTAAATAATATTTTTGTAGTATAAAGTTGTTTGAAGATTTACACAAAGAGATAAAACAGCATTACAGAGGATTTTTTCCCCCCAAATACTGTAGTATTGTTTTTTGGATGCAGATTTAATAGGTAACTCCTATGAAAATCTTATGACTGCAATAAACTTTATCATATTACAAGTTCTGTATATAATTTTACAGGAATTATTTTGCCTTAGAGATACAATTCTGGCCAACTCCACTGAAGTGAATTTAATTTGTGTTTCTAAAACAAGCCAACAAACATAAAAGTGGTTCCTAAACATGGCTGTAGTCTCATCAATATATACAATTTCTGATGGAGGGTGCAAAGAGGACAGAGCCAGGCTCTGCTCGGTGCTGCCCAGTGACAGGGCTGGAGGCAACAGGCACAACCTGAAACACAAGAGTTACCTCTGAACACCAGGGAACTGTTTGTCTCTGACTGAGCACTGGGACAGGTTTCCCAAGGAGGTTGTTGAGTCTCCATCCTTGGAGATACTCAAAAGCTTCCTGGCCACGATCCTGTGCTAAATGTTTCTAATTGGCTGTGCTTGAGGAGGGAGTGTTGGATGAAATGACGACCAGAGGCCCCTTCTAACCTCTAACCGTTCTATCATTTTGGGATTTAAAACCTGAAAATCTCTTCTCCTCATACATACTTTCATACTGTTCCATACTTTCTGTTCCATCAGTTCAATCCAATTAACCTCAAGTTTCCTCAGACTCTGCCAGAAGCTTGCTTTTTAAAACAAAGTGTATTATTGTTTCTTTTGTTCTTCTGCAAGTAGGGCTGATACAGTCATCTTTAAGCAAAACTGTACTTTGGATGCTTTAAAATTTATAGTTGGCCGTGTCTCTATTGCTGTACTGTATTGTACAGTACCCTCAGTGTTCATCTTGGCACCTGGTCTTCAAAATTGCATGTAAAAATTTGGGACTAGTTATAAATTAGCGTCAGGTGCAAAATCAATACCAGTTAATGCTCACTTCCAAGAAGCCAAGTAGTCATTCAGTGGCTAGAATAAAGGGGTTTGGAAATAACTGTTTTCTTCACTTGAATTTTTGGTGCAGGGCAAGTAAATGCTGATTTAAACTATCAAATATTATCCATAACGTCCCTATTCCAGACATGTAGTTTTATTGTGTTATATTATGTGCTGTATCCTTTCTGGCTGACCTTATTGTTTTACTGTTACTTACTATTGGTGTTGAATTAGCATTTAAAAACTCAAATGAAAAAGTAGTATCTACACAGTAGAAACTGCACTTCCATTTAACAGAAAGGAAAATAAAGGAAAAGATTTGTAAGGACTCCAGCCATATTACTTTGAAGTAGTCTGACATGGAATTCATAGAAATGGGTTTTCTTAGGTAGTTATACTTACAAGCTTTTGTTCTCAGAATGAAACTACTTGTTTCAGAGTCAGTATTTTTAATGAGGGGAGATAAGTTCCTATTGCATTGCTATAACAATTTTTGTGGTTTGTGGTCATTCAGTGCATTTGCTTGCTTATTTTTTCAAAGACAGTAGATGCCTGAGAGAAAAATACTGTGATACTTCACATCACTTATAGATGTGAAGTTAGACCAGAATATGCTTCTGCATCAGAACTTGTGTCAAGAGGAATGCTGAATTTGTGCAATAGGGGGGTTTTGTTTGGTTGGGGTTTTTGGTTTGGGTGGATTTTTTTTTTTCCCTCAAACTTAAACCAAGAGACTGGAATTCCTGGAATCCTGTTTGGTGTTTTTGGATTTGGTTTTGTTTTGTTGGGGTTTTTGTTTTAATACTAAATTATATAGAGACTTTTCTGATCAGACATGTGGAGCACATAATATATGCAGTGTATCTATTCACACGTCCAGCCACATGTATTAGGTATAGTTTCTCTCATTTAGTGTTTTGTGAAAGCTGAGATCTGTGACATCTACCACCTGTGTCAAGGTTTTATACTTTGAAGCATAGAGGTTACTTTTCTCAGGATTTTTCATTTATTTCAGCACTGATTTCAACTGGTAAGATTGCCTTAGGTCTGAAGTCCACACTTTTGTTTGTATGCTTGACAGAAACTCAACTTTGGTAGAAAGCTGACTGTTTTGTCAACAAGTAGTTAGTCTGTTAATGGAAGAATCTGAGATGCAGTGAAACTAATATGTAGTTTGGCATTTAATTTAACTTAAACAAAAAATCCCCCAGCCGTCAAGTCTGTCTGACTGTTTATTTTAATGTTTATCTAATGCATTATCAATTTGTAAAACTAAATTGATGATAATATAGAATTTTCATTTAAGACTTCTGAATTCATTCCCAGAAACATGAGTCATGCTAAGTAGCATTTGAAACCTGGTTTAAATTGTGCAGAGAAGGATGACAGAAATGGTTGAGGAAAAAAAGAGGAACTGATTCACAGCGTTCTGTATATCTATATGACTAACAATATCAGGGCATTTGGGGTTGATGTTGGTTATAATTTTACCTCCAGTATAAAATCCCAGTCTGCAAACAGTTGTCACTCAAATATAATAGTGTTTCATGGTTTTTGTTGGGTTTTTTTTAGTCACCTTAGTTTGCTTTATTTCTAGATGAACTGAGTACATAAAGAATTGATATTTGGAAATTGGATTTTTTTGGTTTTTATAAAATGATTGCAAGCAGAATGATGACTAGAAACTGGAAGACAGGATGTTCTCTTTCCTACATGCACTTACTGCAGTGATACAAATAATTTCAAAAGGTCAAATGCCAGAGAGCAAAAAGTGTCATTATGAGACATTTTTTCAAAATATCAAACTGTATTTTTGTATAGAATATCTGAAATATGTATAATTTCCTTTGATGGTGGTTAGACAGTATGTGAAGTGCTACACAGGTCTTTTATTTTCTTATAGAACAATAAAGTCAGACGTTTCGCATTTGAGCTCAAGATGCAAGACAAGAGTAGTTTCCTTTTAGCTGCAGACAGTGAACTTGAAATGGAAGAGTGGATAAACACTCTGAACAAAATCCTTCAGCTTAACTTTGAGGCTGCAATGCAAGAAAAAAGAAATGGCGAGTCCCATGAAGGTAAGCAGGGTTTCTAGCAAGGCTGATGTTACCTAACCATGTCTTCTTACATGCATTTTGGACAGAAAGGCTTTAATGTGGCTAAATTTTTTTGTTTTCTTTGGTCATAAAAATTTACAGGCCTTTTTACTGTCCACTTCAACTGATGAGCATTTTGACCTTTAGAGCATGGAAACAGTACTGTTCTGTATTGATTCCAGTTGAGTCAAGTCCAGAAGATAATTATGAGACTGATTAAGTCTAGAAAAGTAGAACCTACAATGTAGAATCAGGACTGAGGCAGTTTAAGGAAGAAAATAAACTTAGGATGGACTTGTTTTGAAATGTATAAAATGCTGCTGGAAATGAAATAATCTGTTCTGTGGTCAATGTAGATAGAAATGGTGGTTACAGTGTGGGGCTTAAATTTAAATATAATTCCCTTGGCCACAAATATTTCCTGCAAGTATTGAAATAGACTGCTTGGGTGTAGAATCCTTTCTGTTGGAGCCCTTTAAGAATAGGTAAGGCAGGTATCTGTAAGGAATGCAATGTTTGTCACCAGTATTTCAGTGACAAAAGGATAGTCTAGATGTCCTCTCATTCACTTTTCCTCCTGAGAGTGTATGGGGAGGGAAACTGGTGTGAAACCAACTGTATGCATATCCAGAAGAACCTGGAGGATATTATAAAAGGTTGTTTTTTTTAGTACAAAGTACCGAAAGGGATCATTTGAGTTTAAAATGAGATATCACAGTCTTCAAAGCCTGTCAGAATTTAGTGTGATGTTTGCAACAAAAGCAAATCTGAAAAGGAGAAGCATCTAGCTCTGGGAAAGCCATTTTAGTCTGTGGTCCTTAGTTGACCTTAGCACTGCAAGATGTTTATAGCTAACTGAATGGCTGCTTTGTAAATCCAGTAACTGTTCGTGAGTTGAGCTGGGAACCTAATGAACAGAGGGAACTTGTTTTGAAATCAAGTTACAATGCTTTGTGGAAAGAGTAATGTAAGTTTGTGCACTGAGTATCTGCTTGCCCCATGCAGCTTTCAAAATTAAAATTAAAGATGTGTTCTGGTAAGATTAGAAATTACTGCTACTTTAATGATTTTTGTAACTAGTTACATCTTTCAAGAAATCACTGCATCAAAATGATGCAGTTGTCCACAGCCTATTTGTGTTAACAGTTGTCATTTTTGAGGGGGTAGGAGATTAAAAAAGATTAAATTCTTTTGTTACAGAGTTTTGTGAGCACTTTGGAATTTTTATATTTATTTTAAAATGAGGTTTTATAATTTCAGATGATGAACAAAGCAAACTGGAAAGCTCATCAAGTAGTTTTGATAACTACTATCCTGAAATTGCCAAGGTAATATATATTGTAAATGTCAACTTGGGATATAAAGTATTAAACGTAAGTTAGCCACATGAACTTCCAGTAGAGGTAAAGCATTGCTTTGTAGCTTCCAGTCAGTTTGTTGTGCTTGGAAAGCTTAGAAGCTCTTTTGTGAATAGGTGTGGTTACTGAGCTTCTTTATTTTCTGCTTTTGGAAGGAAACAAGATACTGTCTTGAAGTTTCCTATGAAAATATTAATATGCTGTTTAAATGCAGCATGTCTTATTATTTTATTAATTAATTATATTTTGTGTTGGTTTATTGCATTCAGGTAAGTGTTAAAGTGTTTCTATAGAAATCTAGTTATACTGAAGTCAAGTTTTATTTTTAGACTTAAAAATCTAGAGCAGCTTAATAGCAGTGATGAAGTGAATGTATTTTAAGATGTTTGTGTGTATAATGAACTGGCAGGTCCATGGATGCTTGCTGTGTTGCCATGGTTCTTGCTTTTCAATTTTCTTCTTAGAGAAGTGTGATATAAACAAGCATGAAAGAAAATGGAACCAAATAGAAAATAACAGTAACTCTTCCACAGCCCATTTGCAGATTTTATTTTGGTTAAATCAGTGAGTTATGTGTTGCAGTTGGTTTTGTGAATTTTGTAAAGGAGAAATTTTTGTTGAATCACCCAAGTGCTGAAACTGATGACCTTTTTTATTGAAGCTGCAGAATCCAAACTCCTTCCTGTGACTTCCTTACTCTTTCTTCTGTGTGGTACAGCCTGGAGTAGTGAAACTTTTCTGCTTGACCATTCTCTGGAATGCTCTCACTTTCTTTTCTGAGGATCTGTCTGACCTAGTAACTCCTCCTGAAGGTAGTGCAGCTTATGAACTGAGACTAAGGAAACCAAATTCTATCTACTACAGCAGCTAACGTATCAAAGGATCCAGTCAGAATACATTAACAAGCTTTTAGCACCCCAATGGGTTGGCTGACTTAATTCTTTCTGTTACTGCTTTGTAATTAATTTAGCACATGTACACAAAAAGCTGGTATGTGATAATCTAGCTCCAGCTATGGCTGTACTTGGAAATTAATTGGGATCGTGGTGCATATAATCAAGGCTTCCTTGGAAGGGCTGTAAGCATCAAACAACATATTTGCATGAGGCTATGAAAATTCATTTCAGAAATAAATACGAAATTAGATGCTCTTATGTGCATCTAATAATGTGTGGAAGATTTTTCTTTCTTTATAGTCAGTTATTCTAATGCTTATGGTCCATATTCCTTCCAGAGGGGACTTTACTTCGGGGCTGCAGTGCCTGCATATAGTTTTAGTACTACTGTTGCCACTTTCTGTTTCTATAACTTTTGGATCAGAAGGATGCAGCTCTTAAAGCTCATTATTTTTTTTGAATGTCACTTTTGCTCAGCTCTTTAAGCACCGGCATGTTTTATTATTATTATTTATTTCACTGTTATAACCCATTTACATTTCTGTTTCCTTCAAAACATTTTTTTTTTTAAATTTCTCCTTCTAATTCACTTTTACTAAACACTGCCTTTCAAAATAATTTGCTCTAATGTATTTTCCTAGCCTTTTTTTTTCCTGAGGGAAATTACAGGGAAAACTCTGCTCATTTGCATTACTCTTTGTGTCTTAACTTGATAGCTTTATATAAATGGTGTTTGTTTGGAGGATTTTTTTGTCCTTTATTTTTTCTTGCCTTGTCCTTTCAGCTGTTGTTTGGATTTGGTTCTTTTTTCCCAGCCGGAAACCTTGCAAGGCATTGGGCTTTCTTTTAGAAGAGTTTATAGCTGCTCTATTATTTTTGTTGGTTCTAGGAGGAGAATTTCACAATAGCTGACCTCATATCCTTATGAGGAGAGAGAAATTCCTTCAGGGGTGATTGTAGAGCACCTGACAGTAGGGGAAAAAACAGACTTCCTAGGAAGGGTTTAACCCTTGTGAGTACATACATCTCCAAGCCTTCGTTTTTCTCTCAATAGCTGTTAGTTTATAACATAAATTAAGTAAGGTGGTATTTTGCACTTCAGCACATAGATGCTCGCACATCTATCTCAATCTGTCTTTCCTACCTATTTCATGTTCTATTTATCTGTAATTTAAATACCAAGAGTGAATGAAGGGGTTTTGTAGTAGATTTTTTTTTGTGGTTGGTTGGGGTTGTTTGTTTTTGTTGTGTTTATTAATCTTAAAATTAATTTGAACTCTGAAATAGCTGTGACTGTCATGATCAGTGTGCCTAAGCACCTCCTTAACCATTATTGGTCCCAGAATACCTTGAGGTGGGAAAATATTGTCTCAGTTTTACAGATGAGGAAATAAAATCACAGAGCCACTGATGTGCTATAGACAGGGTTCATGGTAACATGCATTTTCAATTCTTGAGTTCTGACAACTGCCCCTGTTCTGTCAGTCAAAAATGCATATAATCATCTGGTCTTCATGCACAAAACACTAAAGAATCTAAAACTATTCAAGGTGCTTTAGCTGAAGCAGTTTCTGTCTAGCTCCTATGTCTAGGTAGTCTTCCTCCTCAGTTCTTGCCACTAAATATTACCTTAGCAAAACATGCACACAACTTTCTTGCCATCCTGAAACTTTTTCACATTTCCTGTATTTCTCCATTATACCAGTTGTTCAACAAGCTAATTCTGCCAGTACTCTGCTGGTGTTGAGTATCTGGGTCGTCTCTTTCACAGCAACTCTCCTCTTTTCTTCTTTTTGTGTTAAAGTTAACAAGGTAAAGTAAATGAGTAAAAACCATTGGAGCATTTCTATTCAAAAAAGCACCTCAGAAGTTTCTCATCTGTCATACATCCTTTAAGCCAAATTATTTTTTTCATTCCTGTTATCAACGTAAAAATAGGATTATGAGCTCTTAGAGATTGTTCTTTTGTTTTGTTTTTTTCTTTCTCTTGAGACATAGTAGAAGTTGCTTCAGTCTCCAGCAAAGCAGATGTAGACAGTAGATCACTTCCTGCTGATGGTCAGTGATGAGCATTTTGGGTTTGTAACTTCTTTTAACCCATACAGGCTGATCCAAAAAGAAACACCTGCCTGTAATGTAATATTTTCTATCCTTGTTTAGCCAGCTACTACTTTAAGAATGGCATTTCTCCTGCATGGGTTATTTTGGTACATACATCTGTTCATTTGTCATGTCCTGTAACTTTAAAAATCAAAGAATGCTCTTTAAATAATACCTTTCTGAAACAAAGGTGACCTATATATACCATCAGTTTTCACATTCTATTTTGTTCCACTTCACTTTTGTTTTACTGTTAATACATAGGTATCCACAAATCCCAGTGTACAGTGAACTCTGCAAAGTAACTTTTAAATATGAGGGGTTTATCTTTTGGGAGTTTTTTGGTTTTCTACAGCTACCCACAGGAAAACCACTTCTTTGGCAGCAGAGCTTAAGAAAAGTTAAAAAAAAAGAAACCAACAAAAAGAAAAAAGAAAGCGAGCTATGATGGTGTTTCTGAATTTAGGTGATCTGTTGTTTCCTCAGCAATCTCATGGTCTCAGGATAGGTGTGACCTTTAACCTGCAGTCATGCTACGTGTTTTTATTTAAATAAAATAGGATTATGAAAGTTATTGTTTAAAGAGGCAGATATATAAATTACACTACAAGAGTACTTCCCATGAGCTTGGAAGGTTATATGTTGCTGATGTAAGATTTTATACTTCTAGGGCTGGAAAAAATTGTTAGGAAAAGAGTCTCTCACTTCGTCCTCAGTCATGTTGGATCAATGTAAACTAAGGAGGAACAAAGCTCAGTAAGGGAGAAATGAATGCATGAATCAAAAATGTGTGGAGCTTTGAACATCACAGAAAAAGGCATGAAATTAAAGCCCACTTTAATAGTGTGATACCAAGACTTCTTTTCTTATTTTGAACAGAGTACCAGAGAAGCAGAAATCAAGCTGAAAACTGAGAGCAGAGTTAAACTTTTTGCCTTGGATCCAGATGCACAGGTTAGACTTATTACAACGAAGCGGGAGTATTTTATGTTGGTCCTTTTGAGATGAAAGCAAGCTGACCTTAATTTTTCTTTTCTCTTTTTAAAGAAACTTGACTTTTCTAGTATNCAACGAAGCGGGAGTATTTTATGTTGGTCCTTTTGAGATGAAAGCAAGCTGACCTTAGTTTTTTTCTTTTCTTTTTTTAAAGAAATTTGACTTTTCTAGTATTGAACCAGAAGTGAAGCCATTTGAGGAGAAATTTGGAAAAAAAATTCTTGTAAGGTGTAATGATTTATCTTTTAATTTGCAAAGCTGCGTTGCAGAAAATGAAGAAGGACCAACAACAAATGTAAATAATTAATCTAATTGCTTTCTGTTAATTTGGAAATGAATGTCCTAATGTTTGGTTGACACTATTCTTAATGGCAAGGATTCCTTCCTGTGATTGAGAAATTTATATTATGGGGATTTTTGCTCTTTTAAATCAAAATGAAGGCCTAAATCCTACAAAAAGTAACTTTGCTGCTAATATTTTTGTTGGGTGGTGAAGAGAGAAATTTTTTCTTTTACTGTCTTTTACAGTCAGTAAATACCTCGGGTAATGGCCATATGTGTTCATGAAAATGTTACTTATATTTTTTTCATACACATTTTTACAGTGATCTAGATGCCAGCACTGACACTTGATTCTTTTTTTTTTTTTTTTAATGTCTAGGTAGAACCTTTCTTTGTCACACTGTCACTATTTGATATTAAGAACAACAGGAAGATTTCAGCAGATTTCCATGTTGATTTGAACCACGCCTCAGTAAGGCAAATGCTGTCCAGTGCATCTCAACAAATGATGAATGGCAGTGGTGATAGCTTACACAGAATTCAGGACATTCATGAAACTGTCTTGCAATATCCAAAGCAGGTAAGAACTAGGAACCTGAAGAACTAGTAGGATTTTGGATACAAGTTTCCTACTTGATTTCATTGGCTTTCTATTATGTGATGTAAAATGTGCATTTTCCTTCTATATTTATCTCTTGTTTTATTTCCAGGGAATATTCTCAGTCACATGTCCTCATACTGACATTTTCCTTGTGGCTAGAATAGAAAAGGTGTTACAGGGAAGTATTACACATTGTGCTGAACCATATATGAAAAGCTCAGATTCGTCAAAGGTATGTTATTTTCTTCCGTGGAGTGAAAAAAATGCTGAGGCAAACCAGATTGATTTCAAATTAATAACTATAAATCAAAATCTTTATAGTAAATTCATGTAACTGGATAATTTGATTAGTAAATTGTAGTTATTTCTAGTTATTCTAGTAACTATTATTACATTATAGATAAAGGAACATTTTATTGGAAACATTTATTTCACCTTTTGTAATTGTGACAATGTAATTTTTAGAATGTCTTTAAGTAAACTGTTTTGAGAAAAAAATATTGGACTTCAGTGTGAAAGTTCAGTTGAAAATTGTTGAACAGTGAAGTATTAACTATAGATCATAACTGTTTGAATCTCTTAGTTAATGCATCTTACTTAGTGTAACAAAGTTGACATTTCTTTGTCTTATTTTTTGGTGACAATAGTTTACTGTAACTTTATCTGCACTCTCACTGTTCTTTTCCTCCAGAACCATTGAGATCATTAAGCTTCTGGTTTTATGTACAAAATGCTTTGCAGATTTGTTAGAACCCCAAATCACTTCTGGAAATAATCCTCTGGAACATCTTAAGTTTCCAGGAATCTAGGATGGCCTAACATTTTGATGTTCTCTGAAACATATGCACAAAAAGTTTTGTTAGTTGCTACTTCTCGTTTGTCGGTGAAGAAGCAGAGGTTCAATTCTTTTGGTTTATAATTATTCTTAAATAGCCAGACCAGCATACAGAAGTGTTTTTGTAAGCAGTGTCAGCTGCTGTTGACATTCTGCCTTTTTTCAGCTAAGAAGAAAGAGTTAACTTTCAGTCTCTGCAGGGCAGCAGTGTTCTTTCCTGCAAATCTGATGCTGGCTAAGCTGCATGTGAAAAACCATGTATTTTTCACTTGGTCCTAATATAGATCAGCCTACTGACTTGTTTTTCCAGGAATTTGTGAGTTATTTTTTTTCCCCCAGCTATTGTTGGAAAACAGCAGCTTTGTATTTTAGGAGTCTGGTTTTGATGTTGACTGTTACTGAGTTAAAATAAACCTAAACTGAGTGTAGGTGATTTTGGTGTCCTTGGGCCTGAGCCATGGGGGGAGGTTAAGTAAGCCCAGGTGTTCCCACATTTGATGCTGAGTTCTGGACTTGTAGTTGCCCTCTACAATGGGAGTAGACAATAAGAATGCTCATGGTTATATTAACTTATGCTTTCTGGCATTCAATCACTTACACAAATGAACACGTAGTTTGAATTTTTCTTCTGTTCTTGTTCTCAGGGACTACATTGTATTAATCTGAAACAAAATAGAACAGTACCAGCTATATAGGCCTCCATGTGGGTCAGTGTAGGGAGCAAGTTCCAGTTCCCTGCAAAATTACTACTCTGGACAAGAAAAAGAGAAAATGGAAGCAGCAAATTCTATAGCTAAAAAAAAAAAAAAAGTCACTTTGTCTCCCATTAAATATTGAATACAGTGATTTAATGATGATTACTTACCAAGATTTTGTGCTTCCGAGTGCTATTTCCCCTTTTTCTACAGGAAAGGGTAATGGAGAGTTCTCTCAAAAACACTAATAGAATCAGCACAGATCAGGGATAATATTCAGGAAGTTTTACTCTGTAGGTGGTTTTGCCTCTGGCAGAGTTTTGCTCTGTGTGGACTCATGGGAAAAGCTGGAAAAGAGAAGCCCTAGTGGTTCAGCTCAATGTTGAACATCTCAAACCAGTGTTTCTAGCTCTGATTGTTGTATGTGTTGGTTCTGTATAATGGAGGTTTTTTTTCATTTAAAAGTTAACAAAATCAAGAATTTAAACTTTTAATGAGAACAGTTTTGCAATGTCCATGCATAGGGTTGTCCATGTGGTCTTCATACAGCTCTTCCCCATAGTCTGTGTCTATTTGTAGTACAAGTCTTGCAGAGTATTGTACTGCTTACTCTGCAGGAATGTGTTCTGGTACATACAGTGAGCAGTGGATGTAGTGGGGGGAGTTGGGGTTTTTTTTGGAGTTGGAGTTTTGTTTTAAAAAACAGTTTAATTTTGCTTTAGCTTTCCATATATTCTGTATATAATAATATTTTCTCATGCGTAATTATTTCTTACCAGAAGTGTAGATGGGTCTATTTTCACCCACAAAATGTTGTGAAATCGGCAGGCTGTGCTTAACCTGAAATGAATAGTTAAGAGACATTATCAATTGTCTTTCCCTTCACATACTTAGGATTAATCTATAATCTTCTAAAGAAGATTTTCTAATTCATATCAGTTTCAAAATGTGGGTTTTTTTTTTCTTGTGTACTAATGTTTCAGAAAAATGTAGCTTTTCAAATATGGCTATTTCTTATGTCCCTTGTAGGTTGCACAGAAAGTTTTGAAGAATGCTAAGCAGGCATGCCAGAGATTAGGTCAATATAGAATGCCTTTTGCCTGGGCAGCTAGGTGAGGACAAGTCTTGTCAATCTGTATTTTTTTCCTTACTTTTCTCTAGCAAGGTTTTTTGCATCTCTCTTCTTGTAAAACTTAATGTGTTATTTAAATTTTTTTTTTTTTTGCTTTCAATTAACCAAAGGTTTCCAACAAACTTGCACTTCAGCTCTGTAGTAAGAAAAACTTATGAGCATTTATTACATTATTATTCAAACTGTTGATATTGCCAGCCGTTTTCTGTTTTCAATAAATTTTGTTTTATTAAGGATGAAATAGTTCACACTTACTTGTTAGACTGAGGTATTTATATGTTAAACTCACCTACAATGACAAGAATATTAAATGTTTAATGAATATTAATGAAGAATGGTGCAGTATATTTTGATTTGTAATAAAAAAATTCCCTGAAATGAATTTCAACATTTTCATAAACTCAGCTGAAAGCAAGATTTTTACTTTCAGGACATTGTTTAAAGATGCCTCAGGAACCCTGGACAAAAATGCAAGATTTTCTGCTCTCTTCAGACAAGACAGTAATAAACTCTCAAATGAAGACATGTTGAAATTGTTAGCAGATTTCAGGAAGTAAGTCTGATTTTCCTACTTGAAAAAACAGAAACAAACCAACCTAAAACCCCTCATTCCTAACCCTAAGCCACACCATATTTTGTTATGGTCTTGAACTGGAACATCTAATATTTTGATGTATGTATACATACATGTCTTTCACATCAAATATAGAATCTGTATAAATATAATTAAGGCCACCAAACAAGCTACAGATCTTTCTTTTACAGGGTTTGGGGGCTACAAGCAGGACTGAAGTATAGTCCCACGTGTAACATGCAGTCAGCATCATATCCTGAAGTGTCTCTGTGCTAGGAGTTATGTTTGCACAATATGCTCTTCTGTTTCTCAAAGGAAAACAAGTGTGAGCATAAATCATCTGTTCCCTGACCTTGGACAGGAGATGCTGTCTCTTAGGGAAAGGGATTCAAGCAAGTCTCCAGTCCACCTTCCTTGGGAATGCTTGTGTCTCAGAATACCTAAACAACAGAACACTGGTTATCTTTTTTTCACAAAGTATTCTTAAAGACATCATCAGTTTGTGTGCAAGGCTTGTGAGTATATTACTGACAGATGACCATGCTCATGAGGTCATTAATCCCCTTATTGAATAGGATGTAAAATAGAGTGCCTGCTGCTTTGCAGAGAAGTTTCCACTTGTGTTACAGCACAGTTAGCAGGAGTGGTATTAACTTGAACAATCACTAAGCACAAAAGGCACGGGCTATAGTTTTTTTCTTCTTGCTTAGCAAATCTGATAAGGGGATGAAGTCTGTAATAGATATTTCAGCTCACTTTCAGCAAGTGGCTGAAGGTTTCATTGGACTTCATGTAGTGGTGGAATTGCTCTGTACACTGATATGCCTTGCTGTAAACGCTATTCCTGGAATTGAAACAAACAGTAAATTAGCCTGCCACACTACTTTGTGAATTAAGGAAGTGCTTTTGGTTATTTCAGCATCCTGCTTGTGGAACCACGTTCAGTATTTCACAGGAAATACAGTAAGAAAGGAGTTCTAATGTCTGAGGTGTATCTATTGGAATTAGAATCCCGACTCCAACCAGAAGTTTGCTTCACAGCATGGGATTGCTTTTTGGGAAAACTTTGCATCCACTTGCTGTGCAATAATTTTAAAAAATTATGTTGCTGACTGTGTTTACTAATAAAGGGTTCTGCGTGGTTTTGGTATGGAAAATACTTGTACTTCATGTTTCTGAAATAGCTACATGGTAACATCTATAGTTGTAGGTTTCGCAGGATGAATTGTTATTCTAGAAAAAGGAGGAGATAGAAACTTGCTGATTTCTCTTCCCCCAGGTTTATCCTACTACCATGAACACTTACCACTGGGCACTGAGATTTAAAACTTACAGATCCCTCTTTGCTGTAAATGATAGTGAGTTACTACATGGCAAAACTTGCCTTTGACAAAGTGTTTCATTTTGACGTAAAGAAAGAAAAAGTCATGCTTTTCCATGACCTGTGGCACACTTTTTTTTTTTTTCCCCTGAGAATTTAAAGGAAAAGAAAACTGTGTATCTAGGCAAAAAGCAAGACCGGATCAGTCATGCACCCTCAAACCACCTTTCCTCTCATAGTCCTATTTCAGGATATTACTTTTGCCTCTGTTTCCTATTATCTTTTTTTTTGCTGGCATCTGATTTGCATTTAGCCTGACTTTGAGGTGTTTGGTTTTATTTTTCCTTCCTACAGACCTGAAAAGATGGCCAAACTTCCTGTTATTTTAGGAAATCTGGATGTTACAATTGACAATGTGTCACCAGATTTTCCAAGTAAGTATTAACAAACACTGTTAAATGGACGTTCAGGCTTTTTCCTCTTCAGTTCTTTATTTGTTTTTTTCCCAATGTATTTTCAGATTACGTTAACTCATCATACATTCCCATGAAACAGTTTGAAAACAGTACCAAGACACTCACAGCATTTGAAATAGAGGAGTTTGTTCCCTGTTTACCAAAATGCACTCAGCCTTTTACCATCTACAACAATCACCTCTATGTTTATCCAAGGCACTTAAAATATGACAGTCAAAAGTCTTTCGCAAAGGTGAGTAGAGGAAACCTGTACCACCTTCTTTCTCAGGTTTGGTTAAGATTGTTTACATATTTATTTCTGTGATGATCCTTATGATTAATTGATTGGGTTTATGTTTTTAACTACTGCTTCAGGCTAGAAATATTGCAGTGTGCGTTGAGTTCAAGGATTCTGATGAAGAGGATTCTTTGCCTTTGAAGGTCAGTCTTTCATTTTTGTGGCTGATAGCAGTAAATAGTGAGCAGTTAGCTAAGTAACAGTAGTACTGGATTAATTGATCTAGTTTGGGATAGTAACTTCTGGATGGCTTGCTTGTTTCTGATAAAAGAGATTTCTAAAGAGTCCTCAGAGCATTTCATGTCTTTAATATTTTTTTATTAAAATTCCGGGAATAAACTTGTTGCAAACAATGGTAGCTTATACCTGCTCCCCAGTAAGTGAAAACATTAAAGATTTATTTCAACTGCAGAGCCAAGCTCTATTTTATGAGCTGTCACAGTGTATAAAAGGTGCCTGGAAGAACAGAAGTAGAGGAATGTAGAGACATCCTGAAGTGAAGTCACAGTGTCAGCTCTACTGCACAGACTAAACATCATGTAAAGAAACCAAGCTAAACACAAGTTAAAATATTTCAAATTCTGGGAGAGACATTCTAAGCTGAGGGTAAAAAAGGATCACAGGGTCTTTTTGTTCTTTTTTCCTTTTCTCTATTCTTAGTGTATCTACGGTAGGCCTGGTGGACCAGTATTTACTAGAAGTGCATTTGCCTCTGTTCTGCACCACCATCAAAATCCAGAGTTTTATGATGAGGTAAGCTGCCTTTCTGAAGAACCTTTTACCAGGTCAGGTACTATGTAAGTTTCAAAATACAAGGTAAAATATTAGAGGATTGCAAAGTTCTCAGTTAAATCAGCTCCCATTTCTAAGGGCTTTTTTTAAAGTTTTGTGTGTTTGATTTGTGGTCTAGCTTCAAATAACATGCAACCTGGAATTGCTTTTTAAATGTAGAACCAGTAACATGTCAGTGCTCTAGCTGAAAACTTCTACACAGATTTCTTTGCCTTTCAGATTAAAATAGAATTGCCCACTCAGTTACATGAAAAGCACCATTTGTTGTTCACCTTCTACCATGTCAGCTGTGATAATTCAAGCAAAGGGAGTACAAAGAAGAAAGATGTTGTTGAAACACAAGGTTTGTACACTAATGCTTTACTTACAGTAATTACTAGGGAAATTTTTTGAAGTATGCTTAGCTGATAACCCATAACTTTTGTGATGTATATAATGCTTTCTAATTACATAGGACTGACTGAAAGATTTAATAAATTATTTCTTCTAATTTAAATGTTTCAAATTTTGTTTTAGCGTGTCCATCAAATGTACAGTGTTTTTCAAAATCAGTGACAATTACTTTGTGCTTTCAGTGTTTTGTAGTTGTTTGAGTTCAAGTCATTTGGCCTTTACAGTAATATTTTCTGTTTTGTGAAATACATGTCAGAATTACTTGGTAAGACTTTTGTTGTAAGGGTGTATGTGAAGTTTCATAATATTTAAAATTACTTGCCTTTCATATTCTGTAGTTGGGTATTCCTGGCTTCCTTTGATAAAAGATGGAAGAGTGGTCACCAATGAGCAACAAATCCCAGTGTCAGCAAATCTCCCATCGGGCTATCTTAGTTATCAAGAAGTGGGTATTGGAAAGGTATGTTGTAGAAAATGGCTCTAATCTTAAAAAAGAACCCAAACATTGTGGAGAGAAGGTTTGGCTCTAATTCTCCAGTCTGCTGATAAGATTTAAGTAATTTTCTAATAAAATTTATTTTCTTTTATAGTTGAAATGGAATGCTTAGAAAAAGTCAGATATCTGACTTAGAGGAAACAAACAAACCCAGAGAGACATGGGAGACAAAAAAAAAATTTATTAGGGCAGGTTGAGTCAAATTCTTGTAAAAGTCAGAAAGTTGTTACATACTTACTTCTGTTGTTATTTAGCTCATATAATTGAGAAATGCTTAAGTTTCATGTTCTATAGTAATAATTAACTAGAAGTTATGGTAATTTTTAAACATTTAAAATTATTTTGAGTTTATGAAGGTATGCAAATAATCTGAAGTCCTTTACTAAATTTTTTTTAGCATTTCATGCTGTCTCCTTTCAGTAAGTCCTTTATTCCTGAACAAGTCTTATTCTCACATCTTGATTTTTGTGATCTCTATACTTCACAAGTAAAATTTATGGTTGTATTTTTCAAAGCAGAAAGCTTGCATATTGTAGTAATAAAAAACATACCAAGGAGGATACAAAACAAAAATGTGATAGGGAATTTGACAAAGAGATTGAAATGCAGAGACAAAATTGACTAATTTTGCAGGAAGAGACCTAAAATCAGCAGCAAGAGGTGCTGCTCTCCTCCTGTTCTACCACCTGGTCTTCTTTAAACTCTGCTGTAAGCTTTCCAGCCATCGTCTCCTTCACATCTTTCATCTTCTCACATTGTAGGTGTATTCTTTATGCCTCTGCTGTATGTCTCTGCTCATGCCCATGGGTAGAAGGTTAGGACCAATATGACTGGTTGTAGATTTACCAATAAAATCTCTCCCTAAATGGCTGTCAGGGGCAGCATTCTCATTCTCAGTTCTTTGGAAATGGGATGAGAAGGAAGGACTGGCTGCTACCTGTCAGTGACAGATGTTAAGTTTTAAACCTTGTGAGTATCTGTGGAAATCTTTGTGTTATTTTTCTGAGAAAACTAGTAAATATTTCTCTCTAGTCAGAAGTTTCTTTGTAGAGTTGTATGGGAAACACAAAATCTGTGACTCGCAGAGGATCAATTTTGTTAGCCACCAAGGAAAATACTGTGGGACTTGCAAAAAACATTTTAAGCTTCATAAATGCTTTTGGGAATATTGCCTGCATAATTTTGCTTTTTTTATGACTTTATTCATTGTACACTGCATTTCTTCAACCTGTTTTTTTTTTCTTTTTGAAAGAAGTGTTGTTAATGGTAATGTTAACTGTTTTACTTTAATATACTGCTACATTATTTTACTTTTCCCCCTCATGTGTGTGTGCAGCATTCTGGTCCTGAAATTAAATGGGTAGATGGAGGCAAACAACTGTTAAAAATATCCACTCATCTGGTGTCAACTGTGTATACACAGGTGAGTTATAAAACAAATTTAATTAGAGAACTTTATAGGAATTACGTATGCTTATAGTATGCATATACAATATATGGGAAGATTCTTAAACTCAGTATGCTCATCTCTTTTTTTTCCTCTTGGGCTTTTCTCATGGTCTCTTTCTTTTACATCAGATGTGAAAAACAGAAGATCTTAAATGGAAGCTATTCAAAACATGAGCCTTTGTCTCCTGTCATCCATTCCAATCTGAATTTTCCAGTTAGATGAGAGGTCACAGTTGTCTAAAAGCTGGTTACTGGCATGTCTGCAAAGCAATGAGTCCTGTTAGACCTTTTCATAAAAAACATATGATTGGTTGGGATAATTAAGTATGCTATTTCCTGCGTGTCAGCAGGAAGCAAATATAGGTGGCATATATGGTGGAAGCAAATATGGTTGGCATTTTGTATAATGGGTATTCAAAAACCACTCAAAATTTCATTTAAAAAAATAAGACTTAATAAGTCTTCAGAATAGTGCACTTCAACTATTATTTTTGAAAATTGAATCTATGGACAAAGATATGTATTTCTACATATAAATATTTTCAATGGATTATAGATAGTAATGTTAGATATTGTTTAATTTGTTGTTCTTTTTGTCTTTGACAGGACCAGCACTTGCATAACTTTTTTCAGTACTGTCAGAAAACAGAGTCCGGAGCTCGTGCACTAGGAACTGATCTTGTAAAATATCTTAAGGTATAAAATGGCAGTGAATAACAGATTATATAATTCATTTATGCTTTTGCAAAACCTTGGAGCTTCAGACATTTTGTAGGTCTCAGTTTTCAGTGTGATGATTAGTACTGTGACTATGACTCGTATTAATGGAATATGCTGTGGAAAAAAACCACAAAGATACTTTCTACCTTAAATAAATTTACAATTGCAATATAAGAGGAAACCACAAAGAAATAATGAGGCAGTATTGGTCAGCTTTATGGGTGGTAATTTCAAAACACTAATGGCTTAGTTTGTCAAAATAATCAAATTGAACTGTGTATGGAAATTGTGAAGAATCATGACTCTTGATTTTTCTAAAATTTTGCTTAGAAGGTCATCATTGTCATGTCTTCAGTTCTCTTTCAGGATTAGATCAGTAGAGTGCATGGTTTCCACTTCAATTTTTTCAGACACAGATCACATAGGAAGAAAAACTATTTTGTCTCCTGAACAGCGTGGATATGCAGGCAAACAGTCAGAGACAAGACAGCTGCCTACCACCTAACACTAAATGGAAATGTTTGACATTTTTTGTCTGCATGCTCATTCAGCAAATACATTCTTTTTGTCAAATTCCCTTTAATTCCAAGGACTTTTGTGGCATAATACTTTTAGGGTAAATTTCATACACTGCCACTTCTGTTAGGTTGGTTATATTTGTAGGATCTTTTGGATCTTTTGCATGTGATGGAATGCAAAGGCATATTAGGAAGAAATTGTTGTTAATAATTCACTGTCTCCAATTTTCATTATGTAATTAGGGATTTTAGTTCATCCTGGGTTTTAACATGGTTGCTAGTTTGTTGTTTAGCAGTAACTAGTATAATTAGTATTGCACTTAGCTCAGGTAAGAAATCTGCATGTTTTTGTGGAACTTCTGTTTGCTAAATATCTGCATTGGTGGATGAACTACCAAAATATACCAATGTCAGTCTCAGTGTGCTGTTGGGCACATGGACAGACTGAATCATTACTTAGAGTGCATTTCAATGGAAAAGTACAAATAAGTACTTCTAAAATGCTGTTTATTACACCTGATTTGTATCCCTAATTTACTTTCCTGTAGAAAACGTTACTAAATATTTATATTGGAAAATATCCTTGATTGCTTTCTAGGCCATATTTTTGGTAATAAACACCAAATGGTGCAAGCAGCTTGTATTTTTGGAAAAAGACTTGCAATATATTTTATGGTTTCAGAATTTCTGATTTAAATGCTGTTGATTCACAGGAGTGACAGTATTACTACTCTCTTTTAGAGCCTTCATGCTATGGAAGGCCATGTGATGATAGCTTTCCTGCCAACTGTTCTAAACCAGTTGTTCAGAGTTCTCACCAGAGCAACTCAAGAGGAAGTTGCAGTCAACGTGACAAGGTAAAGAATTTTAGGTGGTTCATAGAGTCTATATGATGACTGGGTAATCACATAAATCTGTAACTGAGTAGCATTTTTGCTGTTGCAATCACAGCTTTCTTTATAGCTTTACTTGTTTTCTGACTTCTGTTTAGGGTTATTATCCATATTGTTGCTCAGTGTCATGAAGAAGGCTTGGATAGCTACCTGAGATCTTATGTGAAGGTAGGTAAAAGTAAATTGAATATTTCCTTTTTTATTTCCCTAAGAAAGAATATGTTTGAATTCAGTCGCATCTATTTAATTTCAATTCTTTGATATTATGCCATAATTTCATATTTAATTCTGTTTTTCCTCCCCAAGTATGCATATAAAGCAGAACCCTATGTTGCTTCTGAATATAAAACAGTACATGAAGAGTTGACAAAGTCAATGACAACAATTTTAAAGCCATCTGCTGACTTTCTTACAAGCAACAAGCTGCTTAAGGTATGTGTTGAACTGTACTTTTTACTGTATGTTCTTATCTAGTCATAAGTGAAGAACAGAAACTAAGTGTATTGAAGTAGTTGTTGAACACATGGGGCAATCTTACTGAATGTTTTCTTTCCTCTGCAGTATTCATGGTTTTTCTTTGAAGTTCTGATAAAGTCAATGGCTCAACATTTGATAGAAAACTCTAAAGTGAAGGTATGTCAACTTTTGCAAAAAAATATTCTAAGGAAGATCTGTATGGTCTCTTCTTTCTCCAATCACATTTTTCTTATTGCATATTAGAAAGAAAGGGAGAGAAAGAGGCAGCAGGAGAAATCAGTTGAAATGTTAGATAGAAAAAACTACAGGGCTGGATTCAACATTAATATAAAAGAATAGAAACCTTTAAAATCCATATAGTAGAGCAGTCTGTGTAAATTATCAGACTCTCTATTAGGAATTTGTTATTCTTGTGATCCAAAGAAGTTGGGAGCAGTGGATAATGCTGTGGACTTTGATGTAAACACTATCCAAAAAAATGTGGGCTCTTTCCTGAGCAGTACTGTAGCTGTGATATTAAATGACCCTGAGAACAGTGAGTCATGAAATTTACAGTCTTCTGTATGTAGTGAGAAGTATCAGTATTTAATTTGGTGTTATTTCCTATGCTGGAAGGAGAATGCTAAAGCTTTAGAAATGCAGTTTTCTACAGGCTTAGCCTGTAAGCAGTGTTTTTTGCATTGGTGACAACTTTTTTATTTATTTACTTTTGGATTGAAACAGGTCTTTATAGTTTCAAGTATACAACATAGTCTCATCTGAGTAACATAGGTTGTTGTGATACTGTTATCACTATTTTCACTGTGCATTTAGAATATAATTGGAAGTCTGTAGTACATGAGGAAAAAATAACTGTACAATGATCAGGAAAAAAAGCTTTTTAGTTCTACACTTAATACTCTATTGGTGTGATCAGTAGAGTTTGAGTCCCAGTTCAACTAAGCTCATTGTCACCTTCTCTGTATTGTGGAAGAGAGAGGAGAAGAACTTACTACAGTTGGCAAGTATTCTCATCCCTGAACCTTGCTTCTTGATTTACAAGCCCCTTAAATATAAATTATTTAGCTAGATTTTTTCTTACTAGTTAATGTAGTAAATGCAACATGCACTCAGATATTTTCTGCTTATGATATCTGATAAAAAGATGGCATTTCTATGTGCAGCAAGATGATTTCTATAGCAAGAATTATGTTTAATTACTGTCCAACAAAGACTGAGCTACAAGGGCATTGTAGGACACTGGCATACTCACCAATACAATCTTTAGTTCTTATTTGTTACTTTATGCATGAGTACTGTTTATATTTATAAAGGTATCTTTTTCAGCCTTAATATCTATTTTTAATTTTTTTTAAAACTAGAGCTGGAGGTTTTGGACCACAGTTCCAACACAAAGGAAGCAAATTATGTCATCATTGATTTGTGTGGAGCCTTGACAGTGACTTGTTCTGTTTAGGAATGTTGCCTTTAATGTAGCTCAAGGAACTATTTAAATAAAAGAACTTAGACCACATGGATGTTTTGATTTCAGTTTTCAAAACAAAAAGATGTAATGACTGTACAATTGAAACAATTTTTTTCAATGTCATCAGCCTCACACCACATGTCATTAAGTCTCTTCACAAAAAAGACAGAATCTTTTCTAAAGGTTGTGAGATGTGGAGAAATAAAAGAGACTCTGCAGTGCCAAAAAGCTGAAGAGCACTTACTGACCAATATTTGTCAGAGTGTACAAATTCATTGTTGAAAATAATATAGGTGGTGAGTGGAAAAAAAGAAATTATGAATGAGGAGAAAATCTTTTAAGCTAATTGGCAAACTACCAAAAAGTAAGAGAAAAGAGTTCTGATTGTGGAAACTTAAAAACACACAGAATAAGATTCTGATGCCTGAAGAGCTGAGATTTTGAAGTCACTGAGGAGCAAGAGAAAGAAAGAAGCATGGATGACAATTTCCTCAATGGTGAAAGCAGTTATTACCAAGATAGTTGCAGAACAGCAAAAATTGGTGGTTTTTTCAAGACAGAAAAGACTGTCTGATAATGTAGTTAGTATATGTGAACCAGCTGGTGTCTGCTTTGGAGAGGAAGATGGGTAAAATTAAAAGATTTCCTCTTATTCTTAGGCTTGTGTTGTTTATTGCAGTATATAAAAATATTAATGCATTATACTTCGAAGCTTTTGTACATGTGGTTTATGTCATCAAAGACTGCCTTACTTGAATTTCAGTAATAGATGCTAGTGCATGTTACAATATTTTCTTTTAAACCAATGATCCTTCTCCCCCTTCAGTCTAGAAAATGAGAAATGTCGAAAACTGTTTTCCTCTCTCCCTGTCAGGTTATCTATATGTTATCTAAAGTAAATTTTCTGATACATTCTAGTGTTATAAACCACATTTAATATTGCATCTGAATTAATTTCTAGCTGTTGAGAAACCAGAGATTTTCTGCCTCCTTTCATCATGCAGTGGAAACAGTTGTTAATATGCTGATGCCACACATCACTCAGAAGTACAGAGACAATCCCGAGGCCTCAAAAAATGCAAACCATAGCCTGGCTGCCTTTATAAAAGTATGTACACAAGAGATTTGGACTCTGTGGTTATTCTTTCAGTAATATTGCTTCTGTATGGATTTTACGGAATCTTAGAGCCAGCTCATATAAAGCTGAATATGCATAAAGCCTTTTAAATATAGTTTTATGTCCATGTTAAAATGCATTGAAGTATAATTTGCATCTTCTGCAATCAAGATGACATCCATTCAGAAATTTGGTAATTTAGAAAATTAGTTTATATTTTATTCAAAGATTTTTCTCTTTTTTTTTCCCTTTAAAAATATCATCTGGGTTGCCTTCAAATCCAGCAAAAGTTTTCAACAGTGCTTTATTTGAATGCATTTTTTGTGGAAAGACTTTCAGTGTCTTTCTTTTTTCAGCCCATAATATCTACAAGGGAGAAAAAAGGATGGGAACTGAAATGGTAGATAAAACTTCTAGAGACATGACATTTTCATTTCTGTCAAGACAGAGTTCTTTTCAAACTGCTTTTTATTTGTGATTTAAGATCGGCACTCTTAAGGGAAAATTTGGTATTCATATATGTACACATATATTTAGTTTGCTTGTTTTATTGTTTTTTATATTCAAACTGAAATGTCAATAATGTGTTTGGAAAATAAACTTATTAAATACAGAAATATAGTTACTGAATGCAGAGACAGTAGTAAATCAATTCTATCTTCTTTTTACTTGTTCTCCCCAGAGGTGTTTCACTTTTATGGATAGAGGCTTTGTTTTCAAGCAAATCAATAACTACATCAGCTGCTTTGCCCCAGGAGATCCAAAGGTACTCAGTGTTTTTAAACAAGCTGTTTTTAAGTGTTGGCTCTTCTTGATGCATGGGGATAAAGTCCTGCATTAAGTCTTCAGGCCTTTTCCCTGTTACATTAGAAGTCCTTGCTCTGTGCCTAGAGCATTTTTTTCCATCAAACCACTGTTTCCTATTTTGATTCCCATCTTCAGGTGCAATTTTGCCACACTAGAGTGTGTCAATCACAGAAGTAGTGAGGTGTGGGGGTGCAACACGAAGCAGAAATGTTAAGCATGAGTGCAAGAAGTCTGAAGTTGGAAGAGTTGATATGGAGTATCTTCAACTACCCTTACTGAAGTGGGGAAAGCATGTATCAGATGCCCAAAGAATTTCTGCTGTGTGTCCAAACTTTTCTTACATCAGTACATAATAGAGTTGTAAACTTTAGACAATGGGAATAGTAAATAGGACCAGTTGTTAAGTATGAGTTATTCTGGATTTATTTTGTGCTGACATGTGGAACTTTGACAGGTCTATATCCAACATAGTGTATGACTGAAATGAATCACCCTTGTGTGTTAGAAATTTGTTTTTAATATGTTATTCAATTCACTGCATCAGTTGTTTAATTTATATTTTATTTTTGCAGGCTCTTTTTGAATTCAAATTTGAATTTCTTCGCGTAGTCTGTAATCATGAGCACTATATACCACTGAATCTACCAATGCCATTTGGAAAAGGCAGAGTTCAGAGATACCAAGGTAAACTCTTCCAAAGTAGTGTATGGCATATTTCTTGTAGATCACTTTTTATTATTAGATGTGTACACTGTGTAACTTCAGGTCTGTGCGATGATGGAAAGCTTGAAATTGTTGAATAGAAGTCTAAAGTTTCAGTCCTTTCATTGAAAGTTAAAGGAAGTGCTTACGTAGCAGAGTAATCTTTCCAAAGAGAGACATGGTAAACTTTTTTCATATATTTATTCAGGTTTAAAGGGACTTGAGTAGGTCTGTAGCCCAATTTTCTGCTTTGATCATGTCAGGCCTTCCTTTCTCTGGAAGTGCTAGTCCTTCCACAGCTGGTACCATTGCAGGAAATTTGTCCATCCCAGGTGCAAAATTTTGCATTATTCCTTATGGAATTTGATTGCCATTTCTGTAGAATCTAGATACTTCTGAAATGCAGCTGTGCCCTTTCAGCAAATGGACTGTGCCTATCCACAAGCTTCATCTCCCCTTTCAGGTTGTTGATGAAGTAGTATTAAGTAGGATAGTCCTTGGGAAACTCCTCTTGCAGCTGTCTCCAAGTAGGGTACAAACCATTAACATCCAACTTTTGAGTGATCCACGTAGTTATTTTTCACATTTGGGTGTCTCTTCACCTAGACTGAAATGTCCCAGCTTGGATACAATGACCATGTCAACATCTGCTATTCTCCCCTTAAAACAGACCAGTCTTAAAACATGATTTACCCTGGGTAAATTTATTTTAGCCATTCCCAGTCACACTCTTCTCCTTCACTTGCTGAAAAATGACTTCACCATGGCTTAACAAAGGTGACAGTGAGCAATCTTCCAATGGTATCAGTTAACTCTTTCAGTGTCTCATCTGGTGGTGTGGATTTGCATGACTGGAGGTCTCTCAGGAGATCCCTGACCTGATCCTTATCCACTGGCACTGATTGTCTTTCTTGAAGATAGTCTGCACTGTTAAGGACTGGGACTCATGTCAGCAAGGATAAAGTAACAAAGTTATGGAGTACTTCAGCCTTACCCAAGCCCACTGTCTCTAAATCACAGTCCCCATTTAGCAAATATCCCATGTTTTCCTTATTCAGGGGTTTAATACTAATGTAGTGGTAAAAGCTCTTCTTGTTGTTATTGATGTCCATTACCAGTTTCAGCTGTAGCTGAGCTTGGCTTTCCTGGCACTCTTCCTGAATACTTCTGTATTCCTCTTTTGTAGCTTGTTCTTGCTTCCACTTTGTGGTTCTTTTTTTTTTTTTTTTTTGGTGTGTGTAGGAGCTCAGTCATGAGTCCTGTGTAGCCCAGCTGGGTTCCTGGTACATCTAGTCTTGTGCCAAAACATGTCATATGTTAGCTATTGCTTCTGTGGCTGTGAAGACACATTAATTTCTTCCAGACACTGAACTATGGCAGAAATCACTAAACAGAAGCAAGGTGCTTTTACAAGGAATGAGTAAACTCGCCTAACATATTTTTATTTTTATATTTTTGTAGAATAGGCTTTTTTTTCTGAAATACTTATTCAGTAGACTCTTCTAGTTAGTAAAGTTCAGTGTCACTAATTAAGACTTCCATCAAGGTGGAGCAAGATAAAGTAAGATTTGAGACCACGAGCTGAACAGTGCTTGGAACTTCTTTGTCTTTGGCTTTTTCAGCCTTTGGGAGTGTCTTGGATCATAACACTGCATAAATATTTTCATAGAAAAGAGACTATGAGCTGCTGGCTTAGGGAACCTTAAAAAATAGCAAAACCAGAGAAGACAGTGTTTCTGATTGCACAATAAAGAAGAGTATAAAATGCTCCCTGGGAACTAGGAGTTCAGCCAGGAAAGAAGACCTTTATCAGAAGTGTTTCTGGCTCTGTTTTGCTGTGTTGAGCAAAATATCTCTCAGGTGATGTGGCTGGCTCTTAAGTGAGTTACAAGAACACCTGTAGAATGTCTGTGTAATGACTGTGCTGTCTCAGATATGCTTCTTTCTGACTTAAGGCATTCCCTTACCGAGGGAGTTCTTTGGAAAATGAAAGTGCTTTGAGATTAGCATCTGGTTTTTGATTATTGTGTTGAGCAATGACAATGAACATGAGAAAGTCTTGGATGCCTCCTCAGCTGACTTTGTAAACATATATATGTTCTAATAAATGAGCCCTTCAAGCTGAAGTTTCTCTAAAGATGTCATATATTCAGTACATAAATAAACTGGATTCTTTTATTACAAAAAAAGTACTTTGAAGAGGGAGCAGTTTGACTTTGCTGTGTCTGCTGTGCTGGGTTTTACTTCAGCCTTAAGTTGATTGATAAATTGATTTAAATAAAACCGTTCCTTATGTGAAATTTGTATTTTACTTCCAGACCTTCAGCTGGACTACTCATTAACTGATGAATTCTGTAAAAATCACTTCTTGGTTGGACTGCTTCTGAGGGAGGTGGGCAATGCCTTACAGGAGTTCAGAGATGTGCGGCAGATTGCCATCAGTGTGCTCAAGAATTTGATGATAAAGCATTCTTTTGATGATAGATACGCTACCAGGGTAAGTCTGTTGCTGTGTTAGTAGTACAAAATATGTACAAAGTAGTACAAAAGATTAGGTGTGCACACATACAGAAAGCTTTTTCTTTCATAGAGGAAACCCTTGTTAATTTTCAGCAAAATTATTTCTGCTCAGACTGTGATGAAAGCTGTATCCAGACCAATCTGCAAATTTCATCTTTTTACCAAATGAAATGACAAAGCACCTTTTAATATAATTATATGTGGGTTTGCATTTTAGCACTGGGTACTCTAACTGCTGTGCTAAAAGTAATCAGATTTTTACAAGTGTGTTTTAAGCTCTTCATTTAATTAAATATTAGCTCTTAATACTTTGCAGCTGTCCTTCCATCATCTATTATTTATGAAATGTGTATAAGAAAACTACAAGTCCTGGTGGTAAATTTTGAGTGATTTTTAATTTTCTAACTCTTTTTAACATTAGCGGTGCTGTGGAGAAGCCAAAAAAATTGTAATGAAAGGTATCATTAATACATCAAGCTAACATAATATTAATTTACTTGGTTAGTCTTAGCTGAAATGACATTAATTTTGGAGTTTTTCTGCATTATATTCAGACAGTAAATAAAATTTGCTGATCTTCTGTAAATTAGAATGAAATACAGTGATGATCACTGCTTTTGCCATTTATGAATTTATGAATGAATGTGAGCTCTGGCTTGGCAAATATTTATTAAGTGGGATTTTTTTTTTGTAATTTAGTAGTGAATAGATTAAAACTAGTTGGTGATTAAAAATTAAAACTGTAATTTTTTAATGAACTGCTAAACTCTGTTTAGGGTCATCAAGCAAGAATAGCCACTATGTATTTGCCACTCTTTGGTCTGCTCATAGAAAATGTGCAGCGGATCAATGTGAAAGATGTGTCTCCGTTTCCTGTTAACCCTTCCAGCAATGTGAGTGACAATTCCTGTTTGGTATTCTGAATTGTTTTTATCATAATTTTTTGGTAAGAAGTATATGAAACACTGCATACTCCTGGCAAAGAAAGAGCCTCATAAGCTTCAGAATTCGGCAATTTTTCAACACAGTCCAACACTGAAACAAATGTACCACAAAAAGATTGTTTAGAGAAGAAGTTCACCCTAAAGGAGTGTGATTTTGAAAGAGCTATAATGCAAGAGGGCTACAGGAGAATTAATTAAAATGTAATTTGTGAAGGGTGTATGGTTGCACACAGTTATTGAATCTAAGATTTAATTATTCATGTATTTTACTTTTGTCGTTATCTTGTTGTGTTCCATTTAGTATTAAGAAAAAAAATCTCCCTAACTCTTCCAACAAGATAAATATTTGGGTGTTTGAAATAAAAGTAATGTGAGCCTATTTGAAATGTCTCTTTTATAGTGTTTAAAATCCAATTGAATAGTCATTTCTTCAATGTTTCCTGAAGTGTCTGAAGTTTTAGGGTATCCCAAGCTTGTACAAGTATGTGAACATTTCCATTCTTTTGAGCATATTTAATACAAATTAAAATTTAAGGAAAAAATACTTAGCAAATATTTCTCTAGAAGATGTGTTGTATTCACTACGCCCATAATACAGGAAAATAATCACATTTACCTCTCTTTTCCAAACAGAGCACAAAGGATGATGTGCAGATTTTGCCAACTGCAAGTCAGTTAGTAACACCACAAAAATCAGGAAACACATTGGATAACAGTCTTCCTAAAGATCTGTTTGGTGTTATCTCTGGCATTGGTAAGCACTTAAAAAAAGGAAAATAAAATAATTTAAGAGGAACTGTTTTATTTTTTCAGTCTGTACATGAAATCTGTATTTTGGGATCTTTTGGGGTTTGCTCTTCTATGTGAGACTAAAGCTATTTTATGGAGCAGGGCTGCTTTTTTTACCTGTCAAAGGTGATAGTTAAGATATGAAAAATGGGAAAAGTTTTTTTTTTTATTAAATAGACATGCTTCTTCATGGAAGTGTGTATGTATTGCTACATATGTTCTTTATGCATGTATGTACATAAGTCTGTGTGCATGTGCTTAGTCACCCTAAGACACATTTATATACTTTGCTGAAATTCTAGAATAAGTTTGTCTTCATTAAAAATAACTAAATGGAAGTAATTATTTGCCTTCTTAAAAAATATATGGTGATTTTAAAAGTCTGACAACTATGGAGTGACTTGTATGTATTGTTTGAGATTTTTATGTTGTTTGGGGTTGTGGTTTTATTTTTTTTTTAGCTTCCCCATACACCACATCAACTCCAAATATTAATAGTGTGAGGAATGCTGACTCAAGAGGCTCTCTTATAAGCACAGACTCAGGAAACAGTCTCCCAGAAAGACACAGCGACAAGAGCAATTCCCTTGACAAGGTAAAAAAAAAAAAACAAAAAAACCACAAACCAAGATAAATCCTAAAAGTGTATTTCTAAAATTTCATCCTAAGTCTCATAGAAGTTAACTTCTCTGATCTCCATTGTGAATGGCCTTTCTAGAATAACTTCCAAGCAGTATTTTTTATAAATCTTTTGTGAAATAATTATCTTGTGAACTCCTTTTGCATTGCATTTACCAAGCTTTTTCACAAAAAATGCAAACAGATTTTCAGTGTAGAGACAAAAGCAAGCAGTTGCTGTTTCCTTTGCTAGAGAAAGGCACTCGATGAAGTGTATTGAATTTTGCTTGAGGATTGAATTCCAGTTAGGACAGCTTCTTTGATTTTGTGGAGACCATCCCTCCATCCCTTCCTATACTCAATATACTTAGCATTTTTTAAATGTTGAAAAAAACAGTTGTTGTGCTTTCTCTGGGTTATTTATCTTAGTTTGTCTTTTCTAAACCTTTCACTTTAAATCTGTTACAAATTACGAGCTTTGGCTGCAGTAGCTATGAGGTGTTCAGTCCTGTCTTTCTAGAGTTTGTGTCAGTACTGATCACGTTTCATTTTCTTAGCTCTCGTTGTGCAAGTCACAACATGTTAACTTTTTCCCCTTGACTCTGACATGCCTTCCTGTGGCAGAGAGAGAAGCTTCTCAGAAGGCACTCTGCTCATACTTTGCGCCCAAACGGAGAAGAAGAAGAAAATTCTCACCCTCCAAAGAAAAACCGTGTTACTATGGATTTTTCACTTCTGACAGTCCCAGCTTTGCCAGAGAAAATTTTGCATACTACTTTCTCTCTTCAGTTACAAGAAGTATCTGGTTTTTGTGCTTGGTATAGTTGAGCTTCTGAGTGAAGTGTGTGGTCAGTAGTTTTGGCGCTTCTTTGCAACAGTTGAATCTCAAACCCAATTTATGCAATTTGACCGTGTAAAATATGTTCAAGTGTCAAACCTGGAGTACATCCATGTGATGTAGTTTAATAATAAAAAATCCAATCAGTTTAAATAACTGCAGAATTTTAATCTTGGGCTCTGAAAGTTCTTGAACTAAAAAGTTCTTCTTTGGTATTGACCAAGGTAATAAATATCTTGGTACACACTGTTGCTAAATGGCAATGCTGTCATCTATATTACTAAGTTGCCATGTTGTTAATTACTAATGTGTAGTGTTTTCACCGAGTAAAGGGGTTTTCAAAGGAGTCAACATCCTTTGAAAATTCTACTCTGGTCTGCCAGTTCAGGTAACAGAGGATTTATGTTTTGCATGCTGTTGATATTTTCCCCAAATAATACTTAATCCTGGCTTCTTATTTGTTGCTTTCTGAACTTTCTTTCTAGTAGATCAGTTGTTCAGTGCATGTTATCTCCAAGTTTTTGCTCATTGCTTGATATCCTTGTAGTGAAGAGCCATGGTTTTGTTCTAATTCTCTTTCAGAATAATCTGTAGCATTATGCTTGTGGAATCAGAATAGACTGAAAGTATATCAGTTTCTGTTTCAATATGTGCATACTTTATAGGTTATTGTCATGATTTTAAACTAAGCTTCTGAGTAACTATAGTCCTATTTTATCCATGTATATGTTCAACAGTCTTAGTGGAATATTATCTAGTGCTCTGGGCAGTTTTTAAAAGTGTAGGAAACACAAATTCTGTTTCTGCTCTGTCACCCATTGATTGCCTGCTCTGTTGTGGCATCCAAAAAGTTGTAGAGTAGCACCTCCTTGTTCACTAGAGATATTTCAAAGATAAACAGTTTTTGAGGTCTTTAGAATCTGCAATAGTTAGGCTTATAGAGGTGTCCACCTCCTTCTCATTCAGTAACTTCTGGCTAGTATTCATCATAGTTTCACATTCAGTTTCACTGTGCATCCATTTAATGACTAGTATGTGATTTACACATTTACTCGTATCAGAATTACACAGATTGTTTTAGGACAGGAATTCTTTAATGCAACAGACTGCATAAAAAGGGCTCAGCAGTCAATGGTTGTGATTGCTGTGAAATGTTCATTCATTAATGTGTCTCCTGCTTTCAGTTAGGAGTATTCCAGGAAGGGTTGTTCTAATGTCACTTCTTGCTTCATTTGTGAATCCAAGTGCTTTTCTCCCTTGAGGCTACCTTTGTATTTGTAAATGTTTATAGTAAGAGTTGTACAGATCAATTATACCAGACTGTTGACTTTACAGAAAACTTATTAAATGTCTGGTTCATTTTCCATTTGCATAAGTGGCATATTGAATGTGAGAATTAGGCACTATAAAGGGCATAATTTATACTTTAAACAAAAGTTTATACAGTATATCTGTAAAAGCTTCAGACTGAGGATTTTGTAACACTTGACTGTGTGGAAATTTTTCTTTTACAAGTCTTTGCCCAAAGTTCAATTTATATATTTTTACAATTTTTGTTTTTCTATTTGGTTTGGTGGTATACATTTTGAAAGACCAATTATAGAGCTTTTTCCTTTTTGCACAGACAATGGTATTGTGGTTTGCTGATAAACTTCCAACAAGTGTAGGAGTTACATTAAAAAATGAAACAGGGAGGGGGTTGGTTTGTTTGTATGTTGGGGGAGAAGGGGAGGGAAACAGCAAATTACTTAGTAGTAGTCTTCCAGAATGCATATTATTGCCCTTCATGTATGTTTTTCTTGAGGTTCTTTGAATTTTGCTTGAGATCTTTAAATGGAATGAATTTTGTAGAGGCAGTCCTGTCTACAGTTCAGCATAAAGTCTCTTGAAAAGCAAAGGAGCATATATGTATCCCCTGACATTTGGTTTTCAAGTGTTCAATCTAAGCAGAAGGGGCAGGCTTGATTTCTACAATGTGAGTACCTAGGTATAATTAACTTGTTTAATAATCACTCTTAGGTGACGATTCCTTTTGCTCCTAGGGGAAAAAAATTACACCTAGAAGGAATTAAAAACAAGCAAAGCAAAGAGGCTTAATTTGGTATCCTTTGTGTATGTAACGTGTGTTTTAGTGACCTGTTTCTACATGAAACATTTTTGTCTCCATTCTGAGATCCTTTTTCTGTTGCAGGAATTATTAAAGCAATTGAAAAAAATTTAGTTTGCTATCAGTTTAAGAACTCTTCAGCCAAAATACCTGTTTGCTTTTCAGAACCAACAGAGCAGCACTTTAGGAAGTTCTGTTGTTCGATATGACAAACTTGACCAAGCAGAGATCAAAAGTCTGCTCATGTGTTTCCTTCATATTTTAAGAAGCATGTCAGATGGTAGGTAATTCCTCCTGCTTTTTATAAATTCAAAGTCATTTGCTGGATTTATGCCTGTTATTTCAATAACTTTCCAAAATCAGCAGAATATTTTTGGTGTTGGTACCATGATGTGCTGCATTTTACAATTATGTGTGATCACTCAAATTAAACTCTGAAACATTGTAACCATTAAGTACTCATTATTTATTCAAGGTGTGAGGTCAACTAAAGGACTTTTTAAGAAAGTAAATATTTGTGTGTGATTGTACAGTTTGGTTTGGAAAACAGAGGTGAAGAATAATTCATTGTTCTGTAGAAGTGTCTTGGGCTAGTTCATTCCTCTGTTCTACAGAACTTGCTGTATTACAAGGAACCAAATGATTGGATTGTTGTATTTATTTCCATTTCTGGAAATATATGGGGATGTTAGTGCTTCTTCATTCTCCTGGGATGTTTGTGAGATGATCCATTGAATTTTTGAAAGAGTCATGTTATCCTGGAGAAGGTTACAGAGATATAGAAATATGGCATGAATGGCACATCTTACTTGTTTGTTGGGATCATACATCTCGAAATCATCCCTGTCTGTGGTCAAAGGAAAAAAATAATATATTTTAATTTTAGAAAATGTTGGGACCCATTTGTAAGGAAGCAAGTTATAGGACTAACAGTCTGAAATATTCTGAAGTCTTACATTGTTATAGGGCTGTAGGCACTACAGGCTACACAATTATTACTATGTGAAATATGAAATTGGATGGGAATATTATGGGCTAACTAATTAACATCATATTGCAGAAACTCATTTGGAGAATTGATATGTGCACTTATGTGATAAAGCTGTAAATCAGCTTTAAGGAAAACTTCAAATAGTAATTGTTATCTTTTAAATTGTTATTCATTTTCCTAGATGCGTTGTTTACATATTGGAACAAGGCTACAAAATCTGAACTCATGGACTTTTTCACAATTACAGAGTAAGTTTTTGTTGTGCTTGTCATGCTTGTGCATGCAAAACTGTATGTTTTGCTGTTATGTTAACAACATGAGTGTGGGTATAAGCATGTGTAAACGTTTTTTTGTTTTTTATTTTTAAATAATATTGTCCTGATCTGTTCAGAAGTCCTTAAGCTGATGTCCACAGTTGCATGTCTGTCCAATTCCATGATAGTCTCTGGAATCAGGCTGCACAGAAGGGATCTCAGGAAGTTCTTGAACACCAAGTAGTGCTCAGAGCATTGCAGTGCTCATGGAAGAGAAACCAGCTTGATACCCTTCTGCATTAAATTGTGTCTTGTAACATCAGCTGTTAAATAGCAAATACATGGTTGCGTAGCAAAACTGATTGAATTTCATAACTTCAGAACCATGCTCCTAGCATTCCTCATGTGTCCTCTGCTATTCCCTAAGGGAATAGATACAGGATGAGGCCATTATTTGTTATCATCAGCTTATGCTCCATCTGAAAAACTTAGAATCTAAAAGACAAGAAGATATCAGAAAAGGGAATTGAGGTTATTTTGTGCTCAGAATGGCAAGTTTGGGGAAGGTGAACACCATTCAGACTTTGCAGGTTGGAGACACTTAAGCTACTCAAGGTCTCAGTAAAAAATGAAGCTGAGTTGAAGAGGCAGTAAAGGCAGTCTTTTCTCTCATTCTCAGCTGGCATGTGGAAGACAGAGCCTGAAAACTGGCTTTCATTTTAGCTCTGCACTTTAAGAAGAACTTTTATAAAACATTTTACTGGAGGAACAACTGATGTTGTGTTTTCTCCTGTATTATTGGAATAAATATTTATGGTGTGAAAAGAGTAAAATAAAATCAGTATTACAGCCTCCACTCACAACACTTCTCTTGATTTGAAAATACGACTTCTAGTTAATTAGTCATTAGTGTTGAGCACTTACCAGTAATATAGATTACTTTTTTAATGAAATTTTTTTGTTGTTAATTTGTCTTTGTCATCATCTTGTTATAAAAGCATATTCCCTTTTGAAAACAGTTCTTTCAGAAACCCTGTTGTTATCCTAGAATCTGTAGACCTTAAATAAAACCCAGCAAAACAAAAAAAGCCAATTTGTAACCAAGTGAGTTCAGGCTGGGGTGGGGGGGGAAGCAAAATGTTTTGCCCTTATTTTGAACACTTACACACAATTTACAAAATTTGTGTAAATAGCAATGTCTGGGTATCTCTCTGCTCCCTCTTCCATGTTAGTTGCCCTGGCTTGTTGTCCATTTGTAGATAACTGTGGCTGTGAGAAGTTTACCTTTTCTTGGCTTGGGGTCTGGAAGGGAGTTTTAAGGCTGGGAGAAATAAAGAACTTCTGTGATGTAAGAGATTAAGGTTAACAATAATTGTTGAATAATTCCAGTGTCCACAAATCTAGAAAAGGTTTTTCTAAGTGTGGCTTCTCTGACTTGTGTTCTCTGCAGAGTGTGCTTACATCAGTTCCAGTACATGGGAAAACGATACATAGCCAGGTACTGTGTGGAATGTGAATTTCACTGTCTTGTTCACTAATAATTACACTGTGTGAGATATGCCTTGAACCTCTGTAACAAATAAATTGCACAAGTAGAAGAGTTATTGTGAAATGATGCATAAGATTTTGAAGTAAGTAACGGGTTACCATATTAACAAATCTATATTCTGTCTAGAAGTCTGGTATTTGTTTAAGAATGATTTGTGAGCTGTTTTTAAATGATGACTTTAGAATCCACCCCTTAAATGCTATCTTTTATGCTAGCATAAAAGAATGCTAGCATTTTTTCCTTGAAATAATGTCTTCNCCACCCCTTAAATGCTATCTTTTACAGCATTATTTCCTTGAAATAATGTCTTCGAGAAAAAAAAAAGAAGATTTTTTAAATTAAGTTGGCCATAAAACCACATAAATTGAAACGTTTTAGAAATGTTTTATATATAGTGTTTTTACTTGAAGGTGAGTAGCGAACATTCCAACGCTGCTGTTTTTAAATTTGAAGTACGAAGAAAATCTGTGGGGTCAGAAACTTGTATTAATTTATTTTAATATCTTTGCATTAATTTTTTTAAATGCAAACAGGTTTTTAATGGAGTAAGAGGTAGCAACTTCTTTAGGCCTTATGCTGTGGTTGACATGGTAATACTGTTATAATTAAACTGGTCTGGATAAAATACTGGCCCTCTTGAACTCAGTGAGAAAGTTGTTGCTGACTTTGGATGGTAATACATTCTAACTGTAATGTTAGCATTTTTTGGTTTTAATTTAGATAATGTGAATCTTCTTCTACAAACTTGACTACCTCCTTGGAGATTTTTCTGGGGGGAAAAAAAGTGCACATAACCTAAAAAACTCAAAAATAAATCTGGCTTTCTTAAGGTTTTGATTGTAATCTTTGTGTTCATACGTATGTCAAACTCTGGATTTATAGGAGTCTATAATTTTCAGGCTTTTTGTGAAAATTATTCCATCTGCTGTTTGACTAGTTTGGAGAGGACACTACCACACTTCCTTTTTGTTTACTGATCACCTGGTCTGTGTGCTGCATGTTAATGTTGAAAATGTTGAGCTGTTGAAAGCATCTGGTGTTGTGAATTTTCCCAGTAAATGTCACTTCCATGTCTTTCACATTGTCACTACACTGAAGTATATCATAGTCAATGCACGTACTCTTAAAATACACAAATGACAGAGAATGAAAGGGAACAGGGAATTCTGCAATTCAAGCACTGGTTTTCATTTTTCATCAGCTCTGGTGGTGGTACTCAGTAGGAAGTTAGCCTGTACTGATTGCTAACACAGATCACTTTTCTGTTTTCTTCATTTGATTGCTGCAAATTTAACAAAGTCTATGGCTCTTCTCCCTTCCTGCTTGGGTAAGAAGTATGTGATACTATCTCAGTTAATTCCTGCTCTCCTGTTGCATGTGTGCTTTCTAATTTTACTGCTGTGTGTCCTAACTTTTTTGCTGAAATTTTTGCGATCAAAATAGAGGATTCAGTTTTGGGTTCTGAATATTTTCAGAATATTTATGTTTTCAAATACTTTTTTTTTCTGAAAGCTCTGAAGTCAATTTGGCACTTCAAGAGTGGCTGCTTGTGTGCTTTTGCTTTCATGCTTTGAGGTTTTAAGAAAGAGTTTGCTGTGATGCTTTTTTTAAGCTACCTATTTTTGTTTTATCAAGAAAACAGTGAATAGGTTGCATTATAATTCTTTCTATAAAACTTCTTGTGCTTAACTAACAGCACTTCCTGTCTTGCTGCAGTTTGACATGTCTAACTTTTGCTTCTATCCCATTTCACCCATCTTGCAGGAACCAGGAGGGGTTAGGATCCATAGTTCATGATCGAAAATCTCAGACATTGCCTGTTTCCCGTAACAGAACAGGAATGATGCATGCCAGATTGCAGCAGCTGAGCAGCCTGGATAACTCTCTCACTTTTAACCACAGTAAGTCTCATGACGTGATAACATCTGTCATCCTCAACCAGTACCACAACACCAGAGACAGGTCCCAGAGCCACACCAGTGCATCCCAATGACTTTTACTGTTCCAGGTCACACGAATTGCTGGAAGCAGTCTAGGGTCTGTTCTCTGCTTTGTGATAGAACAATCACTGCTGGCTGATGCCATAACATGGAGCATGGTTAACTACAGTGTATCTTAAAACTATATTTTAATATTTTCTTTTAGTTACGTACGCCTCAAGCTTGTGCTGCGCAGTTACAAAATTTACTTTTTTTTTTCTATTTGCTTTATTAAGCTTCAATTTTTTTCTCTGACATGGTCTTACGAATTACTAGTCTAAAATGAAATGTACTTATTCAGACCATATCTCCATGTTTTGACATCCCCTAAGGAGAAATAAGTTTTTTAGAATTTCTACAAAGTGAGTCCATGATATAGTTTGTCTGGAAGTAAAAAAAGCGTCCAATAATGAAGTGATTTTTCTGTTTTCAGTGTGAGAAAGATATCAAGTATTCTTGGAATTTCTGTAGACAATGGTAAGATTTAATCAGGTTGAAGTCAGCTTGTATAGACTGCTGTATTGAAAACTAAATCTGCTTGTGGCCTATCTTTTTAAACATTCTGCTTCTGAATTGCAATATACTGTATGTAAAGTATTCTAAAGCACATTTTTCAAATTTCAGCTTCAAAAAGCAATGAAACTGGTTGACTAATTCAGTAAAATACAACACTGGTACTGAAAAGAGTTGTGTGCAGTAAAACAATTATTTAACTGTATTTTCACTGGGTTCATTCTTTTATTTCTCAAAGCATATTTAACTGTCACTTAAAATCTTTCAGCTCTTTTTCTGTAATATAAAGCAAAACTTAGCCTAATTGCACAAGACATATTGTCTTCTGCAAAAGTGAAAAAAAAAATCCCACCAAACCTCTCTATTCATAAATGCATTATCACATCTGTTTAAATGTAAGAAATGCAATTGCTTGCTCTTAAAATGTCAGACAAGTATGTCTGTGGAAATTATTTTTTTTTTCCTTTCAATCAGTCTGCTAATTTCTGCATGGTTGTTGATACACAAAAGAAAGCCTTTACACTATGTGGCTACACATTCGATACAGTGTAATACTTTGCAGATAAAGAATGGTTTAAAAAAAAAACACTCTGAGAAACAGATAACATGTCCCTGTGCAAAGAGATTTCATGCTTTCAGAACTTGACAATGTTTACTGATTTTTTAGGAAACAGTGAGCTGAAAGATTTTAAAAAATGCATGCTTATGTAAAAAGAAACTTTCCATTCTTTTCCACCTGAAGGAAATTATGAAGGAAGGTGTCTTATTCAGATAACTTTGTCTAAACTGATAATAGGTGGTTTTTTTAATGGACAGTTAATAAATATCAGGATATTACACCTTGTATTGACCAAGGTTTTGCAAATTGAAAATATGTTGCTGTAAAAACCATGTCAAGCGTGAAATTCATTTTTATATCTTTGGTCTTGTTGTTAACTTCCAATTTTGTTTAGTTGTCAGTCTGCCTCTATCATGTATCCAAAGTAGCATTCAGAGCTTGAATAATCTTGCAGATATTTTGTGTGGGCTACGTAAAGAAAGGAAGTGTCTGGTGGAAATAGTTGCTTTACTTGTTTCTAAAATCAAGATTCTTTGGCAGGATAGTTGTATATTGGTGTAAATTATAAACTTATTTTCTCCCTTTCTAACCACCTAAGCTAGAAATAGAACTGAAATACTGGTATAAGTGATAGCTTTCATCTCTGAGAAGTTTCAGTATAGTTTTGTGCTTAAAGAAAGAACGTACACATCTAAAGAAACTGGTGGTTATGGGTATACATGCATAGTTCAGCCAGGGAGCAAGAAAGTGCAGAAAGAACTGGCCAGGTGTCATTATAAAAGAGTATGGCATTTCTTCTGTTCTTTCCTTGATCTCATCAAGTTTGTCATCCTTGTCATTGATTCAGTGATGCTAAGTTGTCTGTAAATCTAACAGATAAGCATGACTCAGACCAAATTTTTATAAAGCAACCCAGTCACGTTTGTCAATCTGGTGCTTAATAACCAGTGTTAGAGAACATAAGTGACACATTATTATCAGTGCTGAAGCAGGATATGTTTTTAAAATTATTAAAATGCACGATTGAGCTGGAAGTGATAGAATGTTATTATTAAATATGGAGCTATTGCACTGTATTGCTACAAGAGCAGAATTCACTGCTTGGGTGGTAAACTACATATAAGTATGGGATTGTATTCCTTCAACTCTTACTATTTTGTGTTTTTATCCTGGTTGACTTGGGATTAACTTTGAGACCATTATAACATCACTAAATTGCCAAAATTACATATTTTGAGCTGTAACTTCATCTTACTGCAGTACTTACCAATATATGTGTGTATATATATATATATAACTGTGTAGCTTTATATATATATATACATGTGTGTATACATGCACATATATATGAAATGTCACATAGTTTTAAACTATTGTTTAATGCTTCTGTTGTTGAAATTCTTACTTAATATATTTTATGATCCTGTGCAAATTATGTTAGAATAATTGTCTGACCATATCTGAAACTATTTAAATGCATATGAATTATTTTCCTGTATTGAATACTAACTTCTGCCAGGCTTTTTACTTGTTAATCTTTTCCTAGTTCAGCAAGTCTTTTGGAAATAAGAAACATTTAAATGAGTGTATCCAGCACTTACACTTCATTTGGAATTTCTGTAGGCTATGGCCATTCAGATGCAGATGTCCTTCACCAGTCTTTACTTGAAGCAAATATTGCCACCGAAGTTTGCATTACAATTCTGGACACTCTATCATTATTCACAATGGCTTTTAAGGTTTGTTCATGACTTGGTGTTAACTTTTCCCATAAGTATCTTTGAGAAGAAATACTTTTAAAAATTATAATCTAAAATAATATTTTATAGTCTAATTAAATAGAATTGCTATTTTTAGCTTCTCTAGCATTGTATTTTCGTATTTTCATGTAAAATTGGTAATATCTCACAGCAAAATGCTTTGGCTTCTGCTACACATCATACACCACTAGTAATCTGTGGGAAAAGCTCCTTCCTCAGCCTAACTTAACAATTGTTCTAGAAACTTTAATGTCTACCTAGTATTTGTGATAATAGTGGCTTTTAAAGGCCATCTGAGGTGAAAGATCTGTGGCAAAACCATAATTGGACTCTCAGACTTTCATATTGAACTTGGCTGCTTATTATAGTAATGCACTCCTTAACAGTGATTTGTGTGTTCCTGTTCTGTAACTTTTTTCCATTTGTCCACTAATAAGACTTCTTTTAGTTGTATCAGTTACTGTAGCTCTCCTGTGGAATCTTTATATAGCACACCCACTTACTTACCCCTCTTGGCTGTTTCTCTGAGGTTTTCCAGACTTTAAAATCGAAGCCATAAAAAGGAGAGATGATAACTCTAGCTTGTTTCTCCTCTAATTGAGGCAGTGTATCCAGATTCTTGCTTGAGGAGTCAAATTTAGTGTCTTATCTTTAATCTAGTTATGATAAGCTTATTTACAATGAGATCCCTTTTTCTGGTAATTTAATTAATAGAGTTTAGAGCCAGTTCTGTCCACAGACTGGTGGCAGAATTGAAAATTAAGATACCTAACTATAAAGATTTAAAGAGGAATGAACACTAATCCTTTAATTATCAGCCCATCCTGCTTGGAATGACAATCCTTGAAGGTTATGCATGTGTTGTGTATTGAGAATGTAGGCAAGAGTATGCCAGAATAGTCTCTAAGATCCAAACAAATCAGGTAGGAGAATCAGGAGCTTCTATTCAATAAACTGCACTAAATACATAAAATCAGTCTTATGATGGTTTGGGTAGTAAGGGACTTTCAGAGATCATCTAGTTCAACCCTTCTGCCTGGGCATAGACAATTTCCACTAGGCCAGGTTACTCAAAACCCCATCCAGCCTGGCCTTGAAAAAACCTTCCAGGGAAGTGGGCATCCTCTACTTCCCAGGGCAACCTGGCCCCTTGCCTCAGCACCCTCACTGTAGAAAAAGTCCTCCTTATGTCCAGTCTGAACCACCCTCTTCCACTCCTTTGGAGGCCTGTATACAGTAATGACAAGGAAGAGTGGAGTGCACCGAGGTGAGTTGCAGGAGAGGCAAGACCTTGTAGAATCACGTTGTAGTAGGAGATACTGCTGTGAGAAAATTCCCCTGCCTGAGCTGCTAAAGGCAGTGTAAGCAAAGTCTGTTAATACTTCAAGTGTGCCCCTCAAAAAGCTGTTAATAGTAATGGATTTAATTAACAACTGATAAAAACAATTGTGTTCTGTAAGTCTGTTCAGAAGGCAACACTTCCTTTATAAGCAAAATTCAGAAGTGTTAGAATACCTAATTAGAATTCAGGTATGTGTGTGTTATTAAACATCTTGGTAATGCCATAGAGGTTATATTTTTTAAATGTCCTGCTTTTTGATGATCTGTATATGTTCTTAGAGTAGTATAAATGTATTGCTGTACAAAACTCCTAAATTCTTGTTATCATTTTAAAGAATCAGCTATTGACTGATCACGGACATAATCCACTGATGAAGAAAGTATTTGATGTATACCTCTGCTTCCTTCAAAAGAATCAGTCTGAAACAGCATTGAAAAATGTATTCAGTGCTTTAAGGGCACTTATTTACAAGGTAAGAAGTTTTAAAACATTCATCTTCAAGTACTTGTCGAATTCTTTAGTTAACAATATACTGTGTAAGAATTTAAGAACTAACATCCCAAAATAAAATTGGTGAATAAGGACTGATGTGATCTCAACAGTGTGGAATTCTTGTCCTTTGATTTGCTGTAAAAATTGTTTTGTGTCATGAACTACTCTAACTCTTGTTTTTTCCACAGTTTGAGGATATGAATATATTCGTGTTTTTCTTGACATGCTTATTTTATCAAGATCTGACTCTAGTTTTAATGAATAAATTCTTTGTTTTCTTCTTTTTCCTCAGTTTCCTTCTACATTTTATGAAGGTAGAGCTGATATGTGTTCTGCTCTGTGCTATGAAATTCTGAAGTACTGTAATTCCAAGCTGAGCTCAATTCGTAATGAAGCTTCACAGTTACTGTACTTTTTGATGAGAAATAATTTTGACTACACAGGGAAGAAGTGTTTTGTTAGAACACATCTGCAAGTTAGTATATTTTCTGGTTTTTTTTTAAATATTGTAGATACACAGTTGCATACCAGTGTGCAAGGTCCTGTCAGATAAAGAGTTCAATGAATTTATTTGGTGTTCAAGCAAGGGTGGTACTAATAGTAAGAAGATGGCCATAAAAATATATTCTGTACAAGGAAATACTTAAAAACAGTTGGATGACCCTGTGTTTTGTAGGAAATAAATTTTGTCAGTGCAAACGTTCTGTTTTGTACATGTTTTTTTTGTTTGTTAAATGGTGTACCCTGTTGCATCTGAAGAAGGAAAAGAATGCAGAAACAAGCACATGAAAGTCTAAAATAAAACAAATAATTAGAAAATTGTGCGTCCTGCCAAAGCTGGGAACAGTAGTTTGCCAGTTTAATGACCTCTGGCTAGTTCACCTAGCAGTTAGTCTTGTGTCTTGAATTTACATAAGGCTGTTTTATCTTGCCTATGTTACTGTACAAGTAATTGGGAAAAAAAACCCCGAACATTATTTTATTTAGGAGAATAATTTTTCTATTTAAAAGAACAAAACTTCCTTTGTAATTGCCTCATAGGTACATCTCGAAGGTATTTCATGAAATACGCACTAACAAGATATTTGTTTCTGTCAAGGTTATTATTTCAGTAAGCCAGTTAATTGCTGATGTGGTTGGAATTGGAGGAACTAGATTTCAGCAGTCTCTTTCCATCATCAACAATTGTGCCAATAACGACAGAATTATTAAGGTCTGATTTTATTCTTATTTCCATACTGTAGAAGGATGCTTGAAGATTCTTCCATAGCGTCTTCTCCAGTTATGTTTTATCATTTTGCTGTGCAGTGAGCAGGAAAACAACCCGGTTAACCCGACTTTTCCGTGCTTTAGCACACGACGTTCCCTTCCGATGTTAAGGATTTAACCAAGCGGATCCGTACAGTACTGATGGCCACGGCTCAGATGAAGGAACACGAGAATGATCCAGAAATGCTTGTGGACCTCCAGTACAGCTTGGCAAAGTCGTACGCGAGTACACCCGAACTGAGGAAGACGTGGTTAGACAGCATGGCGAGGATCCATGTTAAAAATGGAGATCTGTCAGAGGTGAGAGGAAAAAAAAATTCATTTTAGCTCTGTAATAAGCTTAAGCTTATCTTTATAGAAAGGGAGTGTACTGTATGTGGTTGTTAGCGTGTACCATAATAAGTATTTTTAATAATTTTTGAATGGTTACTGGATTGGTTTCAGTACCTGATAAGCTTTTGTCCTACCCAAGTACATCTGTAAGTAATTATTAATGTAAGGAACGTTTCACTGCTATAGCTGACACACTACTAAGAATGGAATGCAAAATGCAAGCTGTGGAAGAGAGGCCTTTTGCTTAAAAATATCTTCATTATTACTTGCTTAAATACTTAAAGCCACTCCTTGAATTCCTCTCCAGTTGCCTTTACAGAAATTTATTCCAAATTACTTACTAAAAAAACTACTAATGTTCTTAAAACTGACAAATAATTTCTTGTGTTGTTTGAAAAAAATGAAAGCTTTCTGATCTTACTGTGCTCTTACAATATTTAGTTCTAGCAAAAAGGAGAATTGGGGATTTTTTTTTGTTATATGTCTTAATGAGACATTAACATTTTAACTGGATGCAGATTAATTTTGCCTCTTTCTGGAAGGTTTTTCCATCTGAAAGTAAATTGCTTTGTATGAAATCATTGCATTTCATAAACATCTGTTAAAATGAGCATCATTTAAGCAAGTAAGGATGTCCAAGAAATAAAAGGTGCTATCTTCCTAACTCAGTTCTTAGTACTAGAATTCTCTTCTTCTACATGGTAGCAACACAGAAGGCCTACACATTACTCTGTTATTAGCTTGTCTTTTGAGCTGAACAGCTTCAGCTCTCTGAGAAGACGAGGTCTTTTAGTCCTTTTCATTGTTTTTCATTTTTTTTGTTAAAATCTTAGAATCTTTGACTGTGCAGCTAGATGAAGATGTCTGCAAATCATCAAGTTCAACTCAATACAAAGTATGAGTTAGAATTTCTGGCAGATTCTTACCTTTTTCCTTCACCTCCATTGTTTGAGGTTGTGCAGCCTCCATATTTAAGCTGTTCAACTGATAGTTACAGTTAGAGTAACACTTTGCTGAAAGCCTAAGCCGTTTTAATAAAACAAGAATCTCAATTTTTTTTTTTTTTTGAGAAAAGTGTTCAGTGTCAAATCCATAAAAAATCTCAGATATCTGAAAATTATTCTGTCCCTCTTCTTTTTATGTTTTTTCTGTTTTCCACACTGCACCAACCAAATTCCTTCAAATTCCATTCATAGATTAGATCTCTCTTGCTGCTTTCAAATGAAAGAACCAGTTTCTTCTGCATTTTTCTTGGTCCGGGGCCAAAAATCAGACAAAACAGGTTAGCAGAAGTGCTACCAGATGTTAAGTAGAATCATTAATAGCTTAACACTTGAAATACTTCCCCCCAAAAAAGAGGTTCACTTGTTTTTATTACAGCATGATGTTCCTACCTTGTGCATTGTGACCCAGGGTCACTCTTAGATTGTGAGCTGCTGTCCATGCCACTCAGTGCTCTGGATAAGGAGTGAGTGCACTTGCACAGTTACTGTTTTGCATAAATGAGGTGGAGAATTCTTACAGTAGTCATACATTATCTCCTGCAAAGCAGCAAAAAGGAAAACTGAAGAAATTGTCTTGAACTGTTGCTCTCCTTATATACCTTGTTTTTAGTAGTCCCATTTTAATTGTATTTTAAAAGATTGTTACTGTTTCTGTTTTAGGCAGCAATGTGCTATGTCCATGTAGCAGCACTGGTTGCAGAATATCTCACACGAAAAGGTATGATTTCAAAACCTTATTTTAGTGTATTCAAATATATTTTGTTATTAGAGTTTGGCAAAATCAATAGTTTCCTTGAGGAAGTTGTAGGTATTTCATTGTTCACCAGGGAAAAAATTCTGACCTAACCAGGTAGCATACTCACATATTTGAGAGTATACCTGCATATCTAAGGGGCAGCATTTCAGATGAAGGCAAAGTAAAATTTTTGGAAAGTAAAAATTGTAATTTTTCACCAGAGCTGCTTATAGCTCAAATCAGATCCTTTCTAAAGCAAAGTTATCCATTAATATTCTTGTTCTACAAGTAGTCAGTCTCTCACTGCCTCTAGGGAAACCTGGCATTGCTAGAAGAGTCAAAATAAATTTGTACAAATTTTCAGATGTTCAATCAGTGATAATAGTGCTCAGGATATTTCACCTTGTTGTGGTATATGTATTCTGTGCCAGGAGCTGTTTGTAACAGAGGATTCTGATGACCCTGGAGATAGGGTAGAAAACTACCTTTCATCTATAGGATCAGAAGAGTTCTCAGTCAGGGATTTGAGATATGGTTTATATTAACAAAAAGAGCTCTCTTGAAGAAAGTTTCAGGAATCTGTTAAAACTGATTATGATGTTCAGATAATGTTTTGGATATGTGGGCAAATTCATGTTTGCAGCTTTTTACCTTTGCCTTTGCATGACAGTTCAAAATGAAGCAAAATCATGAGTCTAAAAGATGACTTGTCATTGTTTTTGTTGTGCTTCTTGCCAAATGCTTGTGTAGTGTATAGGCTATTTTCTTTGCTATTTTTGTATACTGTCATACAAAATTTATTTCCTCTCAGTAATACAGAGGGTCAAACTTCTACCTGTGGTACTTCTAAGAACAGAAAAGCCCCTTGCATTTAGGGCAATCATTTATTAAAACCTCTGATGGTTAGAGCTCCTAACTGAGCAGAAAGAATTTTCATAGGAATGAGTTGTAAAATAAATATGTGCAAATCCTTATGCTTCCATAATATTTACTGATCGCCCTTGAGGTATTAATTGATACAGAAAATCCTTTTTTCTTAATTCAGCAGTCTGATGTAATCAAAAAAGAGCTAAACAGCATGAGTAAGACGTGGGTTTCATGTTGGAACATTCTATACTCCTTTTTTGTTAAGTATTTTTTTTCAGTAAAGGAAGTTAGTTTGGTATTTTGTTAGTTTTTTCCCTGGTTTTCTGTGTTGGAATAATCTGGTCTGCCATCCCTTGATAATTTTTTATGGTTAATGTCATTCATACTGTTCAGACTGGAAAAAATGACATCCCAGGTCCTGCCCCTGTAGGCAGTTCCAGCATGACTTCATGGCAATTTAATTAAATACTGTAAAAGTTACCTTGAGTACCTTAGACTTAGGGTGGAGTAGAGTAGACACAAATTTAAGATAAAGTAGGAAGATTCAGACACTACTTAGTTTGGTAGGTAAGGGTCCAGATATTAACAGTTTTGGGTTTTTTTAAACCCATTTGTACATTCACAGTAATGTAAGGTTCTGTATTCTAATCATGCAATGGGAGGCTGATGTATTTCTTCATTTATTTGGTGATAGGTATATTTAAACTTGACTTCTGCTTTATCCAGAATCACAAAATGGCCCAATGGTATCCTGCTGGTAAAAATTAAATTTGTCTGTATTTCTTTTTCAATGACAGGGATGTTTAGGCAAGGTTGTACTGCTTTCAGAGTGATCACACCGAACATCGATGAGGAGGCTTCCATGATGGAGGATGTTGGAATGCAAGATGTTCACTTCAATGAAGTAAGGAGACATAGAAATGTTAAAATTTACCTACATGGAAGGGCTGGGGTTTTTTTTGCAAATTTTATGTTTCAGTCTGGAGAATTACTGATGTAAGGTATACAATAGTTGTTTTCTGATCTGCTATTCATACCCTAGAGCTGAAATAAAAAAATTCTGTGAGGTGTCCCAGATTTAGAGAATTTACTATATACATGTATTTTAAATGTAGTGCTAGCACCACTTTTGGAATAAAAGCAAAATGGTGTTTTATTCTAGTTGACAGGGTGAACACTAATGTGGGTTACTTATTAGAGTTAGCAAAATCTGTTGTTTTGTAAAACTGACTTGGATTTAGAGTATTACTCCACCAAAAATCATGAAAATGTGTTCACTGGTTTTTGCTGTTCACAGTTTCACTAAGCAAACATGCCATAACAATGAAAGTAGTTTTACTGACACCAGACTTGTGTCCGTGTGTTTTTTCTGGCTTAAGTTTCACTCCTTGTGTCTTTGCTGATCCATCTGTGCAGGCTCTATAGTAAATTTTACTAGTAAGCAGCCTATATGAAAATATTAGTAATAATCTTGCTTATGAAAAGCTATGTCTGCATTATGTGTTTGCTGGTGTAGTTGTGGAAGAGAGGGACAGACCACTACTGGCAGCAGTCATGTTGGAAAAGCCCCTGGTTTGTAAGCATAATTGTACAACAAAAATACTTTTCTTTTGTATTTTCATTAGTGTATGGTAAAGCTGTATGACAACATTATTTGACTGTGCAAATTATTTTGTGGTTTGTATTTTTTTTTTTAATTTTTGTGCTGTCTTTTTTAAGTCATTGATTCTTCTGATCCAGCATGATATTTAGCATGTTACTCAAAGCAAAATGCAAGCTGCTCTAAGTTATTGAAGATCAGAAATTCTAGTGATTACTGCTGATGGAAAGTTTTGTTGGAAATTTCTGTCATTGTTTTCGTGCCAGACCATTTGTCAGAGTTAAATTATTATGCTTTTTTTTAAATTGGAATGCCTTTATTCTTTTTCTCATTAGTCACTCCCTGCAAAAAGAATATACTGATTTTTCTGGGTCATTGAACCCTACACAAATTTATTTCCACCTCTCGGTATTTCCGTGGAACGGAAGTAAGCCAAGAGTGAAATTATAAGCCTGTACAGCTTGCAGAAGGATCAAACCAAGCCAAATTTCATTTTTCCTTGCATGCAACCCTTTCTAAACTTAACCATGTAGTGCTCTAACTGATGAAATATTGAAAAAAAGTTACTATTTTTCAGATAACTTCTGAAAGTTATCTGAAACATGGGAGAAGTAATAATAGGGGAGAAATAATAATAAGAGTAACAGCAGGGAAGAACTGTTTGGCTTTAGCAGACTAAAAATCATTTCAGAAGTGCTTCAGAACAGGTAGCTCAGTTCCTTCAGGAATAGGAACATATTCATAAATGGAGTGTTTCCTCAGTGTGTTCACAAGCAGAGCTGTATTGTCAGAAAAAAATGAGATCAATTGGTTACAGAAGTCAAAAAGCAGAAACATCTTTCAAGCTATATTTTACTACAACTTAGCAAAATGATGCTCTGACAAAAATTCTTCCTATACATGGTAACAAGCCATATGGAATCTCTTCCCTTAAAACTTGAGATTTCCCTTTTTGCTAGTTTTTTAAAGTTAAATCTCCAAAGGAGCAATTACAAGTATTTCAGGATCAGAGAGAATCCCGTCATGTTTCCAAAAGGGACAAAATACCTTTCATATTCTCCAGTTTATAAAAACTCTTCCTGATTAAGTGAAATTTTTATTAATACTTTATGAAGTTTCTCATTTTTAAAAAAATTGCAATTTTGGGGTTCTCAATTTAGTTCTCATTTTGAAAGAATTCTGTCTGAGGCCAGGGTTACCGAAGCTAGACAGATGAAAAACCCAAAATTTAGTTTAGGATTTTCTTCTTTACAAGGCTACTGCATTTCATCAAAACAGTTGTTTGCCTGTGACATTCCATGAGAGGCATTATCCTGACTTGCAGATGGGTAAATGAAAGAGCCTCACAGGAGTAGTGTCCTCTCAAAGCTGTACAAAGTCAAGGACAAAGCCTTGCACCTAAAAAAAAAAAAAAACGCAAACAAAACAGCAAAAAAAATCTCAGTACAGGCTAAGCAGCAGCTCTGCAGAAAAACCTGGGAGTTCTAGTGGATTACATGTTGTATGGGAATCATCAGTGTGGCTTTGTGGAAACAAAAGCCAGTGCAGGCTGTGTTGTGTTTGAGAGGATTGACTCAAGAAGCAGAGGGAAGCCAGTTTTTTCCCCTTTTACCCTGGCATTTGTGGAGCCCTATCTCTAACCTTCTGTCCAGCACTGACCTCCAAAAGTCAAGACAGGTATCAACAAACTGGAAAAAGTGCAGCTCCTGAAGTGGTTAGTGGAAGAATCAGACTTTTCCAAGAAGAGCACCATTAAGGAGCAAGAGGCTGTTCTCACAGGTGTCAAGTTTGACTGATTGTGTATACAGAAAAGAACTTTCCCCATGAGAATGGATAAACATTGAGACACGTGGCTCAGAAATGTTAGGCTCTTCTGCTCCTTCCTATCTGCTCTCCCACTTGAAGCTTGTGCTCTTTATGTTCCTTTCCTTTTGTAAACAAAATTTTACTTCTTTGCTGCATCTGGATGCCCTCTGGTGTGTGAATTAAGATTTGTGTCATAAACCAGTGTTTGTGGACAGCCCTTGTGGTCCAGCAGTGACACTGTCTGTCACTTGTCACCACTTGGCTGCTGAGAATGGAGATACTGGGGGGTCTGCACAGCCCCATCATGACTGGGGGAAAGGAGGGAATGTATTAAGGTCTGCTGTAGCACATGGATAAGGGTGCCATTTTTTAGTCTCTTTGCTCACAGTGTGAAAAATTGATTTTCTTAGTGATGTCTTTAAGCTGATTTAGCCCTCTACCAAAGGGAAGAAGAAGGTGGAATAGAGTAGCTTCTAAGCATGAGAGGAGTTTTTTCCAGCTTCTGGCTTCACCACTGTGATGCAAGAATGACAGAAGAAGGTCCAAAGAAGTTTCAAGAATATCTAAAAGAAACATGCTGTTTGTAAATACCAGGAGGATATGTGTACACTCAGACCATTCTGTCTTGTTTTGTTTCCTTGTAGCAATTTTTGATTGCCACAATAACTTAAATTACTAAGTGTTGATAATTCTGTTTTGAGGCAAGATTTTTCCTTTTCCCTGGGGAGAACTAATTATTTAATTATTTGCTGTGCTTTTGATGAGTACTGAATTGTTTTACACTTTCAAATGTGTATCCAAATCTAGGATGTGCTGATGGAATTGTTGGAGCAGTGTGCTGATGGACTCTGGAAGGCAGAACGCTATGAACTCATTGCTGATATATATAAACTTATAATTCCCATTTATGAAAAACGGAGAGATTTTGAGGTACTTAATTCATCAAAAGTAAATTTGAGCAAGTAAAAAATCCTGAATTTTCAAGTCTAACTGCATGACACATTGGATATCACATAATAAGAGTAATAAAATTGTAACTGAAATTTGAATGTGTTGAAATGTTTGTTTTAATTTTAAATAATTAAAATTATTTCTTTAAATATAAATAATTGAAAATTAGTGTTACATATTGTCATCCTGATACAAGTGCTAAACCTAATACTGCCATTCAATAAAAGAACGTTTTCAGTTGTTACTGGCTACAAGGACATAACTTGTTATTTTGAGATAGGAAAGTTCTGCTTTGTTCTTCTCCCTCATTATTGTTTTCTTTTACTTTTAGAGGCTTGCTCACTTATATGACACCCTTCATCGAGCATACAGTAAAGTTACAGAAGTTATGCATACAGGCAGGAGGCTGCTGGGAACTTATTTCAGGGTAGCATTCTTTGGACAAGTGAGTGTTCCTTTCATTGATCTGCTCTGTGCAGTAAGAAAAACCTGAATTTATTTTACAAGGCTTACTCTTTCATCATCTGTCTTGATACCGTGACATAAAAAGCACAAGCAATGTGTTCTGTATGAAATAAAGAAACACCATCAGTAATTGATTTTTAAAACATTTATCAATTCCAGTAAAATTCTTATAATTTTCCTCAGTAAATTTTTTGCCTTTTTTTCCTTTTTTTTCTTCTTTTGTTTACTACCTTAAGGCAGCGGTAAGTTTTCTGTAACGTCAGTTTTCAGCGATGCATTGACATAATGTCTGTAGTGCTACGGTGTGGTTTGCAAGGCTGCTTCTTAGATGGGTATGCATTACTAGCCATTGCAAGTCAAAAAGTAACATCAAGCTCCATTTAGAGAACGGATCACTCTTTTCTATGCATCAGTATTGCATGCTTCAAACCAAAGTTCTGGCTGTGTATTGGGCAGCTTCACATCCTCTGGTACGTGTCTAGAATGCCTCTGTATCCCTATGGTATCACGCAGTATCGAGTAATACACTCCCTACGTGCATAGCCCAGTTGCTTAATTGTCCAGCTGAGCATGGAGAATTGTAAAATACTCTGAGCAGTATAATTTTACATGTATTCTGTTGTCTTTTATGACTTTATAGCAATACCAGTTTACAGACAGTGAAACAGATGTTGAGGTAATTACAGTAACCGCTTACAAAGCAAGCAATGCAGTACAAACTACTGCATTTCACCTTAGTTTGGTGTGGGTATTTTTGTCAATCTAGCCTGTGTTTATACATGATATGTTGTGCTTTTCTATTTTGTCTGTTTCGTTTATGACAAAAATATTTATTTTCTGGTTTCAAACATGAACTCAACATGGCTTGTTGTTTTAAACCAATGAACTGTTTCACTTTCCATGTATTGTGCATTTAGTTGTGGTATGTGTAATAAAATGAAGTATATACCAATAGTACATCATAAAATCAAGATCTTTGCATAATTAAATTTCATCTTATGCAATTAATTTTTTATTACTACCTAAGAAAAATTTTCAGATTATTTTTATGTAAACTTTCACCAAAATAGTCACTTGTGAATCAGGTAGTCCTGTTGGACAAGAGTACCAATTTTGGCAAGTGAAACAGTGCTGCAAGTTCACTTTTAAATAAAAGTGAAGGAAACTTATCTCAAAGACTTGGCACACCATAGAATTGCTACAAACTTTTAAAATTTAAACTCTATGTTTCCATTATCTTTCACTCATGTTGTAGTAGAGAATTACATTTTTCTGTTGTTTTTTATTCTCTTAGGAAACCTTTTTACTTAGATTTTAATTTCTGTCTATTTATGTTTGCTTGAATACTAATGTTAAATGTTTATATTTCCTTTGAACCACACACATTATGTCCATCTCAGTCATTTCCCCATATGTTTTATTCCCCAAGATTTTGATTACTTCATTTTTTACAGGGTTTCTTTGAGGATGAAGATGGAAAGGAATATATCTATAAAGAACCTAAACTCACACCTCTTTCAGAAATTTCGCAAAGACTCCAAAAACTCTACTCTGACAAATTTGGAGCTGAAAATGTCAAAATGATTCAGGATTCTGGCAAAGTATGATCTTTATTCTCTCTAAAAAGATTTATTATATTGTTTTCACTAGTTTACTTGAAATAGTTGGATCACTGTCTGTTACTCACTTGGCGCACAAGCACCTGCATCTAAAAGCTCTACTGTTGGAAAGGCATGAGAGGAATATTATCTCCTGCTAAATATGCCTCTTAGAACAATCAAAAAGCTTAATTTCTGTAGTGTTATCTCTCGAAACAATAATTGTATCTTAGAACAAATTTGGATTATGATCATATTCTGTGTTAACTTTAGCTGTATTTCTTGCCCATTCATGCACAGTCATTCTTTGGAAGTTCTTCCCTTTTCCACACTTCACCCTTAGTCCTTATGGTGATTTCCTCTTAGTATAATTTCATGGCTCTTTTTGTTCCTTGATAAAGATCCTTTTTAATCCTTGATTCAAAAATTTCTGTGCTTTTTGGCCTTAAAGTGCAGCAATTGTGGGCATTTCAATATTGGAACTTTAAAAGGAGAGGAGGACTTGATGAAAGGGCTGGGTTTCATGATCACGAGCGATTAAAAAACCCCAAAAACCAAACAAAGCAAAACAAACCAAAAAATCCACAATGTGCTGTAATGCATCTGGCTGTCTTTCTTCCTAATAGTTAAAAACTGAATACAGGAAACCCCTGTGAAAGCATGAACATTTCCCTTGTTTGCAATAAGGTAGAGGTTAAGAGACCAAATTTAATTTCTGGAAGTTGTGTGACTACTATTTGATCCACTTTATTCACAATGTAGCTATTTGATTTTTTTTTTTTGGTCCTGTTTTTAAGGTAAATCCTAAGGATTTAGATTCAAAATACGCATATATTCAAGTTACACATGTAGTTCCATACTTTGAAGAAAAGGAGCTGCAGGAAAGAAAAACAGATTTTGAAAGGACTCATAACATTCGTCGCTTCATGTTTGAGATGCCTTTTACTCAAGGTGGTAAAAGACAAGGAGGAGTGGAAGAACAGTGTAAGCGACGGACTATTTTGACAGGTACTGATGGAATGGAATGCTTTGACTGGAAGCATTAGTTCAAATGGTCTGATTTTGTTTTGTATGGGTTTTTTCATTTCACCTAACTAAGTCATTTATAGCTATCAGCTAAAATCGTTTTCATATTTTTGGCCATAACTAGGTTTTTCAGATTGATTTGTTCAGTTGGGAATCCTCAAAATTATTATCTCTTTTTCTTTAAGCTTCCAGAATTCTGAGTCTGGAGTCTGGCTTTCCTTTTTCTTAGAAAAAGACTATTTTGTGTTTTGTCTCTGTTAAGGATGAGTTTCTGTATTAATATAGTTGTAAAAACAAATAAGTGACTTCATAATAATAAAAGTGACTTTATAGCTGTCCATAGCCAGTGCTTGTGAGGAAATAGAAAATACAGCTTTGCTATTTTTGATTCTTCTCTTCTTTGAGATTTGTGAATGTTAAGCAATTCTTTTCAGAGTTCTTATATAAATTAAGTTCCAGTGGTTTATTTCTTGGTGGTTATTAGTAGCAGTAGTGACAGTGATCTTTCTTGGCTGTAATGCATGTAACACTTTGCATATTTACATTTCAGTGTCTTGTTTCCCTGTCCCATTTGGTAGTCTTTCTAATAATATACGTTATTAAATTGGGTAGCTAATTACATCAAAATGAGGTTTTAGGGGAAGATTCTCTCAAAGCAGACCTTATTCAGAAATCTTTTCCTGACTGTGTTAAACTTGTTTCTGTCCACAGCTATACATTGTTTCCCATACGTGAAAAAGCGCATTCCAGTGATGTACCAGCACCACACTGATTTAAACCCAATTGAAGTAGCCATTGATGAAATGAGTAAAAAAGTTGCAGAGCTTAGGCAGCTTTGCTCTTCAGCTGAAGTAGATATGATCAAATTGCAGCTGAAGCTACAGGGAAGTGTCAGTGTTCAGGTAAGACCTTTGCCATGCAGCTGTTTCATTTGCTTCTGGCCTTGAAAAATTATGTAAGTGGCATTTTATAATTGGTTTCTATTCTGCATGTTCAGGAGTGTCCTAAATTAGAAATAGGCTCACTGCCTGCAGTTATTTCCTGAATAGGAAAAGCAATAAAAGTATTTCATATAAACAACTGATCAGAGACAGTTACACAAAAGAATTAAGATTCATCTCTGGAATATGTTGCATTCCAAGCCCCACCAGATTTTGGTGTAAAGCTGAAACTGCTAGAAGATAATAGATAAACGTGAAGATAAATTGGTATATTTTGCCTAGCTGTAGGTCTGCCCACAGTAGCTCTAGCATATTTTTTAATAACCCTATGGAGATAAAGAATGAGTGATAATATATAGGAGGAAGATAATCATAGAAAATCTCATAGTGCATGCCTTTTTGCCTAAGGCAGGCAGGAACTGGAATGTATAAAGAAGCCATTGGATTCACCAAAATAGGGTACCTGAAGCAGGTGTAGCATGTACAAGCCAATATGGAAAGGATCTTCAAAAAATGCAGTGACAAAAGTGCTGCTCTATTATTTTAAACTGACTGGAAGCAAAGGAACTGTTAAAACAGTCATCTGATATGACCAGCTGTCATATTCAGCAGAAAAGGGAAAAAAAACCAAACCAAGGTTCCAGAATCAGTAAGTTGTCAAGCTAGTATTTGGGATGAGAAGGGAGAGGCTCATATTGATAATGTGAAGGAATAATAAGGATGAGTCAGAAGTCACTGAAACCACTTCTCCTTTAGCTGCCATAAGAGCACAATTAAACTTCTGCAGTTTTTTGCAGAATTCTCAGTTTGGGAAGCTGTTTTCAATAGCTATGCAGACCAAACAGAAGTAGGTTTAGCTCATTTTCCCACCCTAATTTCATGAACAGAGATGACACACTGGCAATCCACAGTTACTTTGCCACATCACTGAAGTGGTTTCCTTGTGCCAGGACAGGTTTGTAGCACTGGAGAGACCTCTCCTGGTCTAATGCTCCAACTCTAGCAGTTTTCTTGTTTTCTAAGTCCAGCTTTTTTGAAATCAGTGTATTCTCATAAGAAAATCAAATCCAAGAGACACCTGTAGCACCTGTTATTGCTAAGACAATATGTCAGATATCTGACTACTTTTTAATTCTTGTTCTTTTTAGGTTAATGCTGGTCCATTAGCATATGCAAGAGCTTTCTTAGATGACACTAACACCAAAAGATATCCAGACAATAAAGTAAAGCTCCTAAAAGAAGTTTTTAGGTATGGCATGGAAGGTTTGGGATTTCTTGGGGATGGGGGAGGGGGAAGAAAAAAAATGGATCTTTTTTCCAAGACTCATAAAAATTCTTTTTGAAACTTTCAAGTTTTAAAGTGTTCTGATTCATTAAAAACATACTTTAAGCTGACATTTTAAATCAATCTTTTGGATTTCTGTTTGAAAACTTCCTTATTTTCTCTCAATCAGGCAATTTGTTGAAGCCTGTGGGCATGCTCTGGGTGTAAATGAACGACTGATAAAGGAAGATCAGTTGGAATATCAAGAAGAAATGAAGGCCAACTACAGAGAAATGGCAAAAGAGCTTTCTGAAATAATGCATGAACAAGTACGTGCTGAAATTTGGTTATACATACTATTATTCAGAATGTAATTATAATGTGAAAAGAATAGGGGAAATGTATGTAGTGCTTTACCCAAAAGGATTGTTTCTTTTTTTTCTTTCTATTGGAAATCGTGGACCTTCACGTTTTTTGCTTGTGTATTTCCTTGGTACCAGCCTGTTTGTTTGTAGGCAAGGAAGACTACAGTAAGATAAAACAAATGTAATGAAATTAATATATATGATCTGCAAGCTTAGCCCTTTCTTCTTCAGTTTTGGAGGTATAAATAATTGCTTTTGCAACAGAGAATTAAATGTCTTTCAAGAGGTATTCCAATACATTTTCTTCAGGGAAGTCCAATACTGACAACTAGAAATTATGGGTAAAGGAAAACTAGAACTTTTGTGGAGTGAGATGTCCCACTCAACCTTTGCATCTGGCTTCCATGGTAGAAATGTCTCCTGACTTCAAAGGCAAAGATACTATTTCCAGGAGGACAGGAAGACCTGAAGTTTAGTGCTCAATCCCTGCCTTCTTGACATTTTTATTCATCATATTCATCACTTCAGTCCCATTTTTTTTCATCCACTTTTACTTTTATAATCCAGAACCACTGAATGGTTTATAATTCTTAAGAGAGATTTGCCTTCATTCTACCTTTGCTTAGATGGTGCCCAAAACTTTTATGGCAACTTTTTTCTATTCAAAAATGTGCCACTTGTCTAAAGTTCACTTCACATGCTTTCTTACTTTCCATTGTTTCCCAATGTGGTTTCTCAGGTACTGTGTTCTGAGTACCTCTGTGATATTATATAATTATGATGAAGCACATTGACTTTATTTTCATTCACCTATTTTGATCTCCTGTCACAGAGAAGAGTTTATGACACAACTCTTTTTAACCACCATCAGTAGAGGACATTGTGAACCAAAGTTTATAGCAAGTGATACCATTTTTCCAGAATTATGTGGTTGAATTTGGTTTTTAAATAAAAAACAGTAGTAGAAGAAAATAGTTTTGAAAGATTTGTGGAACAGAAAAAGACTTTGCTTAGCTAACAGAAGTGGGACAGTTTGACCATATTTCAGTGTGATTTATTGATAAGCAGAGGAGGGTTTGGAATGGAGGATAACTGGTTGGAAAGCTGATTGAGATGAACAAGGTACATGAGAGAATTAGACAGCGATACAGAATACCCCTATGGAAAGAAGAGGCAAGTGTTTTGGTCAAAGAATTTAATGATAAATGCAAGATTAGCATTCCTCTGGCATAGGAAAAAGTAAAATAATACAATGAAAATTTGTACACAAGAAAAAGTACTTTGAACTCAGTGCAAGATGTAGATGTTTAAAAAATCCTGAAGTATGTGAGTTTCCAGAGGTTGGTGATAAGAAAAAGCATGTCCTGAAACTTCAGGAGTAAATCACATTGCCCCTTCTTCTCTTGGTTTACATTTAGACAAACAACTGATATCCATATGATACTGTGAACAGAATATGAAAGTACAGCACTGACTGCAGTAATATGTACTGTTAGCCTTCTACTGTGTTCTTATACAAATGTAATTAGTTGTACATAATTAAAACATGCAATGTTGTTGGTGGTTTTGCTTTGTTTTGCTTTAGTTTTTTTTTTTTTTTTCCAATTAGACTGATGATTCCCCTGAAGGTGTAGAAACATGAAGGTCTTCACTTAAATCTTTTAGAATGTCTCCTTTATGTATCTGCCTATTGCTGTTTTGGGAAAAAGAGCTTTGCATCACTGAATAAACTATTAGCTGTAATGTAAAACTAGAAGGTCTTAACAACTGTGAAAAAATTGTTATAAAAATGCATAAAAGAATCTTAACAGATTTTTTTTTTCTCCTCTGCTGCTTGCCAATATGATCAGATGGGATGGTAATTAGTTTTCTCTACTTCTGTTCTATTATTTTGTCTACTCTTTATATAATTCCTTTTTTATTGTATTTCTAATTTTAGCATCAATTTGTTTGTAGCTGGTAAGAATGAAATCTTTTTGGTGATTCAAAAGCTTTTTGTAAGAAATGCTCAAATCATACCTCTAAGTCAAAAAAGGGAAACCAAAAAAGGGCAAAAAGCGAGCTTGTTGTCACTATGAAACTCCTTTTGAAAGTTAACAGGAGGAATGACAGAAACTGTCCAAGCATCCTCTACAGAGGACAGTGTAATATCTGAGTTAGGAGAACTGATATTGGACAAGTAACTTCTCCTAAACCTAGGAGAAGATGGCTGGAAAGAGTAACCATTTCCAGAAAGTTTTGTGCAGTTGAAAAAGCACTGAGAGGTTGAGTCGATAAGCAGCCCATCAAGAAATTGGTTACCTGTTTTAGACATGCCTGTGCCATTTTGTAACATTCTGGTAAATATGTGTCTTTCATTTTTTCATTTTAAGATTACTCCGGTGGAAGAAAAGGCCAGTGTCATGCCCAACTCGCTACACATTTTCAACGCCATAAGTGGGACTCCAACAAGCACAACAGTTCATGGGATGCCCAGTTCTTCTTCAGTTGCATGATTGTTTTGTAAAGGAAAAAAGTATGTTTGTTCCTTTTGAAGTTTGTGGATTTGCTTCATTGTGTGCAAACTCAGGATGACCTTGAAGCTAAATGTTGGGCACGTGCAAACTGCGTAGTTCATACGAATGTCTGAGCACACTTAGCAAGCAGCAGTTACTGGTAATAGTCTTTTAGAGTAAGGGAGGCACACATATATATATTTTTTAATCTTGCTGGTAAAATTTAAGTGTTCACAATGTCATTGCAGAAGTGCGTGTTGGAAAATTATGAAGTCGAAGTTAGCTTCTGTTTTTCATTAGAAAGTATTATTAAAATGAATTGCACATTACAAAAAAAAAAAGTGTTGTGGGATGTAATTTTGCAGATATGTAACATTCAGGTGTTCTTTTTGTGTATGGCACATAGAGATTCCAAGTACAAGAACTATTTTGGGGCTAGACAGAGACACTAGTTTTTGGGGTTTAATGGAACTGACAATAGTAGTTTTTGTACCATTTGGCAAATTGTTGTGCTTTATTTTATACCTTGTTGCATTTTGGAGGTATGCGAGCTTAGATCTTACTAAACAACTAAATACAACCAAAGGTCTGTATTAATGAACACTGAGTTATACTAAAATATCAATAGTAGTAAATTGTTATGTACATATTGTTTGTTAATACAGTCCATACAGTCTGTACATAAATGTATTACATTTCTAAGCATTTTTTTAATATTCATACCAGCTCTTACCATTCTGCTTTCAGTTTATTTTGAAAATTTGCTCATTCCAAGTATATGCAGACTTTACAGTTCATTTATCCCTGTATATAAATAAGTGCAATATAAAGATGTATACAGTCTTTGCTATGTTAGGTTTATATGCAGTTATTAAAAGAAAAATCTTTTTTGCCAAAGCAATGGAGTATGTAATTGGTAATCATGGTTACTGTGGTAAATGGTGGTATAATTTAAAGCTTTTTCCATATTCTTATTCTTTTAAGACATTAATTTAGTAATTTTATATTTGGGGAAAATAAAGGTTTTTAATTTTATTTAACTGGAAGCACTGTCCTGCTGTAATTAAACATTCTGTACTACATCTATATTAAAAGGAAAAAGGTAGTTGCTTTTCTCACTGTGTGCTGCGTTTTTTTGTTTTAGATTCATCCCAGACATTTGGGAAAAAATGAGATCTTGATTAAAAAAAAAGGCTTTTTGCATCCTGCATATGAGGTGCAGACACCTGTAGGTCTTATTTCATATTCCTTATCAATAAAGGTAATTAAATTATTAGTTGAGACTTCAGTTTCGAGTCCCTCACATTTGACTCTAGTACCATGTTACTGTAACTACAGGTTGTTATTCACCAGAACAGTTAATATTAGGAAGTCTTTAAAACTTTTCATCACATGACAGTAGAAATCATCTTTTCCTTATGACATAGGGTTTACTGTCATTTTTCTGTAGCATAGTGTGAAACACATATGTTGCCATTACTCATCAAAGGTTTTTTCTACAGCAGGTCATCCTGGCAGTGAAATGCTGGATATACTCTGCTTTCTCTAACTATGTTTCTGGAACGAAATTTCTCATTGAAATTCTTTTCCTTAAAGAGGAAAAAAATCATACACTTTTAGACAGTGAACTCATAATGCTGTAAGAGGCAGACTCTTTTGTTCTCCTCTGCCCTAAATACTTCACACTTTTGTTCGTCTCTGGAAATGGGTGTAGGAACCTGCCTCAAAAGGTATTTCATTATTGGGAGAATATATCCTGTAAAGCTGTTTTGCCATTCAGGAAGACTGCTGTATCTATGTATTAGGAGATATTGTGTATATCACAATGGCTTCTTTTAATTGCCTCGTTTTTTCTGACTTTTTCCACTTTGCCTTGGGAACAGAACTGACAGTTTCCCTTTTGCACTGAGACCTCAGTTGGATGAAGACATATATGAAAACTAACCTATAAATGTAGTATGTATTCAGAATTGAGTATGTATCTGTGTAGGTGTGTGTGTGCATGTATATGTTGATATATAGATAAACACACGCACACACACATCTATATATATGTGTAACTGTTGCTGAACCTTGGCCTGTGAAAAACAGCAAACTGTAGCTGGCATTGCTGTAGGTTTACACAGGGTTAAATCATTAATGATTAACACCTAAACGATGTGCCTATGGACTTAATCTTTCATGATGCATTTATGAGGGAACACACCCCTCTACTGTTTTAGCTTTATATATACTAAGATAATAAATGTGGGCATTTCCCTCCTGAATACTGTAACATGTAAATCAAGTATCCAATGTGGGTTAATTTATTTATAGACTTGGGCTCTCTGCAGGTGTTTGATTAATTTTCTTCACAGGAGCTGGAGCGGGGCTGTGTTTTGGATTTGTGCTGCAGTGTTGATAACTCAGGGATGTTTCAGCTGTTGCTGAGCAGTGCTTGCACAGAGTCAAGGCCTTTTCTGCCTCTCACCCCACCAGGGAGCAGGCTGGGGGTGCACAAGGAGCTGGGAGGAGGGGTCACAGCCAGGACAGCTGGACACAACTGACCACAGGGATGTCCTGTACCATATAGGTGTCATGCACAGCAATAAAAACTGCAGAGAAAGTTTGCCAGAGCAGCAGTTTCTCAGGGACTGGCTGGGCATTGGTCAGCTGCTGGCAAGCAATTGAGGGTTTTTTGCATAATTTGTGTTTCTTGGTTTTGTTTTGGCTTTTTTAACATATTAAACTGTCTTTATCTGGACCCACATATGTTCTCACTTTTACCCTTCTGATTGTGTCCCCTGTCCCTGCTGCAGAGGATTGAGGGAGCAGCTGGGTGAAGTTGAATCACAGCAATCCTGTTTTGGCACCCAGTGTCAGGCTTGAAGGGTTTGAGATAACTGATTTGACCACAGCATGTTATAGAAGGAACTGATAATTATTATCTGTTTGACAGTTGTTGGTCACAGTGTTGATTTACTTGTTCACAGTATTAATTTATCTAATCACTGCCATGCTCCCTACTTTTTTTTGCTGTACACCAAATTTGAGAGCTTGTTAAAGGCTGAATTTGCAATGTATCATTTGGTTGTATTTTGCCTGGGAGACCTATGATAAAAGAGTTGGCCTTGAGCCTAAACTGGTATTTGGGCCTTGCATTGTTGCCTTCCCTGCACTCTGGGAACCATCTCATGAAGACAGTGAACAATTAGACATTTTCCCTTTTCCAAGAACCATTTGGTGGATGAAACAAAGAATGGCACCTTCCCCTTCTTTTACTGTGGGGTGGATGTTTTCTCCCTTTCTACAATAACTCTCCAGTATCTTGAATACCCTTTGGTAACTAAGATATTCCTACTGGCATGTTTCAAGTATATTTTTCCAGCTTTTCCTAAGGTTAATTCAATAATATCTCATAGGGGTATGTCCCGAGGCAATATGGGTAGCAAGGCATGTGGGAGAATATGGGCAGGTGACAAAGATTGTCACCTCTGACAGGACTTCAGGACAGAACTTCACCACAGAACAAGTGAAGGATCTTGAGGTGATCAAATATATCATAAAAAAGGATGCCCTGGCTATGGCAGAAACACAGCTCAGCACTCTGCCAGAGCTGACATTTGGCTACCAAGCACTGCTTGGGAGCCTCGAGGGGAAGAGAGGCTCTGTGGATCTGAGGACATGCAAACAGACACGGGCTAAAGCAGAGACCCCTCCCCTCGACTGCATCACTCTGTGCTGACAAGTCTGTCCTGCTCTGCAGGGACAGGAAGCCAAGCCACAGGAATGAGGGGGCAGGTTGGGCTTAAGGACAGTAAAGATGAGGAGGTGTAGGGACAAATTAAACTGGATGTTAAAAAATCTTTTTTTAAGGTGCTGAGCATGTTCTGTTTTACTGTTGCCTCAGATACACAACAGCAACTTGTAATAGGTCATGGGGGTCTTTGCAGTTGGAGGATGGACACGGTAAGCAGTAAATTAAACTTAACAAAAATGCTATAAATATTGTTTTAAATAGCATTTAAGTAAATAGAATTATTTCAAATAAAACAGTGTATTTAGATAGGACCTGGCTCTTAATGAAGACACCTAGTCTAGAAAGTCAGGCAAGGTTTTTTCTTATACCCAGTTCCTATTATCTTTGATTTCTTTGTGAGAAGACTTCAGTACATAGGAGACATCTGAGTCACTGTCTGTCATGAAAGTTAGCTGTTAAAATTTGTGAAGACTGCTGTTCTGTAGTTTTTCATTAACTGAAAAATTCTGTATTTAATTGTGTTCAGACTAGGGGTCCTAGATCTTCCTGGCGGAAGAAAAAAATGAAAGCTTTGGCAGAAAATGACAAAATTCCGTTGTTTTTATGATATTTGTGGAAGTGACCATTTTAACATCTTTAAAATATTTTGATGGTGGTTTTTTCCTTTCTTAAGTAGTATAGTGAATATACAATTAGTTATTTAGAAGCTTTTAGACTAAATATCTCATGGTCTCAACACAAATAATGAATTTAAATTATATCTAGAGACTAGGCAGTATATCCCTTTAAAGTTAACTATAGTAGATATTAGGGATTTTTTTCTGGCATTTTCTGCTTAAGAAGGAGTTTTTTAATTTCTTCTTTCAATGCAAAACTTGCAACATTTTTTTCTGCAAAAACAAGGTGTGATTGTTAGTAAAATACCTTGGGAATGCTACACCTTGCTTAACTGCTACATGTTGTAAATGATGAAAAAAGCAGTGAGAGTTTTTCTAGCTGCATAATTCTGTTTTGATGTTTGGATTGTGCTATGAAGGATTAGCTGGAAAGATGAAAAGAGGAGACTGAAGGGATCTTGGTAAATAACCTTTCACTGTGAATCCTTAGAACATCTTTTCTTTTGTGTGTCTCTCTCTGTCCTGTAAGATTCATTGACACCAGATACCTGAACAGCAAGTGTAGCTTCTTGGGATAGTGGTTTCTGTAGCTAGTGCTGTATAATCTGTTTATGTTTATCACTGTGATATCTGCCTCCCAAAAATGTGGAAGTTTGATGTGATGAAATGGGGAACATAAAATTAGTGAATGTAATTGGCAGAACTGCAGCTGAGGCCTTCAAAACACACTCATCTCCCAAAATAAAAATTATTTTAAATTAGTTCTGTTTCAATCTAATATTTTAAAAATTGGTATGAGGTTTAAACAGCTTTATACGAACACAATTTTCAAATTAATTGAAGTAACACGTCAGATTTTTTCCCAAGTGTATGAGGGAAAGCAGATGTCTACGAGTCTAGGATGGTTATATGACTAAATACAAGAAAATGTTGGTAGCCACTGAATAAGTAAATTTGAGTTAGCATTTAATGTTTGAAAAAAAAAAATAAAAAGGGATTCTGAAGCCTGGAAGAAGTCTGAAAATAAAGTGACTGCATTATTTTGCTCCAGCCAACATTATTAGCACCAAGATAGAAGTGAAACTTCTGACAGAGCTGGTAAGTAACCTGGGATTTTATCAGTGGTGTGGACTGTAAAAAGAAGAGATAAGAAGTTCCCAAGGATGTACAGATAACTAAGAAAAGGACCTTAGTTCAGCAAAACTGCTCAATTCATTGTTCATTCCATAACTCTCAGAACTCAGTGCTTGGGGAGGGACAAGCCCAGAGCTGTGTTTTGTTTAGTGAAGCTTCAGTAGCCATGTCACCCATAGTAATCAGTAACAAGGCACTAAAGCCTTTTATAATTGGTGTTGTGAGATGGAAGAATTGCCCACATAACTACTTAGACTTTTTAAAGGCCTGTGACAGAAAAGAAAATCTCTCTTCATCAACAACAGCCTGTTGAATTTTTTTCAGATTGCTTAAAGCTTTTTTCTCTCATTGTCAGCAGTGTCAGATCCTTATTCTGCATCCATAATTTGAAACAGCTGAATATTTTCTCATCGCAGTGTGCTAGGAGACTATAAAAATACATACATAATACAAACTTGGAAAATATTATTTGAATGTACCTAGACAAATTATGTGGCTCTGATTTTTTTTTTCTTCTTTTTGACTTACTTAGTGGAGAAAGATAAAATAGGGGAGGTGACACACTACGCTAAAATTGTTTGTTATCTGTTTTGGAGATACTGATAATTCCAAAATGCAGGAATTGAAACAGAAATGAAGGAATGCACCAGCTAGTGAAGCACGAGGCAGCAATGTGTTGGTGAAGAGCTGTGTTGTTAAAATGTGGGCTCAGAACTGGAGGATTAACTTGCACATCTGCAGGGGAAAATTACAGCCAATAGTAAAATATGTTTATAGAAAAAGATGCAGGATGAAATTCATGTGACAAAATTCCACTCAAGGCCAGAAGGTAAGGGAAGTCGGTATTTATTTTAAACACAGCCAATTTCAGACACTCATGTTGAATCTGATAGATTTCACCCAGCTGTGTTTTCACACCCACGTGCTCACAAGCACCAAGAAGCCCATGTCAAAGCAGCCACTCCAGGCAGGCTGGAGGTCCCCATGGGAGAAAAGGAGTGGTGACCCCTGAGTAAAAGCCATGTGGCTGGGGTTCTTCCTTGGCAGTGGAAAACTTGTTCATTGTGCTGGTTTGGGCTGGCATGGAGTTAATTTTCTTCACAGTATCTGATATGGGCTGGTTTTGATTTGTGCCTGGCACGGTGTTGGTAACTCAGGGATGTTCCAGCTGTTGCTGAGCAGCGCTTGCACAGTCAAGCCCTTTTCTGCACTCAGCCCGCTAGGGAGCAGGCTGGGCGTGCACAAGCAGTTGGGAGGAGGGGACACGGCCGGGACAGCTGATCCCAAATGACCATAGGGACATCCCACACCATATGACATTGAGCTCCGGAATTAATCTGGAGGGGAGGGAGGTCAGCCAGTGCAGCAGTTGCTTGGGGTCTGACTGGGCATCTGTCACTGATGAGCAATTAGGCTTTTGGCAACACTTTTCTTGATTTAGGGCTTTTTAATCTTTGTTTGCCTTTTTTTAGCTGCCTTTTTTTTTTCTCTCTCTCTCTCTTTGTTTCAAGTGGGCATGGTGGTGATTTGGTTTTGTTTTATTTTCCAAATTATGTTTATCTCAACCTCACAAGTTACTGCGTTTCTACCCTTCCAGTTCTCTCCCCTGTCCCACTGAGAGGGGGATGAACATGTGCCTGTGTGGGGCTGAGCTGCCTGCCAGGGTTAAATACCAGAGAAAAATACCAGAGCCACCCAGGTATTTGTATCCTTCAGCTAGTACAAGGTGATGTTCCATCATAATCTTGCTTACCTCATCACCCATAAATCGTAGGGAGGGTTGTTACCTGTGTGTGTTTCCTCATCTCAGTAACTTTTTGGCCTTTTTCCATGCTGGGGTAAGAAGCAGTGGGCACACTGTGCTGGAACCCTGCTGCTATCCTGCTGCTATCAGACCTCGGGTCCACTGCTGACAAATCATCCTGCCATGGCTTTATCAGAGCTCAGGCCTCCTGGTCTTGATATAAACAGCACATTCCTCAGCATTTACTAGTTTAATTGCTGTTAGTCATGTCCTCAGTTATCAATTCATGCTGTTCCTTAAAACTGTGCTGCTGCTTGTGCTTTCACGTAAATAATTCTCACTCACATTTCATTCAAACCATTCTTAATGTCTCTGTTTCAGCTCCCTCAAGCAGTGTGACATGGGCAGGCCTTTATAACAGAGCTGTGTCCAAGTGTTGAAGAGCAGCCTGGCAAATGTTTTTAGACACCATTGATGCAGTCTTTCTACAAGATTTCCCAAACATATTGGTATCATAGTGGTACTATTCAGCATTTTCACTGGTATTCCAGAAATGAATGTGACAAACCCCTGCCTATTTAAATTGCATGAAAACAAAGATCAGTCTCTTCTGTTTGCACCATACTTTAAAACATAGTATTCTAGTGTCTATTACTAGTGTTATCACCTACAATGTAGTGCTTCTAGGAACAGAAAAGAACTTAAATATACATATTATATCTTGATAAATAGTACCAGTGAAATAGATTTAAAAAATCTTCTGAATATGGAGCTTCCTCTAAACAAATTCCTAATGTGATTCTGTGGCAAAGAGAACTACTGCATCAAGTGAATGTAAACAGAATGTGTTGTGATGGTTTTATCCCCGTCCTACAGAACCTGTGAAACCACTGTTAAATCACTCTGTTACTGGGTCAACACTGGGGCTGAGGTTTTAAAATGTTGTACTGAAGAATTTATACAAGGGCCACAAAAATCCATACTCAAGGAATATGTAGTAGGAGATCTGGGAGACAGTGCTTCAACTTATCAAGTAGAAATTTGAGGACTGTACAATACAAAACCATTTTTTTCTAGTGAATAGAGAATGCTGCAAGGCTTTTTTAGTTTGGTTAAGGAAGACATAATAGAGATTGGATAATGAAGCAAGGCAAATTCAGATTATAAAGTCAATTCAGATTCTTAATCCCTGTCAACAACTACATTAAGCACTATCAACAGTGCTGAATTCCAAAGGTATTGATGCAGTGTTGTTTAATTACAATTTTACTTCAGGTATGGTTAACCTGCGGTTCAGGGTTAATGGTCTCTCTTAGGTCTAAGTGCTAAAACCAAAACTTGAAATCCTGAACACGTTATCTGTGTTAAGCTAATGTTAGTTACTGTTAGCCTGTTCTGTTTCATGGCTATTTTATAACAACGTTCTGAAAAAAACAGAGGAATGCAGTCTGTAACATGATAGTTTTAGATAGTGGTCTTGTTGACTGGATTTTAACTCAAGACAGAATGTTGGTACTTACCGCAAGACTTGTGTTCAACAGTCAGATTTCAGCCTGGCATTAATGCACAATGTTTAATCAATTTACCACAAGCACTGGTGAAGCAGTTTCCAGGCAACTACATCCTAATATTTCTAGTGTTTGAAGCGATTTGAAATTTATAAATGAAGAAATTCCTGGGATGCTTCTTTGAGAGAACAGTGAGTGCATGAATGTTCTAGAACTTCAGTCTTGTTCCTTTTCTCTGCCTCCACTTTTCAGGACGCAACGAGAAACTTCATCTCAGTTTTGGGTGATACTTTATCAGCTTCTACAACACATGTATGTCATTTGGTCCATGAAAGTTGTATTTTGTGTCATCCTGTCAAAAGCAAGAAAGTCCTGGGCTGAAGTTCTTAGAAGCCAGAATTCCTTAACTGAATTTCACCCATGATGTGTCTTGTGTCCTGATTGGTCATTTTTAAACTGTTCCAACTTTGTATAGCCATTCAATGATGTCCTGGGAATGGCTGCAAGTTCTTGTAGCTGTTGTTGTTATGGCTCAAGTTCCAGATATCTGACTGGGGCAGTACTGCAAACTGAGTTCATTTAAATTAATAAGCATGTGACAAAATTTGCTGTATACTTTGTTGTCTTCTTTAATTGTAAAAGCTGTTTATTGAGGTGTGGTCCTGCTAGAGCTTGTAAGTCTTTCATTTTGGCTTTTTTTTCCCCTTCTACCAAATTGCAAATCAAGTACACATGAGTGTACATCAGAGTTATTTGTCAAACAGCTACATATTTGATAGAAAGCATTTCAGTTCAATCCATTTCAAGACCATTTGCTTAATCCATTTATTTTGCACCTTTTAAATAATTTTTATTCCTTCCAATTAAGACTAATATGTATCAGCTTGACTCTATCCTTAGCTAATTATATCACTATATGTAAATTAAGACATGAACAGATCTCCCTCCTTTCCTAGCAGGATGTGTTACATTGCCATTGAAGTTTACAAATTCCTGCCCAAAACCTGCACTAGATTGTTCTTTCCCTTCTTTATGTATTGCATGCAATTTATATATATACAGTTGTCATCAGAGCCATTTTTCAGGTCCTATATTTAGGAATAACTGATACATTTTTTATTTATTTATTGGCAATATGAGCATCTTACTATCACAGAATGTTCTGAGTTGGAAGAGACCCACAAGGATCATAAGAGGGACCATCCAGCTTCCTGACCCTGCCTCAGGCCTGACTTCTCCCTTACTGAAACCTTAATTCTTTAAAACCTCTTTGCTAGGAGAACTGAACCACTACATGAAAGACTGGCTGTGTTTCATCTTCTCTATTCCTTTTGTCTGCTCTGGTTACCAGATACATCAAACTGCTGTTAAAAAAAAAACAAAATAGTGAGGCACTACAGTGAAAGTTAAATGGCACCTCTGTATCCCAAATAATTTCAAACACAATTAATATGGTTCCAGCTTCACCCCGATACAAAATGTGGCAGCACCTGTTAGGAGGATGTGGCAATGGTTTCATACTGTACAGCTGCCTTGCATAACAGCAGGAGTGAAAAATACATATTTAATCATGAGAAGGGAAAAGGTAAGTCGGGTGCAGCGTGTCCCTTCTGCCTGGACTGACCTTTCCACCTGACTTTTGAGCTAGCTCACTTTCAGCAGCCTGGCTGCTGAAATATTTTTGGTTCTGTCTGTATCATTGCTTTCTTCAGATAAAGTCCACTGGTCTTTCTCCTCACCAGTCCATCTGCAAGGCCCAGTCTCTGAAGCCTCTTTTTTGGCCATTTTCATTCTTTTCAGAAGGAAATAAATTTTCATTCTTTCCAGGGGGGAAAAAAAGGTAGTTTTCTTCCCTGTGGATAAGCCATTTAGCCCAAGTCCTTCGCTGTGTTCAGCTGTTCTTTCAAAGGATGTATCAGCAGCGTTGATGTTCAAACAATGGTCATGGTCAGCACCAGACAGAACATCTTCTTGATATGTCATGGGTCAGCTCATCGTGTTAAAGGTGAGCTAGACACAAATATGTTGAACTGTGCACTTGTACTACAATGGTGTCCTAAATCTCACCTCAATCCATTCTGAACATGGGCATCTTGCACCAGAGATGTGTCTTCCTGCTTATTAATAACCCTATGCAGAGAATGGGGGGTGTTAGTGAGTATCCTCAGTGGGACAGCATCCATCTCTGCACAAGATTTCTGAACATACTGGGTTTTTTTCTGTAGTAGGCAATATTTGCCCTATGAAAAACCTCTGGGGTCCCAGCTGAGTGCAGTTGAACACTTTTTTTCTGGAAAGGTTTGTTGGCCTTCAGAGGAACTCCTCAAGGGTTATTCGATGGAGTAGTTCAAGCCCCAGGCAGATACTCAGCATTAGCTGTTACCAAGTGAACCAGAAAGGAAAAGGTCAGTGTGAATATTAACAAAACCACCCATGGCTGAGAGGCAGTGTTAGAAGTTCGAGTTATTTGATAACAGAAAGGATAGGAAGTCATTTCAGTAGAATTCAGGAACTGCTCCTTGTCTCCAGGGACTGTGAGTGAATGGATATGGGAGCAAGAGTATGATACTTCGTTCTTTAACCATAGTTTCTCATCCACTTTTAAGAGTATTCTCAAAACCCAAATAAAATCTATCTGTTTCAGTATGAGGCTTAATGTATCTGTGGATACTTCTTTTTGGGACACAACAAAAGGTAATAGAGAGGTGGTAATAGACAAACAATGTGATTTTATCAGAAAGGAAATTGAAAAGTACAAAACAATTCAATATGTACACTGTAATGAAAAAGGCATTTCTGTTTCTTATGGAGAGAATGCAGATTAACCATTTCTGCTTGGACATACTTGATTTTTTACCATAAGCAAAAGAGAGGTATTGCTGCAGCAGTAGCAGGACTTGGTTAAGAAAGCACTTCTGATCAATACTGTATTAGTTAAAAAGAATTTTTAGATGTCCTAGAGACTGCTATTAATAAAGCACTGGTTTCTTGTAACAATATACAAGGTTACATATTTAACTTAAAAGTTTTTAACTCCAATATTGAACAGATAAATGTGGGCTCTATTCTAGTACTTGCTTCGTCTGAAGCTTCCGCAGTTTTAGATGGGTAAGTGTGGATTAACTTCTGATACACAAAGTATCAGCTCTCAGCCACTCCAGTTCAAGCAATTTCAGAAGCTGATGCTACATTTGTTCTCTGGAAGATGATTTTACAGCCTATTACTAAAATGTTCAAGGGTCTTAAGGCCTTTCCATAATAACAAGCATTTATTATTATTTTCCATAATAACAGCCATTTTAGGCTGCTTTTTTCCTGAGCTTTTACCTATAGCTAGTTAGGAGTATTTTAAACAGCTTTGCTTTTGACCAAATGTAATTGCTTGTTTATGGAAGAAAGCACTACATTGCAGGCTAATCTGTTCTGCATCAGTTTCCAAACAAACAAAAAATAGAGCAATTAATTCTGCTTGCATGCCCTTCCCCTCTGTTTTTTTCTCTTTTGCTTTTCAGTATAGATAATAGGGAAAAATTGCTCTGCTTTTGCATCATGAAGGGACTGCTTCTTTTATAGAAAATGTTTCCTGCATATGTAGTGTATCTGTTGGCTAGGTTGAGCAATTTGAAATCTTTCTTTTACAAGGTTTTCATGTAGCATGTGTGTGGGATCACTAGATTTACAAAGTGCTAACTGATGATCTCCATATAAGCAGACTTGATCTTTTAGAATGTAAGGTATCATCATATTATATAGCTTTTTAGGGTAAAGAAGTAAAGATTTTAAGTGTGAAAATCTGATTAATATCTGCGAAGATTCATAGTTCTTCTGTTTTTACAGACAGGAAAGTTTAGATGATTCACTGAAGTATCAGTGTGTCAAGAGCAAAGAAAGGAATAGCAAAGCTGTGAGTTCTGAACCCCTGTTTTCAACCCATTAGGCTTGTTACTGTCTGATTAATAACAACTATTTCTGTAAAACTGGTTCATTTATAAAAATGCACCGCCAAAAAATAACTGCACACTCTGCAAATTTTGACAGCTCAGAAAGCAGTGAAAATTAAGTCTTGCTCAATATATGGAACAAGATATAACCTTTGATTAGGCAGCATATTATCTTCAAACATTTAAACTACTACAAAAATAGTGGTAGGTTTTGTGATCATTACCATCTCCATACCTAGCAGCCATGCTTACCAGAAGAACTCTGAGCTCAGTTTTGTGTCTCTTGCTACAGTAAAGATACTGAGGTGCTGGAGTGCCTCCAGAGAAGGGCAACAGAGCTGGTGAAGGGTCTGAAACCTACACCCCGTGAGGAGTGGAGAAGGGTTCTGGGATTATTTATCCTGGAGAGAAGGAGGCTCAGGGGAAACCCTCTCACTTCCTACAACTGCCTGAGAGGAGGTCCTAGCAAGGTGGGGGTGGTCTCTTCTCCCAGGTGACAGGAGGAAACAGTCTCAAGTTGCAACAGCGAAGGTTTAGACTGGATATTAGGAAAAATTTCTTCACTGAAAGGGCTATAACACATTGGAACAGGCTCCCCAGGGAAGCGGCTGAGTCACTGTCCCTGGAGGTATTTAAAAGATGGGTAGATTCTATGATTCTAAGAAGTGGAAACTGCAAGAGCTCAGTGATGTAATACCCTTTATTCTCCTTCCCTCAGCAAAAGGATTTTAGGCAGAAAGTGAGAGATGGCAATTTGATTTTCAATCCTATGAGAGGAGGAGGGAGAAACAAAGCTAAAAACACCCACTGGTGGAAAGGAACCCATCTGCCAGGATTGGAGTTCTTCAAAACATCTGAAAATAGATGTTTCCAGCTTCAGCTGCTAAAAGGTGAGTCTCTGCTCACTCTTTTCAGGATAGCTTTCAGCACCAGAATTGCAGTCATTTTCATTACAGAACTAAAATTTCTGTGTTGCTGATGCTACTTTTTTGATGAGGAACGTGCTACAAGGCCACAGACAATCATTTGTTTGTTGGTATCTCCAGGAGATGTTTCTGACAAAGGGAATATGTTTCAACACATATGAATAAACATGTGCTTAGGAGAAAGAAATGGCTGGATGATTCCAATGAGTGAAGCCTGAGCAGGAAGAAGCCCAACCATTCTGAGGAGCAGTCAATAAGCTCCCAGGCTTTGCTTTTCCTGTCCTGACATGAAAATATTCTTACGGAATGTGTTCAAGTATCAGTGGGGTTTCCTCTGAAATTCACACTCCAAAGTTTTCAGCCTAAGAAGTGGATTAATCTGACTGCATTTACGAAGTTATTTGTAGGTAGAGGCTGAAAAAACTGTTGGTACTCTTTGCCCCTTACAACTGAGTCCCAAAGAAAAAATGCAATTGCTGAAATACCTAAAATGAACACAATTCACTTCACCTTTAGAAAAAGTATTAACCTTCAAGGTAAAATTCTTAGTGATTTTCTAAAAAATATTTCCCTGTCATTAGGTATGTTCCCTGTAATTCTGCATAACAGCATTGCTCAAGGGGAATATGGTGCTTCTCTCCTCTCTCTGGTTCCTGTTGGAAGACAGTTTCCTGTTCCTTGGGGAACTTTTTTATGGTGAGGGAAGCAGCAAGTGACCCAGTAACATGTTATGCTGACAAGTAGATTATTTATGTGCTACAGTTTCAGTTTATGAAATATATTATGTAATTTCAGGTGGTTTATGTACTGTCATACTGTAACCTTTGTATTGAATGCATTTTATTCAGATGCCTTTGCAAGAAGGAAAAAGCTGTTGTTAGTTGGATTTCTGTTGTTGTGGTTTGGTGTTTCTTTTTATTTTTTCTTTTCAAAGTCTCCCACTCTTGTAAGAGGAAAATTGCTTGACCTATTGGATTTTTTTACACCCTGCAAAGTAATAGCAGATCCTGGGCTTTCTAAGTGTGAGAAAGTAAGAAGACCTCCCTGTTCTAGAAGCTGGCTGAACAAAGTAATTGTGTTGGGGTGCTTATTGGGAATCAGTTGCTCAGGACTGTCAAAAACAAAGAAAGTAAGAATATATAGATCAATCCTAACATGTCTTTTTGCTTATTTGGACAAATATCACAAAAATAAGGAGACTACCTAGAGAAGGTTAGAGGTGCTACTGGAAAAGACCAACGAGGCTGGGAAGCACTCAGGGGTACTGCAGTGCACAGGTGAATTAATCCAGATGAGCCCTGGATCTTTCAATAGCAACAGAACTGACCAAGATTTCTAAGATGAAATACAAAAATTGGCTTTATAGAGACTTCATGAGAGAGCAACGAGATAAGTAAATCTGTTGAAATCCAATTGCACATTAAATTCTGTCAGATACTGCAGTTAAACTTTTCATTTAAATCTGAACAATACACAGGACAGCTCTGAGTAGTGAAAAGAAAAGGAAGCTTTGTAACCTGTGGTGAAAATATGAATATGTAAATAACATGAAAATCCATTTCAGGAGGAATGAGTCTATCTCAGACTTCTAACAGGGCTTCAACAGGCAGACAGTGTCAGCTATTGGTCTCCAGCTGCAGAATTTCCACACTGGAAAATGTGTGTCTAGAACATTATATGATCTTGTCCTGTTATCTGAACTCAAAATATGTTACCTCCACTGTGGACATTGATGTTGTCTGAAGTCAGGTATGCTTTGTACATCCATGCTGCCTCACCCACCCCAAAAATTATGTATAAAGTCAAAGGATGTTAGGATGCTTTCCCTTGAAAATGTGAGCATCCAGTCTTGTAAGATGGTTTATTTGGGGGTGGTGTGTGGGTGTGTGTGTGTGTGTTGGGTGCATCACTTAAAAATAATCCCTTAATTATCTTCACAAGTTAAATACAAATCTCACATCAGTCCCTAAATATTGTGTCAGTTTAACTCCAGTCTTTTAACATCTGCTTGAGTCAAAACACAGATTGGTCAAGAGATGACACTTGTACTTGCGTGGTCCAGACAAGAACATGATTCATATTGTAGGGCTGGTTGCATAAGTTGACAAGATAATCCAGCCAGCTCTACCTAGCAGCTGCTGTGCTGCTGACACTCTCATGTGCTCTCCTTATGAAAAAAAAAGCTGAACACCACTTGGCTAAAAACATGCTAGAACTGAAACTTCAGCAGACACAATGAAATGAGAAGATAAAAAGTTCACTTGAAAATGTCAGGTCTCGCAACACAAATCTGAAGTTTCAGAAGAATAGAAATGTGGCAGTACAAAGAAAAAAACTATTGAAGAGATGTTTGGATGGTTTCAAGGTGCTTTGAACAACATTCAGCATCCTTGAACTGCCTTAGGTAAGAGAGGGTGATGCTGTGTGTCAGGCAAATTTAGATTTAATATGAAGAAAAACAGAGGTACATAATGCAAAATTTAAAAAAAAAAGCTTTCACCACCCAGTTTAAGGTTTGAATCCTAGCTTGGGTGAAGGGTACTCATACACTTGTTATTTTTTTTTTTTTCTTGAATAGAGTCACATACTTCAAGGGTAGAAACAGGTGTTTATCTGTAGTAGAAAGGAGTATGTAAAGGCTTTGAATCAGGAGCTCTTTTGTTCTGCCCTACTTCCCTTGCCAGCTGCCCTTAATACTTATGCTAACACTCCTATTTGTCTACCCCACATACCTGCTGGGAGTGCCCTCCCTTGGCAGGAAGAATCTCCCAGCCTCAGAGACAGGTTGCACAACATCTGACCATAAATCAGCATCAAATCTGGGATTACTGTGTGTGTTCCTGCTCTCCTCGTCTCATGCCCCATGCATTGCGAAGGTACAGCACCATGAGGGCTCTGCATTTGGCTGTGACTGTGCTACCAAGACTCAGGCTGAAGGCTGCATCCACAAAGGCCTTGCAGGGCTGGAAGGGATGGCCACACATCTGAGTCCAAAGGGAAGATTTTGAACGCCTCCTTGCAACTGTCAGCTAAGGCTGGTTTCCATACAGACCTGCATTTCCAGAACCAAGGTTCCCTATTAAATCCAGGCTTTGCACAAAAGATCCCCTTCAGATTCCCCAAGGGGAAAACCCATGGAAGGAAACAGCAGCAAAGGTGTTGTCAGAATGGAGATGGATGTAAAGAGAACTGGACAAGGGGTAAATCTGGCTCTACCAAGGAAACAATATTATCAGAGTAAATGAAGGGGAAACAAAACAATCAGAGTTATCAACCTCAAGTTATGTTTTTGGCAAAAATAAAAGGAACAAACACTTGCCCACATCTTGGCAGGAGTGACTTCACAATGTATTGTTTACTATTAACTCATTAGGTCTACATCTGCCATATTAGTAAACTCTGCATGTTGTCACAGGCACTGGTAATGAGCCAAAGACTTTTGCCATTGCTTTTGTCTGGCAGCTCCAGGTAAACAGAGTTCACTCATTTACTTTATTTAGGTACAAGTCTGCACTCTAGTTCCCACTCCCCTGCTTTACCCTCCACCCATGTTCAGTGTGTGTACACAAAGACGTGCCAGCAAAGCCAAGTCCCTTGTGGGCCACAGCACATAAACTCTTTTCCTTTTTCTGGAGATGATTACTTTGAGTGCTGCTGAGCTGGGCTGGCAGGCTGGGTTGGTAGAAACCTCTTTCTCTGCATGTCTCTGGTCTGGTTTAGCAAACTCCTGAAGAAGCAAGTCCATATGTTTTGAGGCCAGAGTTGCTCCTTGCACACAATTGAGTGAGCCTCTCAAATACCAACCTAAGTCACTATGTGTGTACAGCACCCAGTAGCTGGACTGCTGCTGCTTGAAGGCACCCGAACTGCTGCAGACCCCGTCCCAGAGACCCCTGGTGCCCTCCTTCCCAGCAGTCCCCATCTCCTCCAGGCTGTCCCACCTACTATTTGCTCTTCTAGAAAACATGACACAGTGCATGAGAAAAGTCAGAGCAAACAAGTCACTATTCCCCCTGAGATTCCCTATCTGGAAAGCAGGAATAAACTTTTCTTGAAAGGATGTATTATCTTGGGAGGAGTAGTTACTGGGAAGTGACAAGTGTTAGGGTTTGGCTACTACTGTCATGAAAGTCAAATGGATTGTGGTTGTAGAGCAAGACCCATTAGCCTTTGTTTAGAATGAATGAATGAATGTACAGCCTCACTCAGTTTGCAGCATCCCATGCAGTACTGGCTATCCCATGATGAGCTGCACACCCCTGCAAATTCTTTATCCTCATTACAATTCTTCCAATCTAAAAAAAAAAAAGAGTCAAAAAACATCTATTAATATTTATAAATCACACGTAATCTGAACAGATATTAATTTGCCCTAATTTTCTTTAAAATACTTAATTCAGGTTGTTCATCCTTAAATAATGAATAGTTGTTATCAACTATTCCATGTTATGGACTCACCTCACCAGCTCCTCTCAAATGATTGTGTTCTTCCTTCTCGGAGATGCAAGGAAACAATCTTACAGACTAAGCGAGGACCTTTAACTGAGCAATATGCGGAAGGATCCCTCCTGTGGAAGAGTCATTACAGCAGGAGCACACAGCCAGGGAGCTTCCTGCAGAGCCCTGATGGTCACATTTTGACATGGGTGGTGAAGAGCCATTAAGGAGACCTGTGCTGCTGGACCTTGAACTGCCTAAGAAAGAAGGACTGGTTTGGGATATGACAGCTGGGAGTAGCCTTGGTTGTGGTGGCCATGAGATGGTGGAGTTCAGGAACCTTTGTGGAAGAAGCAGGACAGTATTCTATTACACCTTGAGAATATGCTTCTGTGAGGTCAGAGTTTTGTAGAAAAAAGCAGAAACACATTTCTGCATTTTTGTTTGCTGAGTATTTAACAGCCCCTGCTGTGCTCAGAGTTCTCCTAGAAAGGGAGCCTCACTGGGAAACTTAAATCCTCTGAGAACAAATTCTGTCCATCCAACAAGTACAACCATAAAATAGCCCCACAGAGATCAACCCTGTGGCATCTGCTTACTAAAGGACAGCAGAAGCCAATCCACCTCAGAAACAGCTGTGAAGCAATTGTGTGTACTTTTATCTCTCTCTGTGGGACAAATTAAGATGTGTACTCATCAGGGTGAATACTTTGTGGATTTATAGAGACCTTAAATATTGAAAGATAACCTGAGTGAAAGCCAGGCTGATCCAACTAGCTCATTTATCCCAGAATTTTGAGAAAACAGGTGTTTTTCCTTAATTTCTGCATCCCACTTGTATGTTGCTTTCTAGGAAGAACATCAAAGGCCTACTCTTTGTTTTCACTTAATGCATGGGTCCGTATAAGATGTGCCTGGGAACTAACCTTTTACCACCACTGCTCATTCAATGGGAAGTTTCCCATTATTCATGAAAGAAATTACATCTTTAATTTCTTACTTTAACAGAAAATGGTGGTAATATCTCAATTATTTCTGTAGATGAATGAGCCGTCAGAGGTTTCAGCATTCTTTGCTGCATTACAGATTGCTTGTTTTGCTGGAGTAACCATAATAGAGAAATGCAACACTGCCTGTGCTGTGTGGCCATATATGTATATCCCACTGTGAAGTGATACATGACTAGCATCAGCTGTGTCAGTGGAGCTTATACAGCAAGATTTATGTTTCTTACTGGAGAACTCGCTATAAATATAGCTATAACCACCTACTCATGTTTTATCTTAAGAATTTATTCACAAATTTTTACAGTCAAGGGTACAGGTAACTGCTAAGAGGGTAGAGCTCCTTTGAGTAGGTTACCCCCATACAGATAAAATTTAAGAAATCCAGGTTCAGCTGTAGCTCTATATCACAAATCAGAGCAGCCTTCTTTAGCAGTTGAAGTGCTGACTGTAGATATTCCAAATTGCAATGCATTGCAATGCTTGTTTGATTTGTACCCAAGACAAAATGAACCTGTTCGGCAGCCAGGTAATTATTAAGTGCACGCCACAGAAAATGCTATTGGTTGTGTAAACTAGAACGTACCACTGTATCTTCAAGGCTCAAAGAAGGAGTTTATTCTTCTTTCAGAAAATTCTTTTTTGGCAATGCCTGCTAATATTTTACTGTTTCTGCATTCTGAGTTCATTCGAGTCTTAGTAACATGTAGCTTTCCACACCTACTCTTCTCATCAGCCTCGCACTCTGGCTCTTCTTCTCATGCTAAGCTTCTCATCCATGTCTTTCACGTACATGGCTTAGTAAGGTGCATGCATGAAACGTAGATCAGGTTGTATTGATGTACATTCTCCCAGCTTTCCCTATGGCTTGGTGGCACAAATGGCACACGGGACAGACGTCTGCTGTGGACTGAGCAAGTGACGAGCAACGTGGGTCATAGAAACACAGACTTACAGAATGGTTTGGGTTGGAAGAACTTAAAGTTCTTCTAGTTCCAATGCCCTGCTTTGGGCAGGGACAACTTCCACTAGACCAGGTTGCTTGAAGCCCCATCCAGCCTGGCCTTGAACACTTCCAGGGATGCATCCACATCTTCTCAGGGCAACTTCTCAGAAGCATCATTCCATGGGAGCCACAGGTCAGAGATCACTAGAAACCGGTGACAGCAGCAGTCTAGGAAATCTGTTTTCTTGGCTCGAGAGGAGGGAATGAGGCAGAAAGCTACCCTCCACACAGCGTGCATTCCACTTACTTGCTTACCAAGTTTTCCATCACGCCGTTGACATCGAAGGGACAGCGTGGGGCTGACAGCACTGCACAGCGCTCGGTTCAGCTGATGGCACTGTCTCGGTGCTTCCTGAGGGCCGGAGAAGGAAGCAAGCCCCGAGCAGCCGGTGACAGCCCTCGTTTGGCAGCCGTAAGGGGAGCGGGCGGCAGGGAGGAGCGCTGGGGCTCCCCGGAGCGCTGCGCTCGGGCAGCCCGGGCCGATGGCGGCGGGTCAAGGCCAGGTGAGCCCCGGGATGGCTCCCCGGCCATAGCGACCCGCTCCCCGCCCCGACACCTGCGCGGCGCCGCCCCGCACCAGCTGGGGCCAGGCGGGGCCCCGCCGCTGCCCTTAAAGCCCGGCCGCCCCCGGCAGCTGCCCTCCCTCTTTCCCTGCCTTCCTCCTGACTTGCAGCCCCGAGCGCTCCGGCGGGACCGCGCCGCCGACATGGGTAGGTGTGGCGGTGTGGGATGGGGCAGCCCGGAGCGGCTGGCGGGGTGGCGGTGCCCGGCCCGCGGGAGGGATGCCGCCCCGGGTGAGCATCCCTCCAGCCGCTTCCCTCCGAGCCCGGTGATCGTGCCGGGCTGTGAGCTGACAGCATGGCCAAGGGTCTCGCCCGCCCAGGGCTGGCTCTGCTGCCCGGTGTCGGTCTGAGGAAGTCCCCGGGTACTCTTGGGTCTCTACTCTCCCTCTTCCTCCGGGGCACCTCTCCTTCTGGCAACGCTATATCCTGGTTTATTCGACCCTGCCTTGAAACCCGAGTGAGAGCCGAGCGATGGTGCCTCGGTCTCTGTAAGCTCTGTGAGCTGAGCCCCTGGCCGGTAAGGTTTATCCTACACTACACTTTCAAGGCATGTGGAGCTTGCGATCTGAGCACAAGTTCAATGTGGTGCTCCCTGCACATGTTAAATAATGCTTTTTCATCGAGAGTGTTTGCCTAGGGTTGACCTAATGTTTTTTTAAATACAAAGATACACACCTGGAAGATTCAGCTAAGGGCAGAACACACTTATCTAATTAATCCTGAAGATTTTTTTCCTGTCTAAACTGCAACACCGAGTAGTAGAGGTACAAAACTGACTTTTTTGTGATGTATCTCTCCACTGCCCTTTGTTGGACCTTTGGTCTTGCAGTGTCTGAGTACATTGGTGTCTCTCATGGCAAGCAGTTCCTGGGCTGGAGAAACCTTGTCTCACACAGGGAAGAAACCTGAAATGCCCACTCTCCACCCCCAAAGAAACAACCCAAGAAAGTGCCATTGGATCTTCAGCAAGCAAATCTATGTTCTGGGGACAAGCAATAAGTAATGAGCGGGCAGGACATGTCAGTGGTGCTGCCAGGGGTCTTGCTGTCTTGGGCAGACAACCAGGAAAATGGAGATAGCTCTCTGAAGAGAAAGAAATGGGATGCAGCTGTGTCTGTCCATTTAATATCAGGCCTGCTGCTTTACAGATTTGCTTGGTTAGTTTCTGTGTGGGTGTTTTTCTGGAATAGCAAGGTGTGAAGCAGGAACTCCTGGAGGGGGATGTCCTGATGGTAGCAGCATCCTTGTGAAGATGCTGTAGGGCTGCTGCAGGGAACAGAGGCAATAGGCTTGTCTGTGGAGCCAGAAACACCCTAGGTGACTGTGGGTGTGTACAGATTTATTGTGGCCACGGACAGGAAGCATTTCATCCGGGCAGAGTTGCTGTGATGGCTGCAAGGAGCAAGGCAATGTGCTCCCATCTTGTGTCACAGACTGTAAGCTGCAAGAGCTGCAGCATCCACTACATCCCTGTGACTGCAGGGAAGGAACCACACTGGTGGGAAGGGGTTGGAGCTATAGGCCTGCCCCACGTGGCCTGCAAGATTGGGAAGGAAAGAATGGCCCACTGATAATTACTTAGATGTGATGCTGAAGCCAAGAACTGAGTGGCTGTTGACTTTACGTTTCTTAAAAAATATTAAATGTTTTAAGGGAATACAAAGTGCGCAACTGTTTAGAGCTTTATGTTGAAAAATGTGGAGCTCTTTGGTATTTTGTGATGAAAATGAGCAGTTCTGCAGGTCATTCTTTGTGGGGAAAGAATAAGAGAGGCTGAAGGTTGCCCTGAAGAGGGACTGCTCCAACATGCCAGTAACAAACTCCAGATTTATCACTGAAAATGATGGAAAATGGTGGGTGCTCTGTGCTTTGTAGGTCAAACCCTGAAGCTGCCTGACAGTGGAGTCCTCAGTTTAGGTGCCTGTTTTGAAAGGTTGGCTTTACTGCTATGTGGAGTTTCCCCAACCCTCTCTGTAAAATGGGAATAGAGGGGTAAAGTCAAAATGTTTAGGAGTAATTGTATCTCTTAAACATTGAAGTCAGATGATGTTGTCTGAAAAAAAATTGCCTCTGTGATGTCCTCTGTGTAAGGTTTATTGCAGAGGTGATGCTTTTGCTATCAGGAAAGCAGAAAAAACCCCAAACCCAACCAACAACCAGATCCTAAGTATTTTTTGCCCAAGGCTTAGCTAAGAGACAGGAGTGAGCTGCCCAAATTGTTTTTCTCTGTACATGTCATAAAAAACTGGCAGTGTGATGCACATGTGCTGGAAAGACCAACAAGTGGAAATAACCAAGGAGCTGATATGAAGATGGGCTATTGCTGACACCTTGTCAGCAATACACCTTCAGTGTATCTGCTCATGTGGGTTGTGGAAGGGTCACTGCCAATAACGTTAATAACTTGTGTACCTGCATGTGCCCTGAACTGGGTGTGTTAGCACTTTCAGAATGTTGCTTTCTCTCTAGGAAACCTGGTTCTTGTATCTTGTATCTTGTATCTGCATAGTACTTCTGTCTCTGTTGTGAAGGTACTTGGCCACGGCAGCGAAGGAAAGAATTGGAATAATCTGTTTCAGTGATTTCTGAAAAATACTTGATTTAATATTATGTCAAACACTGTAGTGTTGCTGTCAGCTGTTTTCATCTGTTGTGAACTATGGACTAAATAATGATTTTGGCAAACATACTTTTCTGTATTATGGGCTGACTTGATTTACAAGCAGGGATTTCAAAGTTCACATCTTGTATTTGGTCTTATCTTAATGATAATGAGCTTGCTCATGTGGTTTTATGTAAAATGTTGACACCCACTATGTGGGCAGGGGGCCTTTATCTGACACAGTGAAATCTCAGGCCTTCAAGCCTGTCTCCTGAGCTGAGGAAGCCCTGCAGGGTGCTACTTGGAGTGCTGCCATGGGTAGAGGGCCTGCCAAGAGCAGCTGGAAGTGACTTCAGGGCTGCAAGAAGCTGTCTGCTCTTGCTGCCCTCAGTGGGACACCCCTGTGCTTCCAGGTCTTCTGAGGTTAAGGGTTCAGGTTATGGGAATGCCTGCTAAAGTGGATCACTCAGTTGGGGCTTTATATTCAGTATTCCATAAGGCCCGTTTCAGGACCTTGCGTCCATCCCTGGCAGGGCATCTCGGGTCTATTCTTTAATCTTGACTTGCCTTTAAGGTAACATCCCCAAGACTGACTTGTAACGGGACTCATCATCTGTGGGTGGCTGGTTTACCACCACCTTGAATGATGTGTGGTGAGCAGCCATGGGGTGCTTTGACTCATCAGTCCTTCTGAGCTTCTCCTGGGACTGTATGAGTTTATGTGCACCCTGAAAAGCCAAAGGCTATCAAGGGAAGTTTTGCCTAATAACTGTGAAAAGTCTCCCTTTAATAAACTGAAAATGTACTCACCCTGACCAATACTGTGTTTATATTTCACTGTTTATTTAGAGTTGAACCTTTTTTGAATTATCCATTGGTTTTAAGGGAGTATTACTTATTAGTTGCCATTAACTTGTACTTTGGTTTTTTCCCTGCACAGGTGGGAAAACTACTGGCAAGTCGGTAAGTATTGTTTTCCCTCATAAAGAGTTGCTCTACTGACCCTCTTTGGGTTACATTGTTTTGGTAATGTTAGCAGTGCCCAAAATAAAAATCCCTCTATAAACATATATTAAATGTATACAATAATGACTTACTGGCCAACATGTGCAAAAGCAGCCTAGTAACTTATTAAATTCTAGGTAAGCATTAGTTTGCTCACCACCCTGATAAAATGTCTGAAGAACCTTTGCTGACTGAGTAGACGTTAGCGAGGAGATTGGTCCCTGGAGCCCATCCTTCTTATGGCTGAGTTACCATCATCCACTGCTCTTGAATCTTTGAACTGTTAATGACATGTGTCTCAGCAACCCTAGCTCTGCCTTTTGCATTTCTTATCTTGAAAGGTTTTAGTCCACAGACTTTTCCTCAGCAGACAAAGTCAAAGCTGTGCAGCAGGGTGGTGGCATCCCCAGGGCAGGGCGAGGTTACAGAGGGCGTTATAAAATATAACATTCAGGTTACCTTTTTGGTGGTGGATCTGGTGCTTCCTGACCAATGAGGGTAACAACAGAAAAGGTTTTGGTAGATGTGTGTATGGGCACATGAATACTGTAACAGAGGACAGTACAGTGCTAAACAAGGACAGGTACACATCATATATCAGCAAGGATTAATTGCATAGTCTCTTCTTGCTTGTAGCATCTTGGAAAAACAGAAGGCCTGTCACCTGGGAAAGACCCCGTAGCTTTCTCTTGCATGCCCCTGTCCATGCTCGGCTCCAGCTGTGACATGCAGACCCCCTCCAGTTCGGGGGCAGCCAGTAAAAACCCACCAGTGGCTGCTGTGCCAGCATGGGAATGCAGGACAGGTCCACCAGGCACAGAAGCACAAGTGGGCTGAAACAAAAATCTAGCCTTGCTGGACTGTGACCTCCCCAGACCAGCATGTAACACCCTCCTGAAGAATAAGGTCTTGGGTAGGGTAATGGCAAAACATTGGGGAGGTTTGTGAGAACCCCAAGTGGTCAAAAGATTTTAGTGAGGTTTTGTGAAGTTCAGGTGGAGATGGGTCCCACCAATTCCTGGGCCAGGACTGCTCTGTCTTGCTCTTTCTCTGTAGGCAGGACAGACATGGGGAGGTCTTTGTTCTGCTTCAGGAACAGACATTCCCTCCTCTCCATGTGGGCCATTCCCAATTACAAGTCATGAAGCCTGGGTTACAGTTTCAGTACGTAATTTAACATGTACTGAATCAAAACTTCAGTGTGTGACTTCGTCTCATGACCATTTGCATGGCTTAGGGGAATGCTGTGTGGACAGGGCACAAAGCATCCTTCTGTGTGAACTCCAGCCCACCAACACCTGTGTCCAAGCTGGGAGTAGTTGTCCAAAGCTCCTGCTGCCTTCAGCTGAAGGAAATGGGCAACTTCAAGTGAATTTTATCTAATTTCGGGATACATGTGAATAGTATTCCTTTGGAGACACCCCTTTCTGCCCATGGAGAATGTGGTAAATCAAGAGCGACAAGTTTATATTTAGGGCTCAAAATTTGTGTGCTCTAAAGCTAGAGTAGTCCCATGTGGCACTTGCCTCAGCTGAGATTGGGTTCTTGCTGTGAAGCCTGCTTATCAAACCATGGGTAGGATATGCAGTATGTACTTGGTTCTGCAAACAACAAAGGTCAACGCTGTTCAGGCTGCTCAGGCATCCTCACGACTGAGTCAGATCAGTCAGCAATGCTCCTGCCACTGTCTTACTTTCATCTCTTTTGCAGGATTCCCAAAAAAAGTCTGTTGTAGCACTCAAGTCTCCAAGTGTTGTGTTGTTTGTTGAGACTTTGCTGGAGACACTGACTCTCCAATTTTCTTGTGTCAGGCATGATTTCCCCATCTAAGGTTTTTTTCCTTTGGATCTGCAGAGTTAACTTTTTCCTGTTTCACACAAAATAAAGATTAGTTTAATTCTTAAACCCTTGCAATCCAAACAATGCCATTTTTTAATTAAACTTGAACATGGAGAAGAACTGTTTTGCCTCTGGAATGTTCTGAAACATCTTTAAAATCTGATTCTTTGTTACTTGCAGGATTAAACCCATTAAAAAAAAATCAAAAGGGAGGATTATGTTTAAATTGCATCCCCATTAATTTTAATAGAAATTATATCATATATTCATCTACTCCACAGAGACAAGTAGGTGATCAGAAATTAAATTTCCAGTTCTAGTGATCACGTCAGATTTGTACCTGATGTGTGCTTTTTAATCATTGTCTCAATGGCAAGAACTGCATGACAATGACAATGGACATGCCTGTTGCAGCAGGTGAAGGCTCAGTGAATCTGGCAGCCAAAACCATGCCATTTCAGGTTAGGAATAAAGTCCGTTCTATTATCAGGTCTGAAGAAATGAAGGATTCTTCATCAAGCAGAGTATTTTTAAGGATAAGGGGTTTTCCTGAGAGGGTTGCTTGAATGAAAAGTTTAAAAGTTTATTTGTTTTAATTACAGGTGCTTAAAAATAGCCCTGAGCTTCTAACTGGTGTACTGCAGGAGTTTGGTGTTGTGCATTTTTGGTTGGCTTTGGGTTTTGATTTTTTATTTTTCCAAAAACATTGGCTTTTTGCATATTTTTAGATACAGTCAAGATTGCTGTAAGGGTTAGGTGCTGGAGACCTCAAATATGCATAGTGCAACACTTGAAGGTCATTTCTAGCATTGCTAAAGGTCTCTAGCAAAGGGTAGATGAGAAGTGTGCAGACCTCTGGGGACCAAGAGAGGAAAGTGAGAACTGACTCTTGGTTCAGGTAAACTACTGTCATCCCACAGAAGCCTGTGCAGCCTCCAGGCCCTGAGTACCTACCCACTCGCACTGAGTCCCTGTTGAGCTTGCTTAAGCTGTGGGTTGCAGTGAAGAGTGTTAGTCTGGGTTGCACAGCTCTGAGCTCACATTGTCTCTTGCCTCCAGGTGCTCTGCTTTGGCTTCCCTCTGAGCATTTTCTTCATCATCATCAATGAGTTCTGCGAGCGGTTCTCCTACTATGGCATGAAAGGTATGTCCCTTGTCTCCTTGTGCTGAGCATTACCCAGGCCTGACTTGGGTTTGTAACCTGTTGTTTTGATGTTCTTCCTACAGCTGTGCTCACTTTGTATTTCAAACTTTTCCTACACTGGGAAGACAACTTTGCCACTGCCATCTACCACACATTTGTTGCTCTGTGTTACTTGATGCCGATCCTTGGAGCAATCGTTGCGGACTCTTGGCTGGGAAAGTTTAAGTGAGTGCTTCCCCAGAAAGCAACCAAAGATCTTGAAAGCTCACCTGAGAGCAATGTTGCTTAAACCATCACCTAAAACTGCAGCTCTGAACAACAGCTTCACAGCTGATGTTGACTACTCCAGGATAGTTTGTTTTATTTCACCAAAGCTTGGGGTTTTAATTGATTCAGCTCAGACTTGAAACTGCACTGTGAATTAATAAATGTTCCAGTTCTGCTAGTTGGTTAAGGGTGGTAACATGCTTTCTGAGCATGCTGCATGTTTTTCCTCTCACCTGGACAAAATGTAAGCTGTGGAGAGTATTCACCAAGCTGTGAAAATAGATACTGGAGGCTATAATTACGTAGGACAGCATCTTTACCTGTTGCAAGTGGCCAATGAAATAGTGAATTACTGTGTTATCTGGTGTTAACTGGGCCTTGGAATAAGTTTTAAAACACTGTGTGATTTCAGAATTGACAGATCAGTGAGGGATCTTCCTGAGTAGTAATTCTTTCTCTAAATGACATCTTCTGTGTTTCTAGCTGCCGGCTAGTTGGTCAGGATAGTACCACTGAAGTGCTTTGAAATGTAACCAGATTATTTCCAACAGCTTTATCTCCCTCTCCTTTCCTGATGTTTTGATTCCAAAAGTGTTTACTTTGCCTGGAAAAAAGCACAGCAAAGATTTTATGGAGGGTTATGAGCCATGAATGTAAGTGGACCTGCCAAAGTTCTCCCGGAGATTAGAGATGTGCTGTGCAGTCAGCTGCACTGTCTTCTTCTGCTGTAGTGACAGTCCCTGGGAGCCCAGGGCTGTCACCATGGCCCTGTGTGCTCTGTGCAGCTGCTCTGAGCAGTGCAAACTCACTGCAACTAGCTGGATGTCTTACAGATTGCAGCCTAAATATACTGTGCACTTGCTTGTCTAGATGCTGTGGTTTATTTTTTAAATTTATTTTGGCTTTTACTTGTTTTGTCAAGATGAAACTTTGCAGACCTTGCATCTCTTCTCCTTTGGTACTTGGGTATGCCAGTGCCACAACTGTGAGGCCCAGACCTTTAACAGGAGCTTGTTTGGACAACTTAAACAAGAGAAAACATGCTTTAGGATACACCATTAGGCTTTAATGCCCTAAATTGCAGCAAGGTGTCATGAGGAAGGCTTAAACAAGAATTTAAAAAAATCTATGATGACAAGAGAAAAAGGAGGTTACCTAAGCACTCTTAAGCAGTCTTAAAGGAGCGACTCCAATCTTCCACAGTCCATGTACTTCGTGCAATGTCTTTCAAGGAGCATGCTGGGCCCTGCTCACATATGTGAATTTCTTGGGGAAAATAGTACAGAAATCACAGGGTTTTTTTTTTAAATTGTGTGTCATCAATGCAGTGCCAATTATGTAAGCAGTGGGTTTATAAGCCTCACAAATACAACCCAGAAGTTTCTCTCCTGATCAGCTCAGGTTAAACTTCAATTGGAAACTTTTTCCCAGGCTGTTAGGTAATAAAGTAACTCAATGGAAGTGCTATTAAAAAAAACCAAAACATTAAACTGTATCTATTAAACACCATTACACAGCAGACTCCTCATTGCCCCACTTCATAGATTTTTTTATTCTGCTACAGGCGAGAGAAACTTTTTCCCAGGCTGTTAGGTAATAAAGTAACTCAATGGAAGTGCTATTAAAAAAAACCAAAACATTAAACTGTATCTATTAAACACCATTACACAGCAGACTCCTCATTGCCCCACTTCATAGATTTTTTTACTCTGCTACAAGTCAGAGAAACCTTGTTTTAAAGTGAGGGGAACTTGGTCAATGTCCCTCTTGTGTCAGGGTGCCGCTTCAAGCTTGCTGTGAGGATCTCTTGCCTATGTCAAATAGTTGGATTGTTCTAGGTCTTTGAGCATTGTCCTTCATTCTCCTGCCTTGCACTGGGTTTGGGACTACTCCTGAAAACTGGGTTTTTAAATAATTTCACATCATTGCATTGTGTTTCTCTTGCTTTTCCTCCAAACTGGAGACCTGTGTCTGTACCTATTGAATGGAGGCCCGCCCAAGGACACAAGTGAACATGGGTTAAACTACAGCTGTGTACTTAAGGTCCAACAAAGTTAAAATGGAACATGCTTTTACTTACAGAAAAGAGGATTGGACCTTAAAGCCAGGGTGGGGGGACTGGTGATTATGCAGTACTATCATCCTGGGCACCTCCTGGCCGAGGTAGTCAGGTTGAAAGCCTGCAGCCTGCACTCTTCAGTGCTGCTCTCACTCAGATCTGAGTGTAAAAATGTTGGTACACTTACAGCCAGGAGAGTGGGGATATAGAGTTGCTGTTCACAACAGTATTTCAGGGGAATTTCCATGTTTGAAGCGGATTTTTGATTTTTCTTTTTTCTTTTTCTTTTCCCGCAACTAAAATATAAAATAACATAGTGAATGTTTAATGATACTTAAATCAGTGTAAACTTCATATTTCAGTGTTGCAGAGTAGTCCATTTGATCTTCAGCATATAAAAATATGAAAATGGCATTCTTGAGTTGGTCATTAAAAAGGCAACCACTGAAGATATTTAAGTATTTCCTGTGACCTAGTGATACCTATAGAATCCATTTGTTACCTTGCCTTGCTTAATTAATTAAAGGCTACCTATAATAATAATAATAATAATAATAATAATAAAAAGAATAGAAGTATTGTGGCAGTGGTGTGTGGCCAGGTTTCTGTAGTAGCTTCTGACAAGTTCAGTCCATAACTTATTGTATCTGTTAGCTGTTTTCATTACCAGGAATCTTTAAAGTAAGCAGAAGTCTGCATTAGCTGTGTAATTGTCTATGTGTAATTGTGTTAACATACCTAAGAAAATGTATCTCCTCTTTTGACTGCAGGACCATTCTCTACCTGTCCATTATCTATATGATTGGGCAGGCAGTGCTGTCTGTGGGCTCCATAAATGACCTGACAGATCACAACCGGGATGGCTCTCCCGATAATGCAGCACTGAACATGTGAGTTGCCTTGTACACATTTTTTTTCTTCCCAGGCTGGTCAAGGATGGGACAACTTAAATTTATGTTACTTGAATGTCAACTGTCTTTCAACCAGTCTATTATGTATGCAGTGAGAACTAACACAGAATTATTTTTTTTCTTTGCTCCTTTGTTCCAGTGCTCTGTCCATGGTTGGCTTGATCTTTATTGCCCTTGGTACTGGTGGGATCAAACCGTGTGTGTCAGCATTTGGTGGAGATCAGTTTGAAGATGATCAGGTAACAATGTCTTTCAGATTTTCAGTTATACAGATACTCTAACTAATATTTGACTATTATCGTACTCTAACAATATACATGTTTAGACAGGTACATTGCTGCAGGGTTTTCCTGAGGAGCTGAAGAAGGAGCTAGTTAATTATTTGTCATGAACTTTGAAACCAGAGGTGCTGATTTTTTGATCTAGGCTCATCAATGTGGTTGTGGCTAAGCCTTTCTAAACATCTTTCTGTTTTTACTGTAGGAAAAGCAAAGAAGTACCTTCTTCTCTCTCTTTTATTTGTCCATTAATTCTGGAAGTCTCTTATCTACTCTAGTCACTCCAATTATCAGAGGTAAGGTCACATGTTTGTTGACAGTTGTTAAACACCAGAAAAGAAGTGTTGGATTGCAGTCCAGTTAGGTTTAAATTAAAGTTCTGTTCTCTGACACAATGGAGTTATGTAGGAAATAGTCTTCAGTGTGTCATCCAGCTTGTCAGAAACGAGGTACTCTCAAAACCAAGGCAGTTGAAAACCTTAACTGCCTTTAGGATCAGAAGTACTAGATCTGAAAAGACATGCTGGAGCTAACAGCTTGTATGCCTAATGCACATTTTAATTCCATGAAGGTACATGTGTCACTTCTTCCAATACCTTGAAAATTATCACACTAGAAAGAGTTGTACTGCTTCCTGAGAAGGGAAGGGGAGAGAGAGCCTTCTCCTCTGGAAGTGTGCCCATGCTAAGTACAAAAGCATCTATGCATGTAGGAATATGTTTACCCATGTGACAAAGTAAATTATTTTTCATATTGTTAAGTAAGAAAGTTATGTTCTCTTTTGCTTGTAAGGAATAGCATGAGCCTAAACAAACACCAGCAATTTGCTGACCTATATGCATATGGATTTCTGTGGCAAGCTTGCACAGAAGGTGCTGTGTGGATGCACTTGCCAGCAGTTTCAAAAAGCTGCTTGTCTCAAAAGCAAGAAAACAGCATGTGAATTCTGGAATAACCCAAAAGCACTGGGCTGAACTTCTGGCCTTTGGATCTCTCAACTGGAAAAGACTCTGTAGAAGAGTTTTAGATGTTTGCTTAATGCAAATTCTATCCTTTCCCCAAAAAGGGAGTGGAGATGCATAAGGCACAACATGTAGTTTACTTCCTTGCTGACACAGGGTGAAAAATACCTTGGGAAAAAATGACAAATTGAGCTGAGGAAGTGATAAACTGTTGCATCCTGTAAAGGTATAACCAGAAGACTAATACAACTAAATCAAGATACTAATTATCTGCAAGTTAACATTTTTTCCATACTTTCTAATTCTCATCTTAGAAGAAGTATGGTGAAGAATGTAATCATTCTGTTTAGTCTTTTATTTTATACTGCTAGTAGCTATGTTTGCACTTGGAGCATCCCTTTAGGATGTGTGCTTGAAGTCAACAGAGTCAAATCTGTGACTAATGCCAAGGAGGGGAGGGGGCTGGTGATTGTGATTTTTTTTTTTTCAACAATCTACACTTACATTACTAGAATCTTTGTTTATGAGCTGAGCCCAAAACTTTTGTAATCTAGTTCATTTCTCGCTAAGGACATGCTTTTAACCCTCCTAGTGTAATTCTTCATGTCTCAGTGTAAAACTAGACATAAATTTCCTGTGAGGAGATCCTGAGAGGCATTAGACTGTTTGGCCTGGAGAAGAGAAGGCAAAGGGGGCATTTTATCAAAGTATAAAAATACCTGATGGGAAATGAAGAGGACAGAGCCAGGCTTTCCTCAGTGGTTCCCAGTGTCAGGTCAAGAGGCAATGGGCACAAATGAAACACAGGAGGTTCCCTCTGAACATCAGGAAACGCTTTTTCACTCTGAGCGTGACCAAGAACTGGCACAAGCTGCCCAGAGAGGTTGTGGAGTCTCCATCTGTGGAAATACTCAAAAGCCAAGTGGACACAGTCCTAGACAACCGCTTCCAGGTAGCTCTAGTTGAGCAGCACACTTGGCCCAGATGACGCCCAGAGGTCCCTTCCAACTTCAACCATTCTGTGATACCTAATTCCCTTTCCAATAATGAAAGATAAGTTGGATACTGATCCTCCACTCTGAGGATGTTGGTAGACTGGTTTGTTGTTCCCCCAAGAGTTATCAGTGAATGCAAAGAACAGAAACCATATGGAAAACATCAGCAGTGCTGACTGGGACTTTTATTTGATGTTACTTTTTACTTTAGCTTCAGAGTGTGGCATTCATACCAAACAGGAATGTTACCCGCTCGCTTTTGGAGTTCCTGCTGTCCTCATGGCTGTTTCCTTGGGTAGGTGAATCTCTTGCAATCTTGTTGCCCTGGTAATGAGATGATAACAATCTCAGAATAATGAAAATGTGATAGAAATCCCCTGGAATTGACCTCTAATACCTGATCATTTCTGCGATTTTTGACTTAAAATTTTTTGAGTGGGGAGGTGGGTGGGATTAATCTGAGGCACTCACTTTCATAGAAGAGACTGATTTACCAGGAGAGTCAGATGGGGCTGGGCTGAGGCGTGAATATATCTTTGAATTCTATACATTATGTAAATTACTGCCTGTGTTTCTTGGATTACTGGTATGTACTTTATAGATCTTTTGAATGTAGGGTGAGAACTCTCAGAAAATGTGTGTTGTGGACATCTCTAGTCCAGGATTATAAACTGTACGAGGTAATTGTCCCTGCACTGGAGAAATCCTGTACTTGATGTGTCAGTACTTCTCAAACACCTGCATTTTTACCAGCTGTGCTACAGGTCACTCCCTGAGCCTTACTGCTGACCATGAAACTGGGGGTGCCATTATGTACTACAGTATCCCTCATGGTCCTTGTCCTTCATAGTCCTGACTGGGAGCCCACCTGGCTACCAGCGACCTCGCCTTGCCCGTGAGCCCAGCCCACGTTGGACGGCAGCTGTGGGGGTTTGCCTGTGTCCTGCCCTGTACGTGGGACAATGAGGCTGAGCAACGTGCCTGGGCCTGGGAGCAGAGGACACCTTGGCGAGTCCTGCAGTTCAGGCAGAGCCTCACATGTCCCTGCATGATGTGAGCTGCAGCATGCTGAGCTCCTGAAAAGGAGCCCCTACAGCAAGGCCAGAGTCAAGGTCCTAAATGGCCCTTGTTTTGACCGTCCCTCAATAGAGCTAGCCTCTCACTGAGTACTTACTGTAAGAGTTTCCAGACTTAGCTTTTTGTCTTGAATAGAAGCAATCTGCTGATATTAATTTGATTGGTCTTACTGTATGATAGCATGTGAATAGGCAATTGCATTGCTTCTTGGGAGGCTTATTCCCACCCTGATTAACTCCTTGACTTACAGTTTCCATACCAAATTATTTGCTGCTATTTTAATTTAATCCTGAGTTGCTTTTGGTTTCTGTTTGCATATTGTAGTTGTGTTCGTAATTGGAAGCAAAATGTACAAGAAAGTTAAACCGCAAGGAAATATAATGCTTGAAGTTTCCAAATGTGTTGGAGTAAGTACTGCTTACATTCCTCAAATCCTGGGCAGTGATTCCTAAAACTGTTCTGTAAATGTGCCTAAATCAGAAATCTGTCTTAATATAAGGAAAGTTTCTGAAGTTTTTTACTTTATTACAGAAGGCTTCCTACTGACACCTCCAGATTTAGGCTCTCTTTTTATGCATATCTTGATATATATGTGGATTTAAACACACAGGAAACAAAATAAGGTGTCAGTGTTATGTAAAAGCTTATCCCAACTTTTGGGAATCATTCCTTCCACATTTGTGCACCTTTATGCAGAAAGAGACAAACATGCCTTGAGTCAAGAGCAGAGCTACTAGTACATCTTATCAGCAAAAACTTATTACTTATTAAAAGAATATTATTTACAATGCAGAGGTTTATTGATCCCCACTGTATTAAGGAAGTTTGGGGGCTTGCACATCAGTGGAAAGGAGTGGAATCTACATGAATAGCACAGCATGTCCCAACTTTGCAGTGCCTCAACTTTGAGGTCACATTTATTCATGTACGAGTTTCTTCATTTTCTGTTGTTGTGGTTTCACGTGGCCAAACGCCAGGCACCCATGAGAGTCGTTTGCTTAGCTTTTTTTGCTACAGTTGGGCAAAGGAGAGGGGAAAAAGATCAAAGAAGGGCTCATGAGTTGAGACAAGGACTGGGGAAAGAAAAACCGCTCCAAGGGCAAAACAGGTTCAAATCTAAAGGTATAAAATAAATTTACTCTCAACAGAGTCAGAGGAGGACAATGAGAAGAAAAAATAAGCTTTTAAAACACCTTTCCCCCCCAGCCCCTCTCTCCTTCTCACTGACAGGGCATGGGGGTCTTGGTTTGAGATCTTTTTCCGTTCGCTCAGAGAGAGGAGTCTTTTATCTGCTATGCTGTGGGGTCCCTCCCATGGGCAAACAGTCATCCCAAAATTGTTGTGGCATTGGTCACTTGTCCACAGGGTGCAGTCTTTTAAGGATAGGCTTTTCTAGTTTGGAAGCAAGGGCTCTCTCTTTCTATCTCTGGGAGGAGGGGCCCTCTCTCTCTTTTCAGATCTCCCAATAGACCACAGCTGTCTCTAACATTCACCCGCTCTGGTGTAAGCACTTTCCCCACGGGCTGCGAATGGATCTCTTCACCTGCTGCGGACTTCATGCATTACAAGGGGACAGTTTGTTTTACCGTAGTCCTCGCCATGGCTTGCAGAGGAACCTTGGCTCAGATGCTTGAAGCACTTCCTCCCCCCTCTTTCCTCTCCACTGACCTTGGTGTCGCCATTTTGTTTTGCCTCATGTCCTCACTTCCTTCTCTTCTCTGACTAGAAGAACTGCTGCTTGTAGGTACCATTGTCAACAAGTTCCAGTAATTCAAAGATTGTTGCAGGATCCCGCAGCACAAAGAAGTTGATCTGTCTAGGTTCTGCATCGGGGAATCGCTTGTCATGCTTCTGCTGTGGGCCGGGCGGTCCCGCCGCCATTGTGCCTGTACTGGCAGCCGCTGCGGCGCCGGTGCTATTTAATGTCTCTCGTCACGCCGGGAAGCAGAAGCTGCCACCACCGCCCCTGCCCTTCTCACTCACAGCGTGGTTAGGTAGGGGCGGTTAGGCAGGGGTCACGCCGAGCCGGTCTATCGCTGCGGGCAGTGCCGACATGGCGCCTCCCCACTTCTGGGGAAGAGAAGTGCCCTGCATGTGCCCTGTGTTTTCTTCTTAAAATATGTCATCAAAGAGGCATTACCCACCTCTCAAATTGGGCCAGCGTGTCCATCTTCAGAGCCATCAGAGATTGGCTCTGTCAGACATGGTGGAAGCTGTGGTAGTCCTCCACTACCAAAAAATCAGGCTGTGCCAAATCAACACACCCCTACAGATCTGCCAGCTTTATACAGCTCAGCCTATTGCCTGTCTTGTAAGCACTGTCAAAACCAAATCTCTGTAGGTGACTTTAGCCATTGCTTAGAGTGCTGCTCCTAAAGCCCAGCTTGGCCATGCATGTTATTCATGCAGAGAAACTTAGGAGTTCTTTGGGACCATATTTCTGTATATTCAATGTCAAGGTTTGAGACATACCTACAAGATGGAGCTTCTCATAGTAAAATGTAATCCTACAGCTGTTCAGCTCTGAAAACCTGTGCATATGACACTACTCTATTTACTGTTGTACGTAAGTTTGAAGAAGGCAGATCTTCCAGCTCCTAACAGCAACCCATGTTGAGAGAGACTGCTCTGAGCTGTTCAGGCCACCTAACCCCAAGTGCATGCTCTGCTGGATATGCAGTGTGAGGCCTTAGAAACAACATTCCCCTAGATGACTGGAGCGGTTAACAGAAGTCAAGTCACCTTTAGCACCCTCTAAACACAAGAAGCCAGGAGCACCATCTCTAACGACAAAACAGTTTATAGTTTGAAATATTCGTAGTGCCATTGAACATAATTCTCTCTCTCCTCAGTTTGCCATCAAAAACAGGTTTCGGCATCGCAGCAAGGAGTTCCCCAAGAGAGAGCACTGGCTGGACTGGGCAAGTGAGAAGTATGATGTAAGTACTGGGGGAGCCTCCTGTGCTGTGACATCTGCTGACCCCCAGCTTCTCTCTGTCTGCTCTGATCCATTGCCTCATGCACCGGGCAAATAGTTTTCGGCCCCTCCATCATTCAGGAGCTGATCTGGCCAAATCTCAGTGCCCTCCTGGCATGGCAGGTTATCTCCTCAGCTCCTGTGGGAGAAAGCAGAGCTGTGTGACTCAATGCTCTGTGTAATCATAGGCTGTCCAGGGAAATTCAAGGGAGATAAAAACAAGACTTTCCCTTGCCAAACAAATACAAACATTTACGTTTTTTGGTTAAGTAAATAGCAAGCATTATATTTCCTTCTCTACTTCCTGTATCTTATGACTGCAGAGGGGAAAAGGGAAATGATGCTGCCTGTCATGGTTAATGTACAGGGCTATAATACTTGCCTTGGTATGAAACATCAGAAATATGCTTTGGAATTTCAGTTTAAGTGGGTAAACACTGCATCCCCTCCAGCCTCAGTACAATTTCTTATCACTACTCTCATAGCCTTGTATCCCATAGTTCCCACCTCGTCCCATGCCTACTATCCACTCTCTCCTGTTGCCAATGGCAGCACAAACCTTAGACTGACACCTTTATTTTCCTTTTGCCTGTATGCTTTGTTCTGATGTGAAATTCCTTAGTTGCCTATTGTTCAAATGCCCCCTTCCTAGGAAAATAACGTGGCACTGAGTGCTGAATCTCGTGCTGCCATCACTGTACATGCAAAGAGGCCCAAGTCTCTCTGGTATCAGTCACCTTTAACCAGCAGCCCTTTCCACACACAAAAGCAGACTTGGTACTATTTTAACAGAAATCATCAGATGTACCCACAACACACAAAGTTGAATGTGTGGGTAAACATTACATGATGGGTCTTAACCTGTTGCTGTGATGTGAGTAGCAGTCTGAAACTGTCTCTGTTTTTCTTTTTCCTTCCTTTTTTAAACCAATTCCTCTTGCATAATTTTTATTTTCTGCAGAAACATCTGATTGCTCAGATAAAGATGGTGTTGAAGGTGCTCTTCCTTTACATCCCTCTCCCCATGTTCTGGGCAGTTTTTGACCAGCAGGTGAGTAGAAATTGTTTGGCTTGGTAATTAGAGCTGTACCATGTCAATCTACATACTCTGAGGTCTCCAGAAATAAAAGGTGCCTATGGGAGTGTGGAAAAACAAATTCTTTATCCTGGTGTGATTGCAAAAGGGTAGACACTGAGTCATGTCAGTGCAAGATGATCTGCAGCAAGGGGCATACTCAGTTTATCTGAGTACACCCAGGACAGATTCAGTGACTGAGGCCTCTCCAAATCTTCTGTCAGCCTGGGACTCAGGGGATGAAGCAGTAATTTAAAGCTTTCTTAGTGCTAATGTTTCTTCAATTTTCAGTTGTCAGATGAAATTTAGGGTCCTAGTGTAAATGAGCTGGGGAACCAGGGTTTGGATCTGGATGCCAGTTTCCTTAATCACTCACACCTTGTTATAAATACCTTACACCTTCAAGCAGAAGTATAAGCCTGTAATTCTCATTCACTTGGTGGACTAGGTGCTCAACACTCACAAAAGCAGCATTCATAGTTAAGCACTGAAGTATGAATTTAGGAAGATACTTGAGAGAACCAGGGGTTGAAAGCCTTATCCAAGTCAGATGGTAGGAAGTTTGGTTCAGACTCCCCATATCCTACTGCTTCAGTCCAGTGCCTGTGGGCTGTAGCTGTCAGTGTGACCTGTTACAATTAGGCAGCTCTGCTATGAAATTCAGAGCACAATACTCATTGCATGGGTGATATCTTGGCTGAAGGCTCTCGCCACAGATGCAGTGGTAGCATTCTTGTCTCATCCTGGGCTCAGGCCTAAAGTCTGCCCCGCTTGTCCCAGCTTCAGGCAGGTTTTTGGGGCAGAGGGCTCCAGGCAGGTCAAGCCCTGGCTTGTTCACTGGTTCTGGGCTGTGTGAAGGAAGGATGGATGAGTGGGATGTGTGGGCTGCTCGGGCTCAGGCCCAGGTGGCTTCTGTGCACAGCACACGGCAGTGCTCTGAGCAGGATGGCCCTGCCCTCTCTCCAGCTGACATCTGCATCTAAGTTATTTTCTGCTGTATTTCACAAAACAAGTAAATGAAGTGGAATGGGCCATGAGGCTCACTTTGTTCAAAGGTTTACATTGCAGAGTAAGAATACTCCCATAGCAAGCTAGCTTTACTTTTTGTTGTATTGCGTGTCTTTTCCAACACTTCACTTACGAAAACAATTCAAAAGGAACTTTAGAACACTGATTTACTGTGACATCTAATTTTTTCTTCTCTTATTAAGGGGTCAAGATGGACACTGCAAGCCACAGCAATGAATGGGGATTTTGTAGGTTACTTTTTATTCATTTTTTTCTTTAATTAACACTTTTCAGACCCGTTTTATTTGTTGTCACAATATTAAAAGCAATTTCTTTTTTTCTTCACCAGGGTTTTCAAATTCAACCAGACCAAATGCAGGTATGTTAATTTTCTGTCTGCCAATTTCAAGTACTTCTGAAAGATTATATACATATTGCCCTTACTTATAAAAAGCACTTTCAAAAATACCTAATTTTTCTCTCATGTTCATCTTCCCCAGGTTGTGAATCCAATCCTAATTGTTATAATGGTCCCGATTGTAGATTCTTTGGTTTATCCTTTAATCAAGAAATGCAAGCTGAATTTTACGTAAGTTGATGTAATTATCTGACTTCAACAGAGGCTCATGTTAGTGGTTTCTTTAACTGGCTCTTCCAGCCCTAATGTAACAAGAGCAAGCATTCAGCTAAGGAAGAAAGAGAAGTGTATTTAAAATGGTTTAATATTTTAAAGAAATTAAAATATAAAAAAACCCAGAAAACTGCAAATGGTATGTAGACGCATCACAGATTATAAGAGGAAAATCTAATAGAAGAGTAACAATGTTTTTCAGTCAAGGACAAATCTAACTTGATTAAGGGAGAGATGATCTTGATTGTTTTCCATATCCCCTATGTCTACCCTCTCTCCCTGCTGAAGAATAGGAGGTAGAAATACAGCATATATCCTCAGCATTTGTCATGTTTTGGGCTTAAAAGCAACTGAGACAAAAGATGTTTCCCCTTCAGTCTCAGCTGGGACTCTGGCTTACTGGATCCTTCTAGGTGAAGCTTTGGGGGCATTACGCATTATTTTTCAATGTTGGTAATGAAGTGCCTAGCAGTTGTAAGAGTGCTTGGAGAGGCAGAAGAGAATACAGTTCTTAAAACAATTTTCAGAGAGCTAAGCAATGCTGTTTTTCCATATAGCTGTTAAAAATCTAGGGTGCGTGCTGTGCTGGAAACACTGTCATTCATTTGTGGATATTCTATACTGGATAAATGATGCCACAAATGGCATATATACTCTAAATCTATCCTTACAGCTTAACTGCATGCCAGTAGATGTCTCCTAGTTCAACAGATTTCTCTGACCATTTTTGTTCAATCTTAGTTAAACACAGCAATATGGAGACAAGTTCTTACTCCTTTTTTAAAGGCGTATCTTCTTATCTCTCTCTTGTTTTACAGCTAACAACTGTATTGCATTGGGTTTTTTCTTCCTGCAAAAACAGATTTTTTCAGGAGTCTAATAACCATGGTCAGTCAATGTTTGAGCCCAGCAGATACAGAGTAACAGGTTATTAAGATGCTGAAGGAAAGATGTATTTCCTGCTAGTGTAACTGTGAATTGAGAGGTACCCAGCTTAGAACACTTTCTGCAATAACACCAGCCCTTCAAATGGTGATAATGTGCTAGTTTGGCCATTTGAGTTTCCCAGAGTGGAAAGAAAAATCAAGCAGCTGAAGCTTTGAATTGGCACTTCTGTTAAATCTCACATGTCTTGTTGCACTAGGCCCCTGAAGAAGATGACTGCGGGGATGTTCCTCGGCTCTCTGGCTTTTGTTGCTGCTGCCCTTTTGCAAGTGCAAATAGATGTAAGTTCAGCCACATGTGAGTATTTACTATTAATATTTAGCTGTTAATTCAGGAAAAAAAGGTGTGTTTAAGGGGAAAATGAACCAAGACTCCTAAATCTGGAGCCAATCATATAACCATAGAAGTAGAGGGAGGGAAAATATATTGCAATACTGTGGTTATCATAGGAAAATTATCTAGCAACAAACACCATTCTGCAAAACATCACATTGCAGTTAATACAAATCACGCATTAAAGGCAACCTCAATCTTTAAACTGAGACTAAGAGCTGAAAACTAGACACTTGCTTGTCCTACCAGGGGGCTGCTTTGTATGTTCAACCTCTTCTGATATTTAGACTGGAGGTGAAGTGTGACAGTCTGGGAAGCATCATCACAGCAGGATCAAAGATGACGCTGAAGGAAGGATTTGTCTCCCCTAACCTTCCTTGCCCCAAAGGGAGGTGCCATGCCTGAACCCAATGAAGCTTTCCCCTGTAGCTGGGATGTTGGCAACACTTCCATTGCATCCCAAGACCTGAACAGCTATCTAGAGGAGTCTGTTGTGGATGAGAAACTTCTTTCCTAAGGCAATTTGTGAGACGAGTAACAAAACCTGATTCAAGTTTCATCTGCCTGACAATCACAGATCAGCTGGCAAATGCAATCTTCAGCCTGAAATAATAAAGGTTATAGTAATTATAGAAATTTTTCCACGTGACTTGGGGCACTGATTTTACTTTTTTCCTGTCCTATAGAAAACCTATCCAGTTTTCCCTGCAGCTGGGCAAGCTCAAGTAAAATTAATAAATCTGGGTGCTGTTCCTGCAACAGTTCAGTTCCAGCCTCAACTTCAGAGTGTGGATGTTGCACCTAATAATGGGGTAAGTAAGGGCAGACATGAAATATTAAAAAATAATTAAAATTAATTAAGCTAAAAAAAAAATCTATTGGAGTAAGTCAGAGTCATTCTTAACTAATGGTTCAAAATTGATTATTTTCTAGGACTTTGTTACTCTAATAATGTTAATGATTTTTTTTTTTTTGTACTGTGGAATGAATTGTTACTGAAAACACAATGATTGAAGAAATGGTAACTATGTTAATATTTGAAGTGATACTACTTTGTTTTGACAAGAGTAGACTTTTTTCCAAGAAACTTTCATAAACTTAACAGTGACTTGGAACTAGTTGTTCACTCTTGTTAAAAAGGTTCCATTTCCTAAATGTAGCCCCTCCCTTCAGTAAATGTACATTCAGCTCTAGTGAGTTGCTGCTATTACTGTGAGGAATGACTTACCTGAACAGGGAGCTTCTTCTGTGGCCACATCACACATTAAGCTTCAGATTTTGCTGCCAAAGAACTTTTTCAGGTTGTAATAGAGCACTGCATTGGTAGTTCTATTGACAGCAAAATGTGGTGGCTCTGATGGATGTTTTTGATAAGGGATCTTAGAAAGTGTGCTCTCTGATAGCCTGCAGTTCTGTTTCCCTTTAAGAGGAGAGAGCCTACTCCAACCTCCTCCAAATTTGCCTCACATGGAAACAGAGTTGTGAGGAGAAGATAAGGGCACCCAGAATGTATACTGACAGGGAATTGATGTAACCATGATACATACCTGAAAATGAAAGGTATAGAATGCTCTATTCCCTATTATAGACATTTCATCATCCAGATGTGGATTATGAAGCGCTTTTGATAATCCTATAAAGCAAAGGGCCTATTTTAGTGTAACATTAACATGCTTATTGATGGTTTAAATATTTTACGTTGATTAAATGTGTTTTGAATATTTAAAACATGTCATTTCTGCTTTTTGGAAAATAGTCCATCGTATCTTATGCTAGTGCTACCTCTGTGGCTAAATAGAATTTTACTCGGTGGTTATGGTAAGCCTGATTTATCTTGAGCAAGAAATAGGAAAATAGAACAGCTATTCCATAATGCTTGTGGGAAGCTCATGTAACTTTGGAGCTGGTGTAACAAATTAAATTACTAAAAAATAATGATCAAATTGAATTAATGTTTGATGTAGAAAACAAATCGAAAATGAAAGTTAGGTGATGTTCATTATCTCTGGCATTTCAGAAGTAACATGTGTAAACTTCTGACCCCCCCCAGAGCCCATAACATTCCCTCAAAAGTGTAGACAAATATGCAGTTGCACAGAAACTCATGGCAATTTGTCTTTGTAGACTGGCTACATGACATTTGAGGCTTCTAAGCTGCAATCGTTACACATAGTTTCTGCAACTCTAAATAAAACTGAGCCCTTGGAGCAGCTAAAGAAACAACGCTACACTTTGGCATTTAAATGGAGTCCAACAGGCATCAATTCTACTTTTGTAAGTCTGCTTATTTCTTGAGATATAAGTCAATGTTTTGACAACTATCTCTGTGGAGTGTGTGAAGCTGAGAGGACAAGCCCTGGACAGCTTTTTTCCTTTGTCTTGTTTTCTGTCTCTCTGTGTCTCTGCTGTACCAGTAAGACTGGTGAGCTGCAGAGAGTACACCAGGATGTCCTTTAAAAAAATGACCAATTTATTATGTACCTTGACAACTACCCTTTCACCAAGACTTAGATGTGTGGTCGTACAGTGTTTTCTAGTAGATGTGGTGCTAGTAGGAACCTAAAGAGAAAGGTCAGGAGTCCTGCCCTGAAACCTCTGTTAATTCCCACTGCTGTGTAATAGTGCATGTTTAAGCTGTTCTCTGATGCCAAAAACCTATTTTGATAATGGTCTCTTCCACCAGATACAGGACAATGTCACATCAAAACCAGAAAATGGAAAAAGTCTCGTCAGGTAGAGGTTTGTTTTGTGTCTAAATTTTGACAGTAGTGTGACTCTCTTCAATCTGTCTTTGGGTAGCCTCTTCTTATTGAAGTATAGTTTTCTATACTGTAGGAACTCACCTCTTGCTGGACACGTCCCTTGATGTTTTAGGGGATGGGATAATGTCTGAGTCATGATTCACTTAAGTTATTTTGCACATCTGCTTTGGGTGTAATTTAGCTAAAATTGGAAATGTATGCTTCATTCCATTGCCTAGATATTTTTTTGTGGGACAAGTGGCATGGATTACATATCTATACCTCCTTTTTAATCCTGGATAAGAGGTATCTTCCTACTTCTCCCCTCTCTGCTTCTCTTCTACACCTCCCTCTTGCAGATGCATTACCTACTGGTTGTAACAGTGGTTTGCTTTTGATGTTCTCCTAAGGCGGTGGGCTGATGGGGGTCTAACTGGCTTTTTATGGTAGCTACATTTCTAGGAGATTTAGAGTTCTTTCCAAAATGTTACTGGATTTAAAGAAAAAAAAAAACAAACAAAAAACAAACAAACAAAAAAACCCCATAAAATGGGAAGACTTGATACTTGTTGTGCTGCCAATATATAATTAAAAGTAAAACCTGTATTCTTTGAGTTCTGCATGTTTTGTGTAGTATTTAATCACTCTTCCATTTTAAAGGTTCATAAACAATTTCCCTGTTACTGTCAATGTTACTATGGGTGACATGGATTTTGGAGAATTGGATCCTCTTTCTGTCAGTAATTACAGTGCTGTTCCAAAACCAGACTGGTAAGCATTTTCCTTTATCCTAATTTAATCTCCTAATTTAGACATACTTGTCCTTGGGAAAAGGACACAGAGCTTTTTTTAAATATGTAATACACACAATTGACTATACCTATGGTCTGAACTGTGGGGTTGTTTTTTTCTTTTTCAGGTCATATACCATTAGTGCTTCATTTTCTCAGAACACTTGTACAGTTGGTTCAAAGGAATTTGGATATGGCGGTGCCTATACCATTTCACTTAATGATGTGAGCTGCCACTTGTTGGATGGACAACATAGAATTACTTTAATTAAAAAAACACTTGTAGAATTATTCCTCTTGTCCATAATCCTTTAATTTCCTCTTGTCTTAAAGTATATCTGGTAGAATTCTGGTATCTTAAACAGGACTTAAAGCCATTGTTAACCATTTAAAAAATGATGGTTATGATAATAACATAATGCAAGAATTCATGATCACCACTAATGGCCTTAAACCTTTAGCCCTGTTACACACTACAGATGTGCACGAAGTCTGCTGTAAAAAAGCTATACTTTATAATGAGGTGCTTCATGTGCAATATTTGTTATTTACTCTGCACTTTCTATATGATTATAGAACTGCTTGGAATGCCTTAACTGTGCACACTCATTATTACTGTTCCTAACATGTTATTTTAATTTCTAGTGTGTTGAAAAGAAACTTACCATTACATACTTTGAAGATATTGCACCAAATACAGTCCATATGGCTTGGCAGATCCCTCAGTATTTTCTTCTTACATGTGCAGAAGTACTGTTCTCTGTCACTGGGCTGGAGTTTTCATACTCACAGGTAGATATTCTTCTTCCTATGTTAAGAATCTTGGCGCAAGTTAAGATCTTCCATGATGTATTGTTTTTAAGTGGTGGTTCTATGCTGCTGCTTAGATCCCTGTGTCCCTCACAGCTCCTAGAATGATTGTATAGGCTGATGCAAATTGGCCCTGTTTCACTAGGATTTGGTGTTTTCTATGAAGCCACGCTGAGCTATATAATTTGAAAACTTGACTACCAGTCCTCAAATTTCTTTCTCACATGTGACTTTCCATTGAAAATAAGAACAACTGTATTGCTGTGGTAAAACCAAACTGGAGAGCTCTCAAATATAAAATGAGGAAGTAGTGGCACTTTATCTCCACACCAGTTTACTCGATTGTCTCAGTTTGAGAGGAAGTGAGTTTTTTGGGAAGTTATAGTCAAACCAATCAGTGGTCAGATTCGAATATTGACACCTGGTGTGACCACTGAAGACGTGAGTCACCTCTGAAGACACACAGGGTTAAAAGCAGAGAATTCCCACAGTTCAGCTCCCTTTTTCCTGCCGCCCAGAGAGTGCACACCTTCCCTCTGCCCAGCCACAGGCTGGGTGGGCGAGGGGAGCCATGGAGGCCCAGGCTGAGGTAGGCCAGAGCCCCAAAGAGAGAGAGAGAAGGTGGAAGGGAATGGAACTGGGCCAGCCCCTGCAGGACTGAGGGGTGGAGAAACACGAGATGTCTTTTGTTCCCTCGCCCAGAGGAAGAGAGAGAGAGAGAGAAAGTGAGCCTGTGCCGGCAAAGGAGGCGGCAGGGGGGTGATGCCCAGCATGTGGGAGTGCCACCGTGAGATCTCAGTGCCCTGAGGGCAGCGGAGCTCGGACTTTTAACCCTTTC
>VZSE01002491.1:1274674-1521629 GCA_013398275.1 Promerops cafer | reverse complement strand
AGACCCTCGGCCCCAGGGGATGAGAAAATGGGGGGGACTGTTGTCCCAAAAATGAGAAAATGGTTATTTTTTGTCACTTGGCAAAGCATCCCTGAAGAACCCTGTGAGCAATTTTGGTCCATGGACGGTGGTGAGAACACTGTACGTGGAAGGAGGATGTCACGATGGCAGATTGTCTCCGGGCAGTGCCATGTGTGACAAGGAAACATGGGGAGTTTCAACTGTGTTTCATGGGGAGGACTGTGGTACAAGAGAGACTCCTCTCTCCCCTGATGGACTGAGAATTGATTATCAGAGTGGTGGTAACTTGATCAGGAATCCAAGGTTTTGTCTCACTGTGTTTTGGTGGAAATTGGGTGGGAGGAGAAGGAATGTTTGGAAGGTTTTCATTCTGTTTCCTGTGTGTTCCTGTTATTTTAGTGTAGGTTAATAAAGTTTTTTTCCTCTCTTTCTAAGCTTGAGCCTAAGCAGAGCTCTGCTCTGTTCCTGGTCACATCTCACAGCAGTTAGTTGAGGAAAATATATTTTCATGGGGGCACTGGCATTGGGCCAGCATCAAACCATGACATCCATACAACCCTTTTTGTTAGCCTTTTATTAGTGTTATTAATTTTTAATTCCTTTGTCTTCTGACTCCAGTTAATTAGCTGTGTGTATTTCTTCTCTTAATTCTGAATCTAGAAACTGCAGTGATGGAAATGTTGTAAGGCGACTTGCTAGGTGATGCACTCAATTTCTTCATGTCATGTGTGCCACGTGTTCCTGAGATGTAAAATATGCATGTTAGTTACTTGGCGTGTATAAGTAAAAGGTGTTATACTGGTGTGCTAGGTGTTATATGAAGTGTGCTAGTGGTCTCTTGCTCCTCAAAGCCTTCTCCAGACCTGTTTAGCTCTCTAACAATTTTTAATGTCAATAAATAAATAAACAAAAAGCCCCAACCACCACCAAAACCTACCAAACCATGAAATCCTCTTCCTCACAGAGAAACAGTGTTTAAGGTAAAGAATGCAGTAAATGCATCAGAAAATAAGTGATACCACTGAAACTTAAATGTCTGTCTCTACAGGCCCCATCTAACATGAAGTCAGTGCTGCAGGCAGGATGGCTGCTGACTGTGGCTGTTGGTAACATAATTGTCCTTATCGTGGCTGGGGCATCCACAATCCAAGAGCAGGTAAGCATGCAAGCAAGTAGGTGTGCTATTATATTACACTATGAGAAAGCAGTTCTAATCCAGCGGGAAATCATGGCAGATAATACAAATAGTTTTTCAGCAAAGGTTTCTACTTACTTATTATTTGCCATCCTTAACTCTTGTTGTCAGGCTCCTTTGCTTGCAAGCAGCAGTTTCTAGCATCTCTGCAGTAAATTTCTTCTCATGGTGTAGATAGTCTGTGAACTTTTGAGCTGAAATTCTGCATGACTGGAATCAAAACCTACCAAAGTTCTGTTAATTGCTAATGAGCCTTCACCTGCATACCACAGCTTTGCCACATCCCTTCTTCTGGCTTTGTTGGTTTCAAACCTCATTCTTTGGGGCATAAAAACTGTGGATGTCCCAGTGAAGAGCAGTTGTACAAGATTTTCTATTTATTAGTGGTGCGCTGTAATGAATTAAAATGGCTCTCTGAGAGAGGGAAGAGCTTGTCCCTGAAACAGCTCTAGCAGTTCCCAGTTTCAACTAAATTAAATCAGAAAGAGCATGAAACAGAGATGTTGAGGCTTTTCAGGTAGAGTTTCTTATCTCTGCCCACATTTGTCAGCTGTAAAAATTTTTAGAGTGGAAGCAGAATCAGTGCCAGCCTCGTTTAGACTGAGTTTATCTGACCAAAAGGAAGGGGCTGAATTTTCTTCTCAGTCTTTCATTCAATTTCCAGTTCCTCCAGAAAAGGGATGTTGCAGAATTTTTCAGCATTCGCAGAATTTTTGTCTTTTCAGTGAAGATAGAAATGCTGAAAGAGCCTCAATTCTGAGTTGCTTTAATATGTATTATATGCTTAATTAATACTTAGTCCTGCAAACCATATGATACTGTTATGTATACTCAGGTTCACATTCGAGTTTACTTCCTGAAAATACTAAAACGGTGTAATACTCAAATGAATATTGGTGGATAAATTCTGCTTCTTTTTTTTTTTTACAGTGGGCAGAGTATGTGCTGTTTGCTGCCCTGCTCTTGGTAGTTTGCATCATTTTTGCTATCATGGCTTCTTTTTATACCTATGTTGATCCAAATGAGATTGAAGTCCAGTTCAGCAAGGAAGAAAAGGAAGAAGACAAGAAGGATCAAGATGACAATGAAAAGGAAGCTGAAGCTGATTCTCAACTGTAAAAGCTGTATTCAATGAGTGTTTGTAAATCATGGAAATCACATTCACCCTCCTGTAGTCAGATGAATCAGGGTATTGGCATTAACACCTCTGGATTACTTGTCTTGTGGGAGACATTCAGCAAAACTGTTTGAACTTGAAGTGCAGCCTAAGGAAGCAATAGGAAAATATTAGTCTCTCTCTTGTACTGAATGTGGTATCCTGAAGAAACTCCAGCAGAATTTGCACTCTTAATGTACCTCAATCTTAAATATTATAGCATTAGAATATTGAAATTAGACTTGGAACTAATGGACCCTTTGAAAAGATGTATTTTTATACTGTATTTCAATTTTATATTGTGAAAGAAACAAGACTTGTCAAGAAACAGCAATTGAAGCCAAGCTCTCTGCATGATCTCTCTAGCATCACTGTTACTTGAAAACAGCAGGTCACACGTGCCTTAAATTCTTTTGTACTTCCTTATAGATAATGGGAGCAAAGCCCTGGCAGTGATCAGATTAAAATGTTGTCTGTGTTCCAAGTGGCAGTAACTTGCATGTGCACTGTAATATAATGCTTTATCTGCCTGTTAACTACCCATTTAACTCCTGTTATGTCTTTAGTTAATATTAGAAGTGTCCACTCAGGTAAAATGATAACAGCAGAAGACCTTTGGAACAAGCAAGAGCAATAAAACTTGCATTATAACAAAATAAGGAAAGTGTTTTAGGAATGTGGCTTACAGTTGCATGTTAACAAAACTCAATCCCACCTCCCTGGTGCCTTTATCTACACGCTTCATCACTTAAAGCTGATGGATTAGTGCTGGTCTTCTCTATCTTAATATACTGTAACACTTACCAAATATATGCTAGGGGAGACCAAATTTTGCTGCTTAACAGGACCTGCTCCTGCAGTCCTCTGCTCCATGTTAGAGTGCTAGTAGTCTGCCTGTTGTGTTGGTAATTCTTGTTCTTTAGGGTCTACATACTACACTTTTTCCAGCAGCTTGGGCTCACTGGCCCCTCCAGTAGCCTGGCCAGACTTTCAGCTGCTTTCATACCTGTCTTCCAATACTCTTATCCTATTTTACAGCAATTCCATTTTGGTATTTGCAAGTGATGACACAGACATCCATATTCAAACAATGGGTGTTCTGCTCGCACTGCGGGTGCGTGGGCCCCTGTGCTCCCCGTTCCCACTGGAGTTGCTGGCACCTAGGAATTCTCTGTGCACAGAGAACAGAGTCCTGTAGCAGCCGCTTTCCTGCGGCGGGTCCTGGCAGGGCCGGTCGGCGCGGCTTTTCCCCGCGCTCCACTCCGGGGTGCCGGACAGCTGCGCGGCGGGCGGTGCGAGCGGCGGGAGCGGGACAGGAGGAGGCACGGGCTCTCTCGGTGTAACACAGCGGGGTTTGTTACCCCCGTGGGTCAGGGACCAGAAAAAGCCCTGATATCAGAGGGTCCAAGGGTTTTAAGGTCGAGGGGTAGGTGTGACTGAGGGTCAGGGGTCCAGTAGTTTCAGGGCAAGGAGGAGGATCGGGGAGGGAATTACAGGTGCTTACCCAGCTGGGGTGAGAGGGTAAGAATACATTAACTGGGAACCTATAGGGGTACAAACAAGAAAGAACCTTCAAGAACAAGCCAGGAAAGGCAGAGAGCCACTGTACCCAGGGGGTGGAGGAGGCTAATTTGAAACTGAAGACAGTTTCAAATGGAGTTGGAAAAGGCAAGTCCACGGCGCTGTTTGCTTGTGTTCGAGATAGTCCTGTTACCCCAGAGGCAGTAATCCCCTCTTGGTCTCTCAGGTCATCTGGGGAGAGCCTTTTCCATGGATTTGTGATACTGCATGTCCCCCAGCCAGTGGAACTGAGGGTCTATGGTAACAGCCACAGGAGCAACTGGCTCCCTGCCATCTTCTGAGGAGTTAAGGGAATTTTATACCAGCTTTACTTAGGGCAGACTAGCCAGCTTTTCTTCTGCCATGCAATTTAAGCAAAATAAATTATCTCCTAATGGTATCCAATAGAACAGCATCTTCTGCCAACTATTTTGTCCATGCCAGGTGAAATGTTTATTTAGCATTTTAACACTACCTTTTTCCCCCATTGGAATACAGGTCATGTGTCTAGTTTTTATACCATAAGGTGGTGTATCTTAGGGCTTTAGCAAACCCACTAACTTGTCTACAACATGATGGATGTGGTTTATGGTTAGAAAGCCAGTAATACTGTAAAATTAGATGGGCAACCTTTCTGATGAGGTGAAAACTACTGTAAGGTAGAATGGAGACAGTTGTATGTGATAAGATTTTAATCTTATTTTCAACAGGGATTTAAGTAATTAAAGTTAAAATATCCATGTGCCTAGCCAGGTAGTTCCTGTCAGCACTGCTGTGACTGTGTCCAGAAGCCGTGTGCCGGGAATCAGTTTTTGGGCTGAAATTGAGTGTTTTCAGTTCCTTAGTTTTAAGCATTAAAGAGGTACAATTAACCTCTAAGTATGACAGTGTTTAGACAGCAGCATCCTAAACTAGACTATCAGACTTACTCAGAGGGTCTTTTGCATATAATTTTCTGTTACAGAGAAGACAACCTGAAATGAATCAAATTAACAGCTGATAATTCTAAACAAAAAATAACCCTTAAAAAATGCAAGAGTAGTGAATTATGACACCCTGTCCTAGCAATCCAATCTGCACTCATGCGTGGCCAGGTAGATACAGGAATGTGTATGTCCGTATGCTTAATATTATTACAAATGTACTGTAAACTTCCATGTTTTTTCCATATTCCCCCTTAGCTCAGCCTAATGACACAACTTAAAATAGTTAAATGTCATATTCTCTGAACCACAGGAATCCATCCTCTGCCATTTGCTGTTCTTAAAAATTGTCTTATTAGCAGCATAATCCTTGGAAAAACTTTTCTGTAGTTATAGACAAATGTCTATACAAAGTTGTTGTGTTTCTTAAAATTTCCAGGAAGCAAGTGCAAGCCACCTATACATACTCTACAACTTGCTTTTACCTCTTTCTTTCACAGCTTGATGTAGTACTTTAGCATTATATTCACTGACCAGGGTGCAGAGATTACAATAGTGGTAATAAAACAACTGTGTCTTGCTTAAAATGTGAAAGGGAGACAAATTAGCAAAGGGGAAGTAACAAGTAAAATCATCCTCTTCAGGTTCAGGAAAATCAAAGATGTCCCAATGCTGTTCTTCCTACAGACACCACTGCAAGACAGGATTTTGTATAATTTAGCACAGCACAAGGGTAACAGGAGAGCTGTAATTCAGTGGGTTCTCTAATGTGGCTGTTAAATGTTATCCCTTTCCCATGCTCATTCCTAGTCTGGAGTCAAAGCTCTGCAAAAACCACCTTAGCCCCAGAGGTGGACTTTAGTCCACATCCCAGGGAGTTTAACAGCTGCTCTGACTGTACAGAGGGGAGAGAGAGGACAGGAAGATGAGCAAAGCAGGACCTGTGCTTTGCAGAGAGTAGCTGTGTGTTTACAAGAATGATAGAATCATTAAGGTTGGAAAGGATCTGCAAGATCATCAAATCCAACCTTTGATCTAACATCACCCTGCTCACTGAACCATATTGTGAAGTGCCCCATTCAACCATTTTTTGAATGCTTTCAGCGATGGTGATTCCACCGCCTCCCTGGGCAGCCCATTCTAATGCTTAGCCACACTTTCAGTGAGGAAATTTCTCCTCACATCCAATCTCAACCTCCCCTGGCACAACTTGAGGTCCTCTCATCCTATCACTGGTTGCCTGGGAGAACAGACTGATCCCCACCTGGCTACACCCTCCTTTCAGGAAGTTGTAGAGAGGGATCAGGTCTCCCCTGAGCCTCCTTTTCTCCAGGCTAAACACCCCCAGCCCCCTCAGCTGCTCCTCACAGGACTTGTGCTCCAGGCCCTTCCCCCGTTCCACTGCCCTTCTCTGGACTCGCTCCAGCACCTCAATGTCCTTCTTGTAATGTGGGACCCAAAACTGAGCACAGGACTTGAGCTGTGGCCTCACCAGTGCTGAGTACAGGAGGGCAATCACTGCTTTGGTCCTGCTGACAGGTCAGCACCCTATTGCTGATGTAATAAGCAACAAGCCAGGATGCCACTGGTCTTCTTGACCTGGGCTCGCGGCTGGCTCATGCTGGCTGTTGACCAGCACCCCGAGGTACTTTTCTGCTGGGAAGTTTTCCAGCCACTTGCCCCCCAGCCTGTAGCACTACAGGTGGTTGTGACCCAAGGGCAGGACTGGCACTTGGTCTTTTTGAATCTCATACCACTGGCCACTGCCCATGGATCCCTGCTATCCAGATCCCTCTGCAGAGCCTTCCTACCATACAGCAGATCAAGACTCCCATCCAGCTTGGTGTCCTCTGCAAACTGACTGAGGGAGAATTTGATCCCCTTGTCCAGGTCATCAATAAAGATATTAAACAGGACTGTTCCCAATACTGAGCCCTGGGGAACACCACTGGATGTAACTCCATCCACTTCCACTCCTGACAGTTTTTTACCCTGCAAAGAGTGCACCTGTCCAAGCTGTGGGCTCCCAGCTTTTCCAGCAGAATTCTGGGAGACAGCGGGAGAGGCTTTACTAAATTCTAGGTAAACAACACCCCCAGCTTTTCCCTCATCCACTGGGCAGGTCACCTTGTCATACAAGGAAAGCAGGTTAATCAGGCAGGACCTGTCTTTCCTAAACCTCTGCTGACTGGGCCTGATCCCCTACACGTGCCATGTGATCACGCTCAAGATAATCTGTTCCATAACCTTCCTTAAGCACTGAGGTCAGGCTGACAGGCTGCTGGAATCCCCCTCCTGACCTTTCTTGCAGATGGGTGTCACATTGGGTAGCCAGAAACTACTTCCTAATTATTGCAGATTCTAATCAGACAGGTTTGCCTTTGCTGGCAGATGTACTGGGATGAAAGAGCTGGTTTTCCCTTCTAGGACAAAATGGTTGTAAGACCTTCCAAAACACTCATAAGGAGAATATCTGCAGTCAAAGTGGCTCTGTCTCTGTAACACTATTGCTGTATTTTGGGGGTGAGGGGAGTTAAAATTAGAAACTGTGGAAGATGCATAACTAAGTAAAATAATTAATAAAAAATATCCAAGGGCTAAGCACAAAATATTGAGGCACTGTCACAGCACTGGCTCTCAAACTGCTGTTGCAATCCCTCATTTGACCTGCTGCTGCTGTAAGTGGCAAATAAAACTCTCATGAGATTAAGATGAAATTTCAGCTGTCTGCTCATGTGAAATTGTGTTTATCCTCCTCCTGTGAGATTCAGAGGACTGCTATGTACATTCCTGTCTGAGCTTCTTTCCATCTTAGCCCATAAAGAGAAGATGGGGCTTTATTTGAACATAGTCCTTTCCCAGCCAGGAAAAATATTTTATTTAAACCTTGCAAATGTAAAAAAAAAATAAAGAAAAAGAAAAAAAAAAATTTAAAAAATGCTCCCAGAGCATTGGTAGTGAAAATCGGAAATTTTTTCTACTTAGATGGGAGTTCTATTTCCTAAAGGTCTTATTGTACAAAAAAAATATTTCAAGTAAAGGTTAATTCAATTTTTTCAGCTCCTTCTGGCTGGTACTTTAGTTCAACAGAGTGGCTGAGGCCAGTTCTGTAACCACCTAAGTGAATTAATCATATTGGATGCATTTTTACTGAAATCTGATCCCAAACATGGGAGGGTAGGAGTAGAACACTGCTCAAGTGTACTCAAGCTAGAGCCGTGGATGTCCCAGGCTAGAAGGGCCTGGCTGAGTGCTGAAACTGGAGGGGGAGATTTTGTTTACGAAACTGAGCATGGAAATTGGGAAGGTTGGGAAGAGAGAACCTCCAGATTCTCTACATCTGCCCCTGCTGTCTTGCAGGGAGCAGGAATATGAAACTAATGGTCATTATATTCTCTGTTGGAGCAGAGCAAGATGCTACTGTCACAGACCATCTCTTCCTCTGTTTTGGACCACTGTGGTCACTCACCAACTCATTCTGATTGAGTTACAGAAACCCAAGCTGGGGTTTGGCATCTTTTGGTTGGTTGGTTTTCAGTTTTAGGTGTTTATTTCATGCATTCATTGCAAGTGTGACTCATGATTTGTCCACTACAGCTTCAGAGCAGATGGCTGCTCCAGCACCCACAGCACACAGGTGATGAACTGGGCTCCCTCCCTGACTTGCTGCCACTCCTGTCATAGGGGGCAGACCCAGGATGCTCCTCTGTGCCATCTCTTTTCAGCTCAGGGAGCTTGGCAGAACCAGGAGGAATTAGAGAAGCCCAGAGCAGTTTCCCATCTGCCTTGAGGCAGCTTGTGGAACGGGAAGGATTTATTTGCTTTTTCCGGACTGGGCTTTTTTCAGTGAAACGCCAGTCTGTGACTACAGACTCTGGGTAATATTGGTAGATACAAAATACACGACACTTTCCTACCTTTATTTAACCTTTCTTTCTTTGCCAACTCTAGACCCCTCGCTCAGGCAAAGCTTCCCTAAGTGTAGCCCGGGGTCCCTCTCCAAGACCTCATTTCCTACCACCAGGTGGCAGAAAAATACTCTAGAGTGGCACGGAGAGGCGCGCCCAGAAACCCCCCTACATCATTAACTTACTCACTTTTCGCTCGCAGGTATCACAAGCTTCAGATTATCCTATGAAAATACCTAGACTACTATTGTATCATATCAGACACATAGATAGGTATCGCTTTTGGAGACCATAGGGCTGCCGTATGTTTAGAAAAATAAAAATATCTGGGTGGATTTTAGCAAGAGAGTGTCTCTGGCAGCATTGGTGGAAATTGTCTCTCTTATAAACTTCTAAAAACTTATTAAAATTGCCAAAATCCCACGTGGTATTATAAAAAAAGAGACTTTGATATCGAAGAACAGTAAAGAACAAGAATAAAGTTGATTATGCTGCAGCACCCAACACTCTAAAAGAAGATGATAAAATCACTGGCTACTGCTTCATGTTGTGCTTAATGCAATTTAACTGCAGCACTCAAACCCCAGGCATGAAACTCTGCCCTAAGAAAAAAAGCCACAAGGAAGTTTAGGGGGGTTTTTTGTAACTGAGCAAAATGTCAGTCAGACAAAGCAAAATTGGCTTCTGTGGGCACAGCAGACTAATCCCCAGAGAAAACAGCCCCAGAAAAAACAGCACCATGTTAAATAGAGGGATGTGTAGACACTTCAGCAAGCCATTACTTTAAATGGATACAAATTTGGGCTGAATTGGGTTGCATTTTGTTCTGACAGACTGAGTGTGCACTGATTTCAGATTTCTCCCTCCTGGATGGCTTCCCAGACTGTTAATCTGTTGTACAACTACTCAGCCCACCCTGTCATTAACAAGAAAGCCATAATTACTGCATTTGATAGGGGCCCCAGCTCTCCAAGATGACTCTTGGTGAGGCCATGCCAGCTAGACACTGTCCATTAAGGGAGTTTGTTGGAAGAGCAGCTCATTCATGAATAACATTCAGTTTTAGACATCTCCTAAGCACTGCACTTTTCATCCTGACATCTTCTCAAGAGTATACAGATGCAGGTTTTAGAGCTATCCTGCAAACTTCAGTTAAACTCGGACATGCTGAGAAAAGATCTTTGGGTATAGTCCTTGAGAGGACAACAAGGAACATCCATAGCCTGTGGGGCAATGGCTGCTCCTGCTGTAAGGGTTGAGAGAATTGTGATCAGCCCCTGGATGGACCCTCAGACAACTGGTCCTGGGGAGGTCGTCAAAGCAGAAAGGATTTGCAGTGAATTGTGACTTGAATGGGAGAGCTTTGGGAGGCAGGACTGCTCAGAGGAGATTTGCATTACCCAAGCATCACATACTTGAAATAATTTAGAAAGGGCTGATGTGTGTTTGAGATGCTCAGTGACAAAGGTTTGGGATGGGAGGGAGGAGTTAGGAAAGTCACTGGATGGCAGCTCCTCAGGCACTTCCAACCAGATCTTCAGACTGGGGCCAAGGACCAGTGTGCAAGGACTGTTGGGGCTGCTCCTTCCTGCTCTGTCCTCCACTGTGTCTGCCCCATGGAAAGCAGAGGAAACTTCAGCTTAGGATCTCTGTAGGGGAGAGGTGTGGTTTCCAGCTCAGATTAAGTCAACATGAAATGATGTCAGTGCTGAAGAAAGATGTGGTTGTTGGGAAGGACAGTCTTTGAGCAGTTAAACACCCTAATGATGCTGCACCCTCATCCTCACACGGACTTCTTGGGAAGCCTGGAATATAATCTTAAAGCTGAACTGAAATGCTTTAAAAATAATCTCTACAGAAGCTGGTTGAACACTTAAGTCATTAAATATAAACACTTCATGTGTATAAAAATCACAAAGATGCACCTTTTGAAAGTGCTTCTTTGCTTAACAATCAGAATATAAAAACTACGTGATCTTATGTTTCTGCTGGAAAAATGCTGTGAAGACACATGGTAAAACCTTGAGCTATAGAGAGCAACAGGTTAGAAACTTTTATTTTACTTTCATAAGTACAAGTAACTGCAAGCATAGGGCTGTGTTACATTCTTTGAGAAAACTGCTCATGGAAATAAGTCAGTGACAATAGTGTCAACTTACATGCAGGTAAAAAGGAAGCTGTGCCATGGGCTGAGAAGGGTTTGTACTACCTACAAACACCAGAAATCAAGAGTCCAGTGAAGCTGATGAGAATCTTTGCACTGATATCAGTATGATATCAGTGCACAGAACCACATCACCTTATATACATATCTGATTTTATATATGTATATATGCATATATACACATACAATGATCTATAATACCTGATCCACAGTACCTGTGAGTTGGTACTGAAGAGTTTCTCAAGAGAATGGTGGACAAGGTCGTGAATTGCACCTGGGGAGTTTGGGAAGAAGGTGCACTTTGGGGCAGGATATATTCCAGGTCCAAGATGCAGAATGAGCAGAACTGAGAATAAATGTCTAACAAAATTGCAGTATTCAGATAAGAAACTAGAACCTCATCCAGGAAGAACAGACTGTCAAGGTGAGTTCTTCACACTGAGTGTAGCAGAAATTTGCATTTAACCCAAGTAAGTCTGTATACAAAGTGTCTAGAAGAGTCATCTCTGTATTTCTTCAGAATGGTAATTCTTGGTAGCAGTTTCAAGGGCTTATCTGTGTTTTTCTCACTTAAGCTTCAACAGAAAAAATGTAGATTTGTGGCCTTCTGCAGCTCTGATGCTGAGGCAAATCCCTCTGCTGTCAGGAGACAGTGGGATGGGAAGACTGTGCAGCTCTGCTACTCCACTGAAGTGTAAATAGAAGCCTACAGCCCATAGCTCACCCTGTAAATTTGCTTCTGTGCAGGGAAGAACAATAGTGCTGATGTGGAACAGCAAGATTTGCTCTTCTTTGCAACAAAAGCATCAGGTACCCACTGCCTCAGCTGGCAGAAGAGATATACTCAGCCCAAAATCCCCAGGAAGTCTGCTCTCATGAAAAAGATAGGAGGAAAACTGAGCTGGCAACTATAGATGCCAAGGGAGCGCAAGGCTCTGGGATCTTGCCAAAGGTCTGGTGCAAGTGGGAGGTTGCAGCTGATTTTTGTGAATGAGAGGAGGTCTGCAGGAGGAGGTGGAAGATGGCTGGATCATGTCAGACCATTGTGAGCACAACAGAAACTTACTGGGTAGTTACTTTTAGAAGGCTAAATGGAAAGGGAATGATGGACGGAGTAGGAAGGTACAAGCACAGGAACTGCATTTTTGTGGGGCACAGTTACAAGCTGTAGCTGTCCCCCACACATACCTAGTGGGGATGATGGCAGGTTCAAGTGCTAGAAAACAGCTCATGGCCTAATAGAAACCTTCCCAAAATAACAAGCTCACTTTTTTTGAGAGTATCTGATTTCTGCCTTTTCCTTTTTGGGTGTTAAATTCTGGGTCATGAAAGCTGCAGGCTGAGGGTCTCTGATTGCCTAGCAAAGAGGTTTATAGTCAGCAAAGTCATCCCTCCACTGTTTCCTTCTGTACATTCTCTGTGAAGGCTGACTGCTATGAATACGCAGCTCTGGGCTTAAACCACAGGCAGGAGCATTCATTCCTGCAAGCTGAGAAGGTGGCTTGTGTGGTATGACAGAGCTGGAGCCACCACCCCACTCCATAGAGGACATTCTGGATGGAGTTTCACCTCCTAGCTCATCTGAGCTAACTGTGGGCTACCAGAGAACGGGAGGTGTTGGCCTCCCTCCCTCACTCCCTCACACATGGTGTCCCTGCTGTGTGACACCCAGAGACGGCTGCCACGGGAGACTAATCCAGCAGGATGTGGATGCATTTCCCGTGGGATCAGTGAACTGATCCAAATCACCAAGCAGGCATGTGATTGCTAAAGCAAGGATCAGAGCCAGGGCTGGGAGAAAGGAAGAGTGGGATCAGCACTTTGGCAGTAGACTGCAGTTAAGTTGGATTAAACATAGCACAAAGCTGTACTCTGAAAAACTCATCACATCATGATGATTTTAATTTGGTAACAACGCCCCAGAGTGACAACTAGTACTTGCAGGAATCCATATGTTTATTTATTCAACAGATGAATACAATACACTTCTGTCAACACAAGATTTTACAGGTAACAGCTGGTATATAATGAAATTAATGAAGACTAAAAAATGAGATAATCCTTGAATTAAAAGAGTGAAGTAGTGCAGTCAGTTGTAAGACTGCTACTTATCAGTTATCAATGAGATACAGTGCAACTTTTTCTGCTGGGACAACTGTAGCCTGCAAGCAAACATTTGACATCTGTGATGACATGGACTGTCTAAGGTGCGTGTCTCAGCATGATTATAGGGTCACAGAATCACAGAATAGTTTGGGCTGGAAGGGACCTTTAAAGGTCATCTAATCCAACTCCCCTGTTGGAGACAAGGACATCTTCTAATAGACCAGGGTGCTCAGAGCCCAGTCCAATCAGACCTTTAATGTTTACAGGAATGTGGCATCCACCACCTCTCTGGGCAACCTGTTCCAGCATTTTATCACCCTCATTGTATAAAACTTCTTCCTTCTATCTAATCTAAATTGACTCAATTTTAGTTTAAAACCATTAAAGGTCACCCTTAATGGATCCATTTATTCCAGAGAGTTTGCTAGTCTGCTGTCTACATAGACATTAACCTGAGATAAGAACTGATGTCTCCATTATAAAATGTGAAATGTGAGAAGAAGATAGAGAAGGTATGTTTTCTTCCATTTGCATATGTTTGGTTCGTGTGACAAGGGGCTAAGAGAAAGGCTTATAAAAAGCAAGATATAATGCAATGATGCTCTTCAGGGGCAGAGGCATAGGACAGTAAAATCAGTCTCATGTTTCTTAATGAGCTCTAGGTCTCCATCTAATTTTAATTGTCTGCCTGGAATACTAAAATACTTTCAGGCACTTATATTCTGCTCATTATTAATAAACAGCATATAACACTCAAGATGTTTCTTCCATTTCCTGCCTCATTCTGGCTTTTCCATTATGATTCTCAGTACTACAAGAAAGTGAATTTTCTTCTATTACAGATCTCAAAACCCTGCAGTTTTCTATGAATGATATTAATAACATCACTGCAGGAAGGGAAATATATACAAAATGGCATGTTTTATACAAACATAGGAAAAAAAAGGCTTTTTCTTTGGGGAACATAATTTAATAACCAAATCTTTTCCCCTTCGGCATTCACAAGAGCTAAGGTAGAATGCCATTGTTTGAACTTCCAGCTCTACTTCTGTAATTGACAAAACCATTTTCTGACAAGTGGCTTGTTGAACCAGAACATAAATGCACAGCCAAATCTAGCTGTGGAAGGCTAGAAAAAAAGCTGTGTGCTTTTGAAACTACACAAGCTTCCTCTGCTGGAAGAAATACACAGCTGCAGGGTTACCCATGGCATCTTGAGAAGAAGACAGGCTCCATCACGAACTTTGTAGAAGGGACACCCTTTCCAATGGAAATTGAAAACTTAAATTTTAAAATTTTGGTGGAAAGAGAGAAAACCCCAATGTTTTGTAGGTGTACCATTGCTGCATAGTTTGGAAGTACACTGGAAACTAATCTTGTGGAGCATACACAACCAAAGGCAGGGAAAATATCAGTCCTGGACAACACAGGGATATTTTTTGTTATTTACAGGGAAATGTGCTTTTTATCACTAAACTTTTTTTTTTTTTTTTTTTTTTAATAAAATTGCATCCTACCCTTGTCTGGTTCCTTGGCTCATTCCTGGGAGAGTAAGTTGCTGTTTGAGCAGATCTCCCAGAAAAGAAAGCCGAAAGGACTGGGCACTGATCTGAAAAGAGAAGCCATAGGCAGGATGACTCAGTGTGCAGAAATGAACGTTAATTATACCTTTGGGGTTTAATTCACTGATTTAGGTATTTCATGTATATAAAGTTTTCCCAGAAAGCTGCTTTTCTGCAGGGCCACATTGAGGATATTTACAGCACTCATATTCTGACATTCTTCTAGTCTGCTGAACATTTTCAATGCTGAACCCCCATCTGCTGGCATGTCACTCAGCAGTCACTCACTCTGAGATTTTTCTTCAACTCCTTGGGCTTTGTTTTCGTTTCTCCCTCATAATGATTGGTAATATGAGACTGTCAATTTTCTTTAGTCTATTTCCTAGCTCATTCATGGATATGCTGAGCAAGATGGGTCCCATATTGGTCCTTTGACAGCCTACTCATAACAGTCCCCACTGTTAAAAGTTTTTGTCTTTTTCTTTTCTCTCTATTGTCAGTTAGAGACCCATGTGAAGACCTCCCCTCTTGCCCCAGGAACACTTAAATTCTTAAAGGTTCATTTGTAAAGAGTCTTGTTAAAGCTGCTGTGCTTTGTGTGATACAGGAAAGAGTCACACGTTTACTATTATAAATTAAAAAAGAGCTGAGTTCCTGGTGCACCTTTTATATTAGAAAACACCAATGACCTTACATTGTTCATTTGAGAAGTTTCAGTCTTTGTCAGTAAGGAAAACATCTTTTCTTCATAGGTATTTATAACCAGAAGTTCACAGTCACAGCCTTTACAATTATGTAATTATATTTTTCTTTTGTAACTATTTTGTTATTGTTGGAGACTGAAATGTTATAATTTATGGCTTAAACATAACCAGCAAGACAGAAAATCTCTGCATATTTAAAGAATCATGTTAAATTGAAAGCAAACCAGTTATTGAGAAGTTGACACATAAAATTAATTGAATCTTTTCATGCTGGGAACATCTGGCTTCGAAAAGATACATCAGGGAACTGTCTTAATGATAAGAAGTGTATATTTTTGATGTCTCAGTCCTGTTGGGATGGTTGGCTAGTATAACGTACTCATTCTATTTTTAATAAAGATTTCTGCAAGACTAGCCTTTCTTTGGACTATAATAGACAAAATCTTTTTTTTTTTTTCCTCAGAAAAGATTAAAAAAACTCACAAAAGGTTGAGAAAAGGAGAGGAAAATTTGAAAGGCTTCTGTTATTTAGTCTGTGAGATGGAGTTGAAATTTAGACTGAAAGAGTAGCATTTACAAAATGAACAGCAAACACACACATTCATTATTTTAAAATTACATTCAAAACTATTATTTAAAAATTTCTACAAGTCCTGGGAGAAACTGGAAGTGTTTCAGAACATGAGATGCAGTATAAAATTTAGAAGCTGACAAGATATTAAACCTTCTAATATGTTGTTCTGACTTCATTAGAACTTAACTTGGACTGGTATCTGGTTTATGACTGAAGAGTTTTGAATCTGCTCCTTTGTTTTCCTGCATTTGACAAGTGAATCTGCCCACAGAGTTTATTCCATGGCTCAAACAATAATTTTTCAGGCACAGAATCTTGTTGAACATATAATGCAGCACTTCAAAACCTCGAGATGAAATAAATCTATGATGGTACAAAAGCAAAAGAAAGACCTCACAGTGGCCCCAGGCCAGGAGCTTACATGGTGGAAGTCACTTCAGAGCAGCATGGCAACTTTTCTGCCCGTATGTGCCTTGAGCTAGAGAATCTACAACCTAAACATAGAATGGGAATTTACAAGATAAAGCAGAATCACCTCTATGAAGTCAAGTACATATTACTTGTGAAAATTATTTAAATCCCAAAGAATATGCTCATGGACAGAAAATAACAGTTGTATACTTTTCATAATACAAAAGAGAAAACTTGTCTATCTTTTCTGACTCCACACTGAATATGCAACTGCAGAAAAAGTAAAGCAGCTGATAAAATCTGTATCATAATGACTATATAGAAAAAAACCCCCCAAAATAAAACTGCATAAACAATAGTAAAACTAACATTATCTCAATGAGGGTTTTTAATGTGATATAGCAAAAGTTCAATGATATTCATGAGACAAAGGAAAAGGCTCACTTGTAGCACACTGACTTTCTCCCTAGCAAGCTAGAAAAACTCGCTGCAAACAGTGGAGCAACCATGGAGACATTAAATCTTTTTTTTTTTTTTTCCAAAAAAAAAGGAGATTGCAAAAATGCTTTAGAAAACAATCTAAATAGAGAGTTTTGATACTGATTCCCATGCCTGTTATTTCATTTTTGACTGAGGTAGAACACAAATGAAAAGACTTTACATTTCTTTGAAAATTATGTACCAATAAACAGTAGAAACTTGTTCATATTTCCTGAAGCCAAACCCCACAGAATCTCAACTCCATCCCAGCATTAAGGAAATTATCAACTCCTTCATGAACAACTGAAAAAAGAATTCTAATAATTCAATTTTCTATACATTTTCTAGCCATCATCCTTTCCTGTTTCACTGTACTTGAGGGCTGGTATCAGTGTTTATTTACTCAGGTAAAAAAACAATATGCTTGTGTGTGGGCACGCTTATTTGCCTGCATAAGGCTGTTGGCTAATTTTATTTGAATAATACTTTGAGGCAGACATCTTAGGAACATTTATGTGTCTCCGAGTTTCAGGAAAACCAGATTGTGTAGCATTGACTCAGCCCACGTAAGACAACAAAGAATATCGTAACTATAGGAAAAACTTCAGTGGAAGTTCCAACCACTTTGCAATAAGACCATTTTCTATTTTCAAATGTTTCTTGCAGTTCAGAGATTTGTACAAACTCTAGTCAATTATCTAATGAAAAGCGACTTATGCTGCAGTGGATGCTCACATAACTTTAAAAAATCACTTGGAGACAGCGAACCTTGCTGTCCTATGGATCCCAGCCCCACCGGCTGACAGGTTTCGAAACCTTTAACACTCATGAAACTCCCTAGGTTTCTGTGCCGGGGCGGAAAAAGGAGAGAATCTTAGGGCATTCCATGGCACATGGGAAGCTCTGCGATTGAGCTGTTAAATTCCAGTTGAAACAAAGGACAGAACATTGTCGAGTTCTCAAGGGATTTACATGTACGCAGAACTTCTGTGTGGGAGAGACCTCAGTGCTGACCCACTCTGCTCCCGCTTAGGAGCTACAGGAGAAGCACAGCTGGCATTTTGGGTTGGGGCTTCTGCAGCTTCTGACAGGAAGTCAAGCGCTTCCTGGCACCGCAGCCTTCAGCGGAGCTCCGGCGTTGCGGCGCCTGCCCCGGGCCCGGGCCCCGGGCGAGGAGCACCGGCCTGTGGCGCTCCCGCCGCGCCCATGGCGGCGGGCGGGCAGGTACCCCGCAGGGGAGGCGGGGCCGCTGCTGCCGCTCCGCCCCGTCCTCCTTCGCCTCCTCCTCCTGCTTCAGGTTTGTCATCGTGTCGCCGGCACGGCCCGGAGGAGGAGGAAGAGAAGGAGGGATGAGGAAGCCGCTGCCGTCTTTGCATCCGTGACGGGGCCTGGAGAGCCCAGGCTTAGGACGGCCCCTTTCCCACCGCCGGCGCACAGGCGCTGCTCGCCCGGGGGAAGGGCCAGGAGGAGGAGGACGGCGGCGGTGCTGTGTGTGAGAGCGTGGAGATGAGCTCAGCTCTGTGCCCTGGAGCCGCCTGAGGAGACCCGGCTGCCTCCCAGCCTCCCTCGCCGCCGCCGCCATGGCTCACTCCCCCGTGCAGGCGGGGCTGCCGGGGATGCAGGTGAGGAGCTGCCCCAAGGGCAGGCATGGACACGCACCCCGGGCCGGGGTGGGTGTAAAGGGGGGGATTCCCGGGGCGGGGGGACAGGGCGAGGGGAGAAAGCGCTTCTTGGCCCTGGCTCGGCCGCGGGGGCTGGTCTGGTGGCAGAGGAGCGGGATGGAGACGAAACGTGCTGTCAGCGCTTGGCATGGTGCCCAGCGAGGTCCCTCCGCCGGTGGATCCCTGCCTGCCTCTGCCTCCCTCCATCCGTCCTCCGCAGCCGCTCTGTCGCCGCAGGCGTGCGGAGCGGAGCGTGGCGTGTGGCCCCCTCCCCCGGCCGGGAGTTCTCCTCGGTGTTTTAATTCCTGAAGCCAGGCGCGGCTCAGTGGGCGATTTTCGGCCCCGTTAGTTTGAGGTGGGTGGGGGAAGCATACGTAAAACCAGTCCGAACAAGCAGGGCCTGGAAACGTTGACCTTCAGCGCATGCTGCAGTGCCCATGTCTGTGGTGCTGCTCTGAGGTGGGTGCTCGGGATTGTGTTTGGCTCCTGTGTTTGATTCCGATTAGGAATTTGCTCGTTCTGTGTCTCAACTGTATATTTGACATAATTAGTGCGGTTTTGTGCTGACTGAGCTGGCCCCCCCCCCCCCGCGCCTCGTTTTTCTCGGTTTAAATGGAAACTGCTGCCAGGAAAACATTAAGGTCACTGGTATCTGTGTGTTGTTATTCTAATATTTCCCACAGCTGATTAGAAACTTTCTTGCCCTTGTCTCCAAAGGAACAACTTATGAATGACATGTAAGAGTTTCTCTCAAATTTGTCTCCTGGATTGAAAGTGTTTGTGCATCATTTCGTTTAAGTATTGATTTACTGTGGTTTGTTTTATTGTGAGTCAGGATTTTAAGTCATGAATCTCTTTTCTTTGCAAAATCTGAGGATTTAAATTGAAAATGTTACATGCTTAGGCATAGCATGAATTATATGCTCGTGTATACTACTGGATGCCCCATATACCCACTCTCTGAGCTAATTAATTTATTGCTGTGTAGGTCCTGCTGTTGAGAGTTCAAGTTCACCTTCCAAATATGAGCAGTTTGCTGATTGCCAGAGACAGAGAAATGAGGGTTTCTTGACTATGGATATTGTTTGGGCTTTTAAAAAAAATTCCTTTGAGACATATTAGAACTAAGACAACTACATACTTTGAGACAGAACCTATAACACTTTGGCATTTAAAAATCATATTTGTATCTGCTCGGAAGTGAGAGAATGAAGATTATTCCATCAGTATGCGTGTACTGATGATGTGTCACTGCATGATCTGAGGACCTGTGCTTTTTATTGACTTGATATATTATTTGGTTTGTAGTACTGTTAGCTGTGCTAAATGGGTGGATCTTCAGGGTTCTTGTTAGTCCACGTAATTTGGGACTTTGCTTCAAATAGGTTTATTCAAAATGGTGTTATTTTTCTATGATTTTTAATCTATTGCTATGATAGTTGCTCAAGTGTGAACTTCCATAGTCTAAAAAAAACCTCAGAACACCAAACCAGAGATCTGCCGATAGGTAGACACATAAAGTCTGTGAGCAGTGTGAATGCTGCTCTCTAATTTTCTGTGTCCAGTTCAAGATGTCTATGTCCATTTCCATTCTGTCAGAATATATAGCAGTTTTATAGCGGTCTGTTTTCAATACACGATTCTCTTTGATTTTACTTCCAAGTAAATGTTCAAAGAGTAAAGTACATACAATGTGTGACATCTGCTTAGATAAGAAAAAGATTTGGGACTTTTTCACTGTGTGAAGAGAGGAATAGAGCTTAGTTCTCTGAGTTATAATTAAATTGCCTGAATCACGGGACTATCTCTTCTTTTTCTGTAGTGTGATCCCTCCTCCCCACCTACCAGCTTCTGCCACAAACGGTGGAAGCAGTGTCAGTGACAAGTTATGCAGCTTTCTCCAACATTCTTTGCTGTACTCACACAAGAGAGCAGCCATTGCACTTGTGTGAGCAGAGTAACTTCTTGACCCCAGAAAATCACTTAAGGAGGAACATCACTTTATTAATGCTGTTTGGTGTGAGCACGGTAGTGTCAATAGAGCAAAGGAATGAAGGATTAATATATTTCTTCCTAAACAAGATGTCTGATCGATGTTTGAAGAGTGATGCATAAAAAGTGAGTGGGTAGAGAGTGAGCCAAAGGAATGAAAAACTGTGGAGGAAATGTAGGATGGTGCTGGAAGGTTGTCAAAACCTGAGATTTGCTGTCTGCTGCACAGTGGGCATGTTGTAACCTGAATAAAAACAGAGTTGGGTTTTGACCTGAATTTCTGTGTGTGCAGTTTAAGCTTGGACTCAAAGTTTTTGCTGTCATTGTTTCATGGGCTCTGTGTAGATATGACTTTGAGTGTGCAGGGTGAAGCTGCATCATTACTAAACTGAGGATGTGTTGTCTTGCTTCTTCATGCCTTGTGGAAGTGGCCTGGGGAGAGTGCATGTTTGCCTGTAAATGTGTGAGATTCCTGCAAGGCTGGCTTGGAGTAAGTGTATATGACCTTGATTTTCAGACTGGCCTGCATTTCAAGGCTGTGGTAAGCTTCTGGAGCTTCTTTAAGGAAGTCGTATTTTAAATAATCAAGTACTATGTTTATAAATTTATGGTAATAAATTCCTGTGGTGCTTTTAAAAGTCCATCATCTTTAAGACAAGCCTCTTCTGTGTGATAAACCACTTTTTTATTTTCCTCCCTTTTCAGTTTCTTTTGTAGCAGTAACAGTGTTTATGCAGCAAGTTATTTTTATTCATTCTTCATTGTATTTTCAGTACAAGAGCTACAGGTTCTTCGTGCAAAATGTAAATAAGCATTGACATTCAAGCTGTCTTGCTTTAAGAAGTTCTAGAAGTTTGACTAAATTTAAGTGGGAACTTGACAAATGAACAGAAAAGGTTGTTAAGTATAAAGGCACCATTTCGGGCTCGGAAAGTGTCTGAAGTGTCAGTTTGCTGGAGACTGGAAGGGTGTTTTGGGAAATACTGCTGTTTACTTGTCTATTTTTGCACTGTTTCCAAGATGTTCACTTTTGGCTGTTGTAGGAAAAGCATCCTGGCCTAGAGAATCCTTTGTTCTGATCCGGCATGGCTGTTCTTTTGTAGTTACACACTGTAGGTACTGCTGTCTTCCTTATTGTAACTATTCTCCTTTTAAAATAAACTGTTTTAACTACTCCTGTGGTGTGAGTTCTGTGTTTGGTAACTGCAAAATATTGTGTTGCTAAATCAAAGGCACTGTGGAAAGGCCTCTTAGCTTCTCCTGCTTTCCATTTGCAGCTTCTGTGCTGGAGATTAGCTTTCCCCAGTTTGATTTTTTTTTTTTTTTTTGAGAGTTTGTGCTCACTGTTACTGTTTATGACAAATACTGTTTATGACAAATACTTTGTAGTAACTTACAGCACTTAAATACTGGACAGATCCTTGGACTGTTAGGATCTTGACTAATCAGTTTTAAAATACCCTAAATTTAGATGTCATGTTTCTGTGACATACTACAAGCTCAGCCCTTGGGTGCCAGGACAGAAGAGTTTTTAATTGGTAAAAATGCAGTGGGCATCTTCTCACTCTGTCGTCAAAGGCTGTTTCAGGGCTATGTAATAGATGTGTGGAGCTGTTTGAGAGGAGTCAGGAAAACTTACTTCCCTTGTGTGTCCTTCCAGAATAGGTAAATAGATACAGCTTATGGCAACTGTGTCTTTCAGGTATCCTCACAGACCAGCCAGGCTGGGCCTGTGTCATGGCAAGTTTCATGTACCGGTTTCGTGGCTGAGTAAGGTACCCTCTTAGCCAGCTGGCATCTTTGTTCCCCGGAGAGACAAAAGGCTACTGATGTAGCAAGCACATTTAAATATTGGGCCTTGTGTTATGAGTGGTGTACAAGGCTCTGATGTCAGCTTTTACATAGTGGCATCTTTTGTGTTTCTGAAGTAGAAAATGTATCTTGGCTGCATTTTCAACATTTACTTAAATTCTTCTCGTACTCCCTTTCTTGGGGGTGGGAAGGGAAATAGAGGATGCACCAAACACTGATGGATAAAGTCAACCAGGCAGCTAATATAAATTAATAGTAATATAAAATACTGCATCCATCCTATAATAATTTGGTCCTTGCTATACAAAAAAGATGTGGACAGCTGGAGAAGGTCACAAGAAGGGCCACACAGATGACTGGAGGACTGAGAAGCCTTTCACATAAGAAAGGGCTGAGAGAGCTGGATATGTTTAGCCTTGAGGAAGGATGGCCCAGGATGGAGACCTTATCACCATGTTCCAGTATTTAAAAGGTGTCTACAGAGAAGGTGGAGACTCCCTTTTTACTAGGAATCACATGGAAAGATGAGGGGTAAGAGGTACAAGTTACCCCTTGGGAGGATTCTGATTGGACACAAGAGCAAAATTTTTCACAATTAGGACAATCAGCCACTGGAATAATCTTGGAGAAGTGGTGGATTCCCCAACGCTGGACTCTTTTAAGACTTGCCTGAAAAGGGTGCTGGGCTACCTTGTCTAGACTGTGCTTTTGCTGGGAAAGGTTTGACCAGATTTTCCTTGAGATCCCTTCCAACCTGATATCCTGTGGTTCTGTGATTGAATTTGATCTGGTTATTGCTTTTGTGATGATACACCTTTTGTGGAGTACTGGTTAATTCAGTGGTGTTCTGTGTGCCTAAAAGTAATAATTTGTGTGGATGCAGCTGTATAATCAAAACTGTTCTTACTTGTAAACTCTTTGTTGATCTGGGTAAGTTTCCATGTGCATGTATGCACAAATGTCAGACTGTGCTGGTTGTATATTAGTATAGAACTAAGAGCCTTCTGCAGTGTAACTTGATAAAAAGTGAGGCTTGAATCAGGAGAATTTATTGTATTCTTAGGTGCTCTGCTTGGCAGCTTCTCGAGACACACATCTGGGTTTTCTGTCAGATACAATGGCTGCAAGAAGAGTCTCCCCTCAAATTATGGGATTGGTGTAGAACTTAAAATTTGCTATTTTCCTTATTTTTCTCAAGCAGTATTAATGCAACATAACTTTCTAATTGCCTCTATTAGCATTCTTTATTCAGCCATTTGTCATAATGATGGGGTTTTCCCTAAAGAGCTACTACTTTATTTTTCTTTTTATCAGTAGCTTAGCTAATTAAGAGTGATTTTTACAGCGTTTTAGCTTTTTAGCAAGTGTAAACAAATGAAAGACATTTTTCTAAAACTATTTTTGGGACTTTTTTCCTTAGCTGTCTTTCTCTTGGTGTCCAAAATACATCTTGTGTTTCACTGCCATACTGTACCTACTGCTGATACTTGTGTGTTGTTTTCGCTGTGTGCCCAAGGCATGGAGGGATTTTTAATTGCAGTAATTTACAGTTTAGAAGTGTAATGGGTGGAAGGGAGGAAATCAGGTACAGGTTATGAAAGTTTGTAGTGATGTTGCACTAAAAACCGAGAAACTTCAGAAACTCAGAATAAATTCCAATTAAATATGTTTTCTGGAAGCAGGCTACAGTCCAGTAACTATTCATTTTGGTATTAAACTCTTAAGGTTGTCCACTAAGCAGTTTTCTAAATGAAAAATACCAGAAAATTTCAGACTGATGTGTGCAGGGCACGTTGCACGCAGAAAATGGTATTGGTTAATTAGAAATCTGGAAGCATGCTTTGTATATTTGTGTTATTGATAAAGAATCGAATATTTTGTATTCTGAATGTAAGGTAAGTGCACCTTCCTTGAAAATAAGTGGAAAGAGAGTTATACAAGGGCTGAGGAATACTTTTATGATAGGCTAACTTTAGGCAACTTTTTTATTCCTGCTGGAAATGTGCTTACACCCTGTTTCAATCTAGGTAGAAATCAGAACAAGAGAGTTGAACTGTGTGACAAATACGAGTATTAGTAGGCTATAGTGATTCATGCTGAGTGTTTTGACCCTCAGTGTTTGAGATGCAAGGCTTACAGCTTTATTTTTTGCTTCCTCTCTCCCCCGTTTGAACCCACTGAAGTTTCACAGTAGAATTTATGGCAGTTGCTCCTTTTTCTCAATAGTTAAAGTATTGCTATTGCTAATTCTCTGTAGTTTTGCTGTATTGAATTTCTCCCAGAAAAAAGCAATTTCCTTATGGTAGCTAGTGTCTGAATTGAATAATTATAGTACTGGAGATGGAAAGTGAGAAATATGTAATGTGTATGAAGAAAAAAAAGAAAACAATTACGTGTTACTTTGTATAATTGACAAATTCTCAGTGAAAGAGCTGGATCTTAGTTCTATACCTAGTTATTACAGATGAATGCTTTCATTCGAGTCTTTGTACCTATCATTCAATGTTTTGCTGAGTATTTTTAAAATAAAATAAAAATCAGTTGTTGCTGTTCATGATAATTATAAGATGGCTATGATAGTTTGTCTCATTTTACTTTATTATTGATAAATAAGACTGAGAGATGGTTCAAATTTGGTTCTAGTTTTAAGGCTTCTTAAAAATGTCTTTTTTTTTATTGTTTTGATAAAAGTCCCAGACTATAAATCAAAATACTTGATTATATTTTGTCTTTTTAGGTTAGTTGGCTACTCTTTGAAAGTACAGGTAGGGATTGATACAACTGAACTATTGAACAATTTATAATCTGTCTACTGCTTCTGTTTTATTTCAATTTCACACCAACTGCTGAAATGCTGGGTAGCAAACTTAGAGGCTTCTCTTTTTTTGTTTTTTTTGGTCATAGGTTTGTTTATTTCCTGCCCCCTGCTTTGGTAGCCCAAATTTGTGGGAGGGCTGCATTATTTTAATTTATGCAATTCACCCTAATTTACATATCTCTACTACTGCCCCCTGTGCTTCTAGCTTTATGGGGATCGAAGTAAAAAGGGGAACTGCTTAGTACTGGTCTGTGTTGAGGTGAAGAGCCTTTAAATGGTTTTTGAAAGATTGCAGGTGGTGATCTAGGGAAACCTTTGCAGTGCCTTCTTGAAATGGGGAGTTGTGTGAAGGAGAATGACATCAGCTGTGCCTGCTGTTCACTTTGGCTTTAGGCTCAAAGTTCTCAGGGCACGTGGGAAAATTTCCTGTATGAACTGCTCTGGCAGATTTCCGTCCTCTGGTCTGACCAAGGATAAAAATTAAAGAAATTATGTGCAGCAATGGTGTCTTATTTTTGAAGCAGTTATGTTTCTGTGCAGTAAATTTAGCAGCACAACTAATTCTTGATGTGATAGGAAGTGTATCACAGAATAGCTGAGATTGTAAAGGACCTGTGGTGCACGTCTAGTCCACCTCCTCCTCCTGTAGAGTCACTGGATTGGTCAGGACCACATCCAGCCTAGTTTTGAATACCTCAAAGGATCCACAACCTGCCTGGGCAGCCCTAATCTAATGCAGAATTATCCTTACATTAAGAAAGACTGGGTTTTTAGCTTTGTGGTTGTTTTGTTTTGGTGTTTTTTTGTAGTTGTTGTTGTTTGTTTTGTTTTTTCCTTTTTTTTTTTTTTTTTTTTCCTTTTTTTTTTTTGGAAGTTTAGAGGAAGTTTCCTATAACTCAATTTCTGGCCATTGCATCTTGTCCTTCTGCTGGACACCACTGAGAAAAGTCTTGCCCTGTGTTCTTTACTCCTTTCCATCAGGTATTCACACACAATAAAATTTCCAGCGCCCCAGGCTTCTCTTTTCCAAGCTAAACAATTCCCAGAAATCTCTGAACTTCTTCAGATTATCATATTTTGGGCTCAGTCTTGATAGGGAATGAGAATTGGAGTGATAAATTGGAAATTGATTTGATGAAATGAAAAGTATACAAAATGAGACATTAAAAGATGATTGTCTATTTCAAACGAGCTGCATAGAGAAATAACAGATCTGCAAGTAAAATCAGTTGCACAGTTAAGCTTAAAAACTTGAATTATGGAGATGCTTTATAATTCTTGTAAGTTAAAGAGAAATATTTTTTAAGGCTTTTCTACAATAAGTGGAACAACTCTTCATAAAAAGAGGTTAGAAATAAGAACTGGAGTGAGATGTGGAAAAAGACTTAAAGCTGTATCTTCTCTCAGAATGGTTATGGATAAAGTTGGATCTAACTAGTTTGAATTACAGTAATGTTTTCTACTGAGCTTTAAGGGACAGTTAATGTGGATGAGAATTGGGGATTCATAAAAATAAATATGTTGCAAGATGTGTGTAATCCTGGCTGTGAGGAGGGTACTGCAGAAGTGGTGTCAGGGTGGGTGATACTGCTGGTTTCTCCAGGACTGTTCTTGACAGTTGCTGGCTGAAGAGTGACCTTTGCATGGAAAAAGGCAATGCCTGAAAAAGACAAAATTTAAAGGCACCTGTTACACGTGAGAGGCAGTGCTGAAGAACTGTGCAACCCTGGGATTGGAATTACTGAACAGAACAGCATAAAGTGCAGCTTGTCATAACTATGAGCATTACAAAGAGCCTTTGCAAAAGTCTGGGAGCTCATTAGTTGGAAATGTAGAGCATTAGGAAGAGGTGATTTGGTTTATTTGGCTGCAGCTGAATTTGAGCCATGAGACCAAATTGAACAAATAGGATCTGAGAATGTATCGGACTATTTTTATTCTGCAGAAGTAGGCAACAGTGTTGTTAGGTACTAAGAAGAGTTAATTTTAAATGGAGTATGTTTTTCTGGCTGATTAAGGTCAAAAGTAATGAATCCAATGTGGAACAAGTACAGAGAGATTACTCAAATTATTGGATGAATGGTGGCATTGCTTATGGTGAAAAGGACTTTGTTCTGCATGGCTGAACAAGCTAGACAGTGAGACAAGATGGTTGCAGTTTGTGTTTGGAAGTGTGAAAAACTATTTGAAATAAAAAGCAAAGTAATTCAGGTGTCTGTGGAAATTGAAAGTTCTGGAATCATTCAATCTGAATGCTCCATAACTTGTTTTTGATTTGTTGCAGTATGTATTCTGTGACAAGCTTTGAAAAAAATGTTGTAGTGGTAGAGATCTGTAGTTCTTTATCAAGGTGATTAGCTTTGCCCATTTGCAGCAGATATTGATGTTCTAATCTGTGGTTTCTAGCAATATTTGATGTGCTCCATTACATGCAAGTTCTTTTATCAGTTCCCATTATTTTATTATTAGTAGGAATAAACTCTATGCTTAGTTAAAGTTTGCAAAGAATAGAGCCAGCAAAACCATAGTGACATTGTCTGTGGAAGTAATTTTCTCTGTGTAGTTGTGTAGAGAGAATATTTATAAAGCTATTTGTTTATTTTGTCTCTGTTGGAAGTATTTGCAAAACCAAATAAAAACAAATTTGGCAAGAATCCTTTCCAGATGTGATCTTGGAAAAATGGGTGGGAATTGGCCACTCATGTACTTTCAGATTCAAGCAGTTCATTATGTATCTGGAGGCCTGATCTCTCTATTTTTGAAGGACAGCAGGTCATTGAAGAAACCAACTTTTAGTTTTTGCAAAAACACAGGTTGCCAATAGTTTAAGGCTCTGCTCTCACTTCAAACACCTGGTGTTCTGAGAAGAAAACTGAGACCTTCTTGCAGAACAAGAGTGTGTTGTTTGGGTGTTTTGAAACAACTGCTACCTCCTGTTTCTCAGAAGAAAATTCAGGAATGGCAGCTGTTACATTTTAGAACAGAGGAATGAATTTACAAAAGTAGTGAACTGTGGAGGAAAGGTTAATTTGTTTGTTTGTTTAATAATTAGTAATTTCACAGGAAACTTCTAAACATTATTATTGATAATGATTTTGATCCCATTAAGTCCTGTTATTATTGAACAATTAACATTTCAAAATGGCTGCATTGTTCCCTTCTTCTTGGGTCTTCCAGGAACCTTCACTTTTCTGTAATTGTTAATTCTCTATTACAATTGTCTTATAAAACTACCAGCCTAACATCAGAATCCCAAGATCTTGATACTGTAAAAAAAGAAGCTGTGAGGTTCCTGAAAGTCTCTGAACACTGTGGTGTTTTGAAACAAGGGGCTTTAATATCTGATAGTCATAGATTGTTAAGGGGAAAAGGGACAATAGGGGGTGTATACATACAGCCAGCAGAACTTACACAAGCTGCTGGCAGGTAGCTCTTGCATTTTCCCCACATGAACCACTGCAGTGCACTGCAACTGAGCAGTGCTGGCTTTTTCAGTCTCAGGAGGTGAAACGTGGAATTTTTTAGGCAGTTGTGGCTGGGATTGGTTTGTGGCTTACCCAGATGCCTTTGTAATGATGTAATGCTCAGATTCCTGTGGCTAGTGAATGGGACTAGAAGGCCTAGGCGTGCACAGCTCTCTACAGCACATCATCTCAAATTCCAACACAGGATGTATGAAAGCACAGACGGATAATTGTTTTCCACAAGGGAAAATATCTGATGCAAGAGTTAAGGTTATTTTATTCATTAAGAGTTCTCAGAGAAGACTGGTTTGAATATTGACAGCAGAGCATTCTGTGAGGCATGAGAAGAACCAGTAAGCACAATTTGTAGTTTTGTGATCCCTTAGAATATGTCCCTGGAAGTGTTGGTAAGGGTTACTGTGCAGCTAAGGGATGACTGTGGGAAAACATGAAGTGCCCTGGTCTGGTTTCCAAGTGGGAGATACACATATATATATATATATATATAGTGTATGTGATATTTAATAGAGTGTAATAACATGTTGTTCTCATTACATTGAAATTAAAGGTGGAACAAGCTGCTTTTGGTGGAAGGGATGTGGACCTTTTGCACCATTCCTTTAATGGCAAAAGGGTGATATAACCCAATGCCCTTCTGTTTGTATCCCTAAACTGACTTTGGATAAAAGGATGGATCAGTAAGGTGTAGAGCAGGGGGAATTTCTTGGGGCTGGTGAAGTCTTGCAGTATGTACACTCAGAGTGTTTTGCTTTGGGCTGATTTCACCAGTGAAGTGTTTCTGGAATGATTATCTGAAAGATGTGATGTCTTACAGCTGACTTAAAAGTACTAAAAGTTGTTGTGTACTCCCAGTATGTGCCAGATGATGATAAAATGCTCTGAGAACTGAGTAGGTTTATCTTTGAGTTCAGTCAGTCCCAGCTACCTGGTCCCCAAAATACCTCTTTCAGCTTTCTTTTTCTCCAGAGAAACTATGTTCTAGGCTATCTTCCTCTTGCACCTGTATGGGTTAATTATGTAACTTTGAGATGTGAGAGCAGAAAAGTGTAGGGGGAGGTGCTTTATAAGCTAAATTTAATTGTTAAAGAGAATGTTGTTTCAGTGCTTGTCAGTGGTAACCTAGAAATTCTAATTCCCTTCTTCATGCTACTACACAGTTGGGCTAAGTATAAACTGTAGTTTTATGTTTATTTAGGCATTACTGAATTCTTCTTGTATGAGCCTTTTTCTATATCAAAGATGTATTTTCACTTAGCTAGCATGAGTGTCATCCTTTTAACAACAAAAATAAGTCTTTTAAAGTATTTATTTCTTAAGGACAAGATTCTAAGTAATCCTATCCTATCTTTCTTAATTTCATGACTATTCCCTCTATGACTTTTCCAGTTTAATCATAGAATAGTTTGGATTGAAAGAGACCTTTAAAGGTCATACAGTCCAACCCCCCCGTAGTAGTAATGTATGTATTTTTTGTTAGCTAGTGAGGCTCCATGCTGTTAGATTAAGAAGGTATACTGTGGAACTTACCATCTGTGCACTGAAAGTGAGAAGTCTGAGCAGCAGTAGTGAGCTGAATACATAATAGTGGAGAAAAACCAAATGTGGCAGCGTGGTCCACCTAAGTCCTACATTTGCATGTTTAGGTGAGCACTTGCGGCTTTTATGTGACTGCTCAAATCAAGAAAGATGGGAACAGGATGTTTGTTAGGAATGAATGGCTTTACACAACTGAGAGAAGAAGAAAAAGATAAATAAATCCTGATTGAGAAAACCTTGGCATCAGGGAGAAGGAGGATCATGGCTATTCATGCAGGTGATCCTTAGTAGGAAAAAATTGAAGAGGATTGTTTGTCATATCAGACAAAAGGAAATAATGCTCTGTGCACTGAAGAAGGTGAATGAAATCCTTAGAAGGATGAGATACGAGAAAAATACGAAAGAGGCATTCTGGGATCTAGGAGGGAACCAGTTGCAAGAGAAAAGGTTAGACAAAAGGCTTACTTTTATTGGTAGTGGTGTTTGATCTATTTGCTTTTAATTAAACCCAAATCTTTGTAAAGATCTTTCATTCTGGATACTCTTTATTGGCAAAGAAAAAGAAATTACAGCATTTTTCTGTTGCCAAATAGGATAAAACCCTGACAACACGGACACTGTTAACTTTGTTCTTTATATACAGCAAAATATAAACCTATCAGTGTGTGCATATACGGGATGAAGAAAGAACATGACAATTACAGAGGTAGAAAAAGGTAGCTAGATAAATAGGAATATGTGGAATTTGAAGTGTTTGTTGCCCTTAAAAATACCACGTTTTGTTTTAGTGTTACAAATACTGAGCGACTTTTCTCTTTGTATTTCTTTTTAACAGACTCTGAAGGCAGATCCAGAAGAACTGTTTACGAAACTGGAGAGAATTGGTAAGGGGTCTTTTGGTGAAGTTTTTAAAGGAATTGACAATCGGACTCAGAAAGTTGTTGCTATAAAAATTATTGACCTAGAAGAAGCAGAAGATGAAATAGAAGACATCCAACAAGAAATCACGGTGTTGAGTCAGTGTGACAGTCCATATGTAACTAAATATTATGGATCCTATTTAAAGGTAAGATACTCACAGATGGTGGCGATTTGATTTTACAGGTAATTCTTTTCCAGGCTATCCAGTTGTGCCTGTTTTTGTTGGTGAGGTTTGTCAAACCTCAGTTGAAGAAAAATATCTTTTTGTCCTTTCAAATCTAAAGAAGGAATGAGTTACTATATTTTGTGAAGTATGTGACAAAACTTAATAGGAAAAAATGCATGTCTATTGCTATTTCTGTACAAAAACTCCTTTAAATGATGTTAGTTTGTTGAGCTCTAATATGTTTAGATTCTCTTAATATTAGGTAATTTAAATTCAGAAAATTCAACCTAAGTCTGCATTTGAATTATCAAAACATTAAAAGCTATTAGTATCAGCTGTTTTGTGAAGCTTGAAATTTGTTGTCAAGGTTTGATCCCTGATCATTCTGAGCTCTTGCGTTGTCCTTCTGAGGAGACTGAACCCAGCCTTGGTCGGAGTGATTTAAAAATTAAAATCTGAAAGTAAATAATTTTGCACATTAGACATAAGTGAAGCTAATAATGGAAGGGGTTTCTGTTAACTGTTTTGTGAATCTGTTTCCCTTTTCTCCCACTGCTATATTGTCAGGATTCAGTTTGAAGCGTGCCAGATAGTTTGCTCTTTTGTTAAGGTTTCCTTTTTTTTGTTATTGTTTTTAATTGGATGGATGTAATGATTTAGTACGTCTTGAAGGTAGTGGAAATGTCTGGAAGCTTTTGGTGTGACTTTATTCCTTGGGCAGACTTTGTTCTTGTCTCGATAGCTCTTTCTTTTATGACAGTGAGATGAGAATCTAGATAAGAGATTGTTATTTTGGCAGGATTTGAAGTTAGAAGTAGACAGAAAATACTTCAGTCTGCTTTTGCTTCATGTCTTTGCTATTTATCAGCAAAGACATGAAGGTTCTGAAAGGGGGACCCTGCTTTATCTCCGTATTTCTGAGATTGCCAGTTAATTTTCAAAGAAAAAAGGACTTTTTCTGGATCCATGAGATGCATTACTCAAGTGAGAGACAGTTTTTCCTTTCCTCCTTGTGCTCTGAACCAGTTTGCTTGGATATCTTATCAGTGAAGGGCTTTGGTAATGGTTTTTAGACCTGATAACCTGTTAAGAGAACTGGACTTATATGTTATGTGTAGGTTTGATCTCAGAAGCATCAGAAGGCAGTTAATTGAGCACAGTTAACTGGTTAAATTTTTCTTCATGGCTTCTACTACTACTTTTGAAATTACACTATCAAGGATTGATAGTTAAATGAAGTATGGCAACTGCACCTTGTGCCTTCCTGTTCTGTCTGCTCTAAACAGTTGTAGCCCTTCCCTGAGATATTCCAGTTGTGTGAGCTGTCCCATCATGTCTTGGTATCGAAATGAGATTAAAGCCTTGTGACTGCACACAGATCTCAAATTCTTGCTGCTTGTTCCCTATACTGCCTTCATTAGTGTGCCAGCACTTCACAGAGGTATTTGAGTGTGTCTGTGTCTCAGTAGGGGTGCAAGGGAATGTCACAGAGTCCTTTCCTCTTCTCCCACTTTTCCTAGTTCAAAGCTCACTTTACTAGGTTGTCCATTGTGCTGGCAAAGGGCTTGTGTGACCTGTTTCATGAGGTGGGTTCCATCTCTTCCAACCAGCAGAGTCCTAAACCAAAACCTTGTTGCCAGCACTAGTGGTGCAGCCGGTTTACTTTGTAAATCTATCTGCTCCTCCCATCATTTACCCAAACTGGCATAATCAAGGAAAAGACTACCTGGGCCTCCAGACCCTTCATCTCTAGAGCCCTGAAATGGAATGTGATGGTTTCTATTACCCTTGGTACCATCTGTGCCCACGTGAGAAACCAGCAAGGGGTGTTAGCTCTTACAGGATAAGAAATAGAATATAAGAAAAAGTCTGATGGGAAAACCTCTTATTAGTTTTAAAAATGTATAATTACAATGAGGCTGAAAAAGAACATCCAGTGTTCAAATTTGAACTAAGTGAATGTCGATGGTTTTTTATGGCAGTGGTTGCTTTTCCTAATGGAAGCTGAGAGGAGATTTTAGGGCTCTGTACCCTGAATGAGTTTGCTGGGTCCAAGTGTCAATAGGGATACCTGTGCTTATTGTTGTGAGGCGGACCTTCTGATACCTTGCACATTCCTTTTTCTGTTCAGTGCAGTAGCCTGTGAGTTTTTCGACTTGTGTCAGCTTTCTAAGATACACACAGCCACTGTTGGTGCAGTGACTCAGTTACTTTTGAAGTGAGGTACAGCTCTTTCTGCAGTTAGTAGAATGTGCAACTACTCATGTACTCATTGCTTCAGTTCTTTGTGAATGTGTGTTGTTTGTAATACACTTGGTACTACAGCACTTTTGGTCTTCAAAACAAAAAGCTCATTTCTTTACACTGTTAAAAATTAATGTGTGGTGGTTATTAGGTGATGCTGAACTGGTAGAATCTTTGCAAAGGAAACATTTTGCAGTTCTATTTGCTTTCTAAAATAAGAGTAAGGTCTTGTTATCAGATAGAGATAATGTGTCATCACGTATATATACACAGACACACAAAAGGGACTATATTAATATTTAAATGAATTGGTTCATATTCTTGGCTAGAAATCTAAGTTTATTTGCTGCAGGTCTCTGTTGTATTTGGAAGCCAGGACTGCCAAATGTAGTTCTACAGGTCTGACCATCTTTTAGCTCGGTTTCAGACACTGCAGATAACCCGTCACTGAGAATGTTCAACACATTAATTTTCCATGTGTTGAGTGATTAGGAGACATTATTTCTTCTGTGATTGGACAGTTTAGCACAAATTACAAGAAAGATAATAATGTCTTGTCACAGAACAAACTTCTTTGAAGTAAGCAAGTAGGAAAACAATAGGCTCTCAGTTTATATTGCCAGCCACTTCACCAGTTATCATCCTCTAGTCTGGGCAGCCTCATGCATGTTGACCGTTCCTGGTGGATGTTGTATAGAAAGTTACTGTTTATAGGGGACTCTTAATTTGATTTTCTATTAATTATTTTGGGAGACAGATAGAAATTTTTTTTGGAATTGCTATCCTTTCTCTAGGTAGGCAGAATGTTTTGGGCTTGAGTTTTTTAATTTTTTTTTTTTTTTTAATAAACCAAATCATCTGTCTTTAAGAAATCTTTATCTTGTTCTTCATTCTGTGCTATTCTACACCTTCTTCCATTTAGCTACATGATTTTATATGCCAGTGTGTTCAGGAACCTGTTGCTTGAAATTTTAGAAGGCTTATATAATACTACTGTGCTTGCCTGAGGCCTCTTGCTGTCTTGAGATGATGGGAGAAGAGCTCATCAAGCTCTTGGTGCCTTCTGCATGATGTACATGGTAGGACAGCTTGAAATAACTGTTACAATTTAATGAGTTAATGAAAGTTGCTTTGTTCTAGTAACTTTTTAAAAACACTGTTTAATTTCTAGGTTCTACCTAGAATAGTGTGATATACCAAAAAGCCTTGTTAAATTTTCTTACTCTGTAATTCTCTGTATATCCTAATTGAATATTTTGGAAATATGTTTATAGCAAATCCTTCTTTCATATAATTCTTTCAAACCAAGCCATATCTGTTCATATGAAATATTACTGCTTTAGCATAATGAGTCTTAAATAGAAGCAACTTATTGCTCCCATAAAGCAAGTCTTGCATTCCCTCTAGACTTTGTTCTGTGCATCTGTTGTTGGAGGTTTGTGTGCAGTTGCTGTGGTCAGAGTTCATGCAAATAGAGCAAAAGCAATAGTGAAGTAGTGTCAGTTTAGGTTGTCATTCTGAATATAAATTTATTTGTGGTACACCTTTTTGTGAGAAATCAAGATGTATTTATATAAAACAGAAATGGAAATGCCCTTTTCTAAAGGCATTGTATTTTTAAATACAATGTCTTAATGTTCCCATTCTATTGGGGGGAAAAAAGATCTTTTTTCTGCTGTAGGATATAGTAAGTAACTGCAGTGTTGCTCTTAAAGTAAATTGCAGTATCATGGTTTACATGGATACAGATATCTGCAGGCTTTGCCATTCCTTATCTGCCATGGTGTGTTAAAAACCTGTATTAGTGGTCCTTGCTGTCTTCCAAATGAAATGTTCATCTGCTCCTTTATGATCTGATTAAATGCTCCAATGACAGAAGAATAGTACTTCTTTTTAGATCCTTATAGAACTAATTAATGGAACTGCTCTGGATCTGTTTACTTCTTTAGACTTTAGGTTAAAAGCATCCACATTCCTCCTTGTAATGGATTAGGGAGTTTTTGGTTCTGTTATTTTTTAAAAAAATTCTTACAGATTTGTCTGAAATTTGCTGTCTTTTCTGAGTTTTACTGTGCTGGAACTCTTAGGAAGTATTGCTATGCTACTTATTCTAAAACTTTTCCAGTACAGAAGCTTGTCAGCTCTGCCTTTTGCATCTTATTCTGCTTTACCAGTTTTTCAAGAGCTTAGTTAGATTTGGTTCTATGGTTGTTTCTCCTGTCCTTGTTGTATGAAATAGGTTTTATTTTCAAGATTCAGATGTCTCTCTGGTAATGTTTCTTCAGTTTTGTTAATAACTTTAAGTATGGCTTTATTTTAACTTAATGGTTTTATGTTTCTTGATCTTGTGTTATTATTTAGAAATATATGAGCAAATTAATTTGTGTTTATATTTAAAACATTGCAGGTAAAAGACCCTTGACGTTTTTGCATATATGTATATGTACATTACACTCCAAGCTTAGGTTAATAAGTGTATATGGTCAAAAGCTGAGATCAATGTGTTTATATGTATATATATGTTAAAAATTCTTTCATTTCTTCATCTTAGACTTCTGTACATATGTATGTAATGGCAGAGCAAAGAATTTATAAGTAGTTTCATCATCCATTGTAACTAGGTGCAAATGATATCAAAGTGGTATTGAACTAGTTTTGTAGTATGTATTTTAAAAAATATTACTCTCTCTAAGGTTGTGTTTCTTCATCCTTCAAATATATTTTTCTAGCACACTTTGGAGCTTCAGGAATACCCTCTTTTGAACTGTTTAAATTTATTGACCCAAGAAGAATAAGACTTATAGTATATTTCCCCCTTTATTTCACACAGACAGCTTCTCATTTAGTAAAAGTATTTTAAGAATTCTTTAAAAAAAGGAAGCAGTGATAGAAGGTTCATAAATGATAGCTGCCAATAATTTTAACTTTAGCCTTTATGTTACATAAAACCTGTATGACTTTTTATTTCATGTTTAGGATGTAATATACCTGCTTGCTGAAAGTCAAGCTGGTGTTTTCTACAGACAGCAAGAACACAGAAAATAGCTTCTGGTTAACTTTCATGGGTGAGACAGTCTACCCTACTTTAAGAAAAAAGTGCTTTTATGAAGTCTAATTAACTGAATTCTGTAGTACAATGAGTTCTGGCAAATGTACTCCAGCAAGAACAAAAAATTATTTATGAAAAATAGTGATTCTGAAATTAATCTGTGGTTTTATTTTTTGGTGATCAGATGGATGTGAGGTTGGTAAACAGTGCTGTGGCTGAGCCGTAGCAGGTCTTGTGTTGGTTAGGGCTTTGGTATACACAGGAACAGTGGTACTCTTCTTGGAATAACACGGCCAGTTCACAGTGGGCTGGAAAACTGCAGTGCAGTCAGTAAAGAGCTTCTCAGGAACAGTTTAAGGTTTGGAGAGCCTGTATTCCAAAGGATGACTGAAGTTCAGGCTAGGTTTTGTTTTTTTTAGAGAAGGTTGGAAGTGACTCAGTGTGTATATATGAAAGCCCTTCTGTGTTTAAGCTGATAGGTTAGTGCTTTCTAATCAATAATATGCCAAAATATGACAAGATGTACTTGCTGAGTGGTCAAGACAAGCAAATTTCATCTCATAATCTCGTGTACTGTTTTAAAAGGAAGACAGCTTAAATGTTGGAACAACTTATATGAGGTGGGTTTTATGCCACTAGCAGGTTTTTGGGTTTTTTTAGGTCAGTATTTGCTGAATTTAAAGAAGCCTGAGCTTGAATGCTTTAGGAGACTCATTAACTTTAATGTGGATGTGTTGAATATTCTAGGTAATGTAACTTGGAATGTGGATGTTTATGTGGGACTGCAGTAAGTTTAAAGTTGGTGTTCTTTTGCTCTACAGGTTTAACTGGTTTACTTTAACATTTACGAGCATTTCTGAACTGATGTGACCTTAAATGTATGCTGTGGGTCAGGCAGAAGTTCATGGACTTGGAGCATTCTGTTGTCATTTGGTATAGCAGGCAGCCTTTGGCAGGTTTCATCATGCTTATTGGGGTGGGAGATGGAACAGAGATTTTTCCTGCTTAACTTTAAGGCTGTAGAATCCACTGCAACAGAGGCTGCTACCTCAGCACAGGGAGAAGTGAAATGTGTGAGTAGTTTCTTGATGATCTGTCATTGTGCTCTGTGCCCAGCCCCACAGCAGCAGCTTGTGCCCTTCCAGACCTGACTTTTGCAAAGTACAGTCCCTTTGGATGGGTATTAGAACCACAGAGTCATAAAATTGTTCAAGTTGGAGAAGACCTTTCAAGATGAGGCCCAGCCATCAACTTGGCACCATGATCACTATGTTCACCATTAAACCATGTGTTTACATTTTCTGAACGCTTTCGGGGATGGTGACTGCTGCTTCCCTGGATACCCTGTTCCCAGTGCTTTACAACCCTTTCTGTGAAGAAATGTTTCTGTGAGGAAATCTCTCCACCTGGTACAACTCGAGGCTGTTTCCTCTGATCCTGTCACTTGTCACCTGGGACAAGAGACCAACCTCCACCTCACTGCAGCCTCCTTTCAGGTAGTTGTAGAGACCAATAAGGTCTCCCTTGAGCCTTCTTTTCTCCCTCACCTCCCCCAGGCAATCCTCATAAGACTTGTGCTCCACACCCTTCCCTAGCCCCATTGTCCTTCTCTGGACTCATTTAGGCAGGATTAAATGAAAATAGCTGTAACTATTGTACATTTTTCCTGCTACAATTGCAGCCATGTTGTCATAATTACATTTTGTGAGGGGTTGAGGTNATATGTATATATATGTTAAAAATTCTTTCATTTCTTCATCTTAGACTTCTGTACATATGTATGTAATGGCAGAGCAAAGAATTTATAAGTAGTTTCATCATCCATTGTAACTAGGTGCAAATGATATCAAAGTGGTATTGAACTAGTTTTGTAGTATGTATTTTAAAAAATATTACTCTCTCTAAGGTTGTGTTTCTTCATCCTTCAAATATATTTTTCTAGCACACTTTGGAGCTTCAGGAATACCCTCTTTTGAACTGTTTAAATTTATTGACCCAAGAAGAATAAGACTTATAGTATATTTCCCCCTTTATTTCACACAGACAGCTTCTCATTTAGTAAAAGTATTTTAAGAATTCTTTAAAAAAAGGAAGCAGTGATAGAAGGTTCATAAATGATAGCTGCCAATAATTTTAACTTTAGCCTTTATGTTACATAAAACCTGTATGACTTTTTATTTCATGTTTAGGATGTAATATACCTGCTTGCTGAAAGTCAAGCTGGTGTTTTCTACAGACAGCAAGAACACAGAAAATAGCCTCTGGTTAACTTTCATGGGTGAGACAGTCTACCCTACTTTAAGAAAAAAGTGCTTTTATGAAGTCTAATTAACTGAATTCTGTAGTACAATGAGTTCTGGCAAATGTACTCCAGCAAGAACAAAAAATTATTTATGAAAAATAGTGATTCTGAAATTAATCTGTGGTTTTATTTTTTGGTAATCAGATGGATGTGAGGTTGGTAAACAGTGCTGTGGCTGAGCCGTAGCAGGTCTTGTGTTGGTTAGGGCTTTGGTATACACAGGAACAGTGGTACTCTTCTTGGAATAACACGGCCAGTTCACAGTGGGCTGGAAAACTGCAGTGCAGTCAGTAAAGAGCTTCTCAGGAACAGTTTAAGGTTTGGAGAGCCTGTATTCCAAAGGATGACTGAAGTTCAGGCTAGGTTTTGTTTTTTTTAGAGAAGGTTGGAAGTGACTCAGTGTGTATATATGAAAGCCCTTCTGTGTTTAAGCTGATAGGTTAGTGCTTTCTAATCAATAATATGCCAAAATATGACAAGATGTACTTGCTGAGTGGTCAAGACAAACAAATTTCATCTCATAATCTCGTGTACTGTTTTAAAAGGAAGACAGCTTAAATGTTGGAACAACTTATATGAGGTGGGTTTTATGCCACTAGCAGGTTTTTGGGTTTTTTTAGGTCAGTATTTGCTGAATTTAAAGAAGCCTGAGCTTGAATGCTTTAGGAGACTCATTAACTTTAATGTGGATGTGTTGAATATTCTAGGTAATATAACTTGGAATGTGGGTGTTTATGTGGGACTGCAGTAAGTTTAAAGTTGGTGTTCTTTTGCTCTACAGGTTTAACTGGTTTACTTTAACATTTACGAGCATTTCTGAACTGATGTGACCTTAAATGTATGCTGTGGGTCAGGCAGAAGTTCATGGACTTGGTGTGTTCTGTTGTCATTTGGTATAGCAGGCAGCCTTTGGCAGGTTTCATCATGCTTATTGGGGTGGGAGATGGAACAGAGATTTTTCCTGCTTAACTTTAAGGCTGTAGAATCCACTGCAACAGAGGCTGCTACCTCAGCACAGGGAGAAGTGAAATGTGTGAGTAGTTTCTTGATGATCTGTCATTGTGCTCTGTGCCCAGCCCCACAGCAGCAGCTTGTGCCCTTCCAGACCTGACTTTTGCAAAGTACAGTCCCTGAACTTTGGATGGGTGTTAGAACCACAGAGTCATAAAATTGTTCAAGTTGGAGAAGACCTTTCAAGATGAGGCCCAGCCATCAACTTGGCACCATGATCACTATGTTCACCATTAAACCATGTGTTTACATTTTCTGAACGCTTTCGGGGATGGTGACTGCTGCTTCCCTGGATACCCTGTTCCCATTGCTTTACAACCCTTTCTGTGAAGAAATGTTTCTGTGAGGAAATCTCTCCACCTGGTACAACTCGAGGCTGTTTCCTCTGATCCTGTCACTTGTCACCTGGGACAAGAGACCAACCTCCACCTCACTGCAGCCTCCTTTCAGGTAGTTGTAGAGACCAATAAGGTCTCCCTTGAGCCTTCTTTTCTCCCTCACCTCCCCCAGGCAATCCTCATAAGACTTGTGCTCCACACTCTTCCCTAGCCCCATTGTCCTTCTCTGGACTCATTTAGGCAGGATTAAATGAAAATAGCTGTAACTATTGTACATTTTTCCTGCTACAATTGCAGCCATGTTGTCATAATTACATTTTGTGAGGGGTTGAGGTGCTGAAATGCTTTCTTCATTCTCTTGACCAAAGCTAGAAGGAATTTTCTTCACCTTTAGGAATTCCTGCAGCTGGAATGAAAGGAAGGCTGGGGTGGCAAATACTGTTATTGTGGCAATGTTGAGAACAAAATAAGGCCCACTTTCCTGTGAGCCAGCCTGTGTTCTGGTATGCTTACTCTTCTTCTGAAGCCCCCGGTAACCCTCTGTTCTCATTAGGCAGCCCTAGCCTGCAGAGAAGCTGAATGAGTGTTGCCTTCATTTGTCCATAGTAAATGTGGAGCTGACATCTGGCTGGACTGCTCAGAGGGAGGTAGCAAGAAGGTTTCTGTAATGGTTCTGATAGGCTCTCAGATCTTGTCAGTCTACTGATTGAGAGAACGAGTAGAAAGCTTCCATTCATAGAGCCCCTAGCAGCCATAAATAGACAAAAGGGTGCCAAAGAACCCATAAACTTTGTTTCTAGAGTCATGTTGTTGTGCTGTGAAGTCTTGTTTTCATATTTAAAATAGTTTGGTGCCTTCTTATTTCAGAGATATTACCTTGAACTCTGAACCTTTGTTGTCCATAGTCTTTGCTACTTCTGTCTTTCCCTATATTAGTTTGCTGTGCTCTTAATGAGAAAAAAGTCCCTTGTTTGCATTGTCTTTATTCAAAGGTACTGTTTCAAATTGTAGTTTTAGAAACTTGTTATTCCAGTATTTTCCTTTAGCAGTCGGAGGGACTATTAGCACTTTCTGGAATCTGCATCATATTGCCGTGTTTTTTTCACATGTGTTGAAAAATCTGCCTAGTAAACAATGGTGGCTTAAAGAATTTTGCTTTTCTTCAGTGTAATCAGTTCTGCATTTTTAGCCTTTTATGGCTAAGTAATTCTTACTGTACAAGTATATCAAGGTTGGGAAGCATCACCTAGTATATCTCAAAACTGAGAGTCTGTAGTAACTGTATTTTGTATTTTGTGTAAGTACTTAATTGCATCATGTTATTCTGATCTTGTTTTAAATATAAATTTAGAAAGCTTAATGTAAAATATCATTTATTGGAAGTAATATGTTTGTGTTGTCCTTGTGATGGCCTTAAAAGCTGCCTCTGTAGTGCTGTGATTGCTGAACTCTGTATGGTATGTGTGTAATTTCACATCCCAGTACCTGCTTTTCGGCAGATCTAACAGGTATGAAAAATAGGCAACAGCAGTATCTTGTTCCCCATCCTGCTTACATGTTCCTGCCATTTAACTTATGTTGGATCTGTTGGCTGCATCATGACTTGGTTCATCTGGGAAACAAGTTTCCTCAATGTCTTCTCCTGTCCCTACCAAAACCAACCTGGCTCTTGAAAAGAGCAAACCCCAAACACTAACAGATCAGCCAGTTCTGACTTGCATCTACAGAACTGTTAGGTCAGGTGCAAAAAAAAATATAAATAAAAAAATGGTAGACTTGGGTGGCCTAAAAACTGGGAGGTGGGAGGAGAGAAAAGTACCACAGTTTTTGGTAATGGCTTACTTCTAGATTAGCTGTAACATGAAGCCCTGTATTTACTTTTACCATACAGATCAGGATGACATAGCATTGCTTCTAACCATATGTAATCTTGTGTCAAGTGTCCTTCTGTAACTTGTGCATTAACTGCTACACTTCTTGCTGCACGCCTCTGAAATAATTAAAAACAGAGTATTAATGTGGCATTGAGGTGCAAGCTTTTTGCTGCTGTTGCTGCAAAGGGGAGGTCCAACTCTGCCTTGCAAGTGGCCACAGAGGCTGTTGCAACTTTCAGTGAAGTTGAGCTCACTGAATTAGGCAGGGTACTAATCACCTCTTTTTTATTTGTATTTTTAAATCTTCTGTCTCAAGGATTAGAGCATTGTACACTGATGGTTCAGATTAGTCTAAAGTTTTATGCAAGCCCACTGCCAATACATTGTTTATGGAGCTTCTTCCATCAGCCAGCAGTAGAGCTGAAAAAAGAGTGTGTGTGTATGTATTTATGCCTAGGCTTAGGTGCATTAGTTTTGTGGCCTGATTCCCCATTTTTTTTGCTCAGATAGACTTCCTGGCACAAAGCTTTTCATCTAGAATGTGATTAGTCCTGCCATCAGGTGGCTGCCAGCCTATTGATCTGATATTCTCATGAACCTCTAAAACATTTTGGTTGAGAACTTCTTTACCTATGTCCCTCATAATCTGGTGTTCTTACATAGTTAGTATGTTTTTGTTGCATCTTAAATATGAATGTTAGGTAGTCTGTATTGCTCTGTTAACTTCTTTTTTCTTAAATATAGTTTGGCATTTATACAGTTTTTTTTGGTCAAATGACTTACTCTAACTGTCTGTGTGCTCTATGTGCACATAGTGGTATAAAAGCAGAAGAGTCACATTCTTTACACTTAGGGAACATTATGGCATGTTGCAAAATGTGCTAGTAAGCATTTTTAAATGGTTGAATCTTGAGCTTTCAGAAATTGTTATTTGGAAAAAGTTGGTTAGACTCTGAAATACTGAACTTCAAAAGGGAAGTTTCACAAAGAATAGGTTTAAGGACTGTAGTACTTCTAAAACATTGCAGTTCTTGTATTCGGTAGCCAGTGTTTTCAAACAAATTCTTAAGGTTCTTTCATTATACTATTAAATTCTAAGCTGTTGCATAACAGCTGGGATAAAGATGATAATTTGGAGGTACTGAGCTTTCTCCCTTTCTGCTTCCTTGAACAGTTCCTTGAAACAGCAACTTGTAAGAACAAAACAGCATGAAAGAGGAAGGGAGAATGGAAATTATTTATGTGAACAGAAGGTGTTTTTACCAGTAATTAAGAGTCAGGATAAAATTTGTAAAGACAAAAAGTACAAAATAAAAAGGGGTTTCCAGAAAAATTACGTGTTTTTGGAATGATGAACTTGACAGAAATCTGACTTGAAGGTCCTGAGCTATTGTAGGGTTGATATATGTGCCATTAGTAGTAAGAGTTTTGAAGAAGGATTGGCCTTTGTGTGCTCTGTAAAGGGAGTAGAGGAATTTAGTGGCATGTGAATGCAAAAGGGGTAGGAAAAGAGGTTTATAGCTTGATAGGCTTCAGAGCAGCAGTGCAGAAAATGTTGGAAGTTGTGGTAAGTGGTAAAAAAGGAATTAAACAGATAAATGGATTGATATCTGAGCTAAGAAGTAAATCTGATTTCTAACTTTCATTTTGAATTTAATTTGATGTAATGAGTGAATAGGAACAGATGTAATCATTAGAGCAATTGTATTTTTGGACAGTGGAGAAGAAGGGGTTCTTGTGCCTCATGTTTGCTGTTGGAATTTCGTTTCTGGTATAGAGAAGGGAGTAGTTATAAACCCCCTGAGTCCTATTGATATGCACTACTCCAGTGAAAAAGGTTTAAGATACACAGGTGTAGGGTGACATTTTAGTGGAAGAGAAATTGCTAATCTCAGTATTCATTGCAAGGTTCTTTTGTTAGTTCTGTTTTAGACGTAACGCAATTTATCTGAGATAAAGAATTCTGTGTACTAATGCTAATTTACTTTTGGTTCCAAGGTCTTGATTTGCTTTTGCTTCTAGTTTTCTGTTTTGGGACCTTGTACGTTCATCAATAACCATTATCACTCAGTAAAATTCAGTTCCCTTTGGAGCTTTGATTATGGGTTACATTGCCTTCTTGGTGACTGTTTATAAGAGGTGAGTAGATGGTCTGTTTGGATTATCATAGGACCACATAAATCACTCATAATCTTTGTGTGTTCCTGTAACTGGACTTCTGGGAAAAGATTTACCCCAGTTAGCAGTTAGGTTTTTTCCTCCCATAAGGCAATGGCTTGGTAGATACGGTTATGAAGTACTTATTTACCTGGTGGACAGGGAAGGGAAGGATGAATCTTGTCAGTCCCACTAAGAATAAAAAATGTAACAGTTGAAAGGATAGTGGCTGTAAGGGGCAGGATTTTTCACTCTTCCATCACTGTGTTATAAAGCAAGGAAGGGGAAAGTGGCTGTAGGCAGGTGGGAAGAGGAAGAAGTATGGGTATGTGTACACTTAGTGTTCCAAAGTTGTGGTTGCCCATTCTTTTATGAAGTGAAATGTGTGCTGTTCTTCTGTTGTTGTGCAAGTTTCTTGAATTTACTAGCTAGGAGCTGGTTTTGCAGCCAGTTCAAGAACTATGTATCTATGTGCTTCTACTGTAATATACTTTGGTAGAAGTTACAGATCCAGATTGCCCACTAGTTTGCAGCTCTGGGAAATCATATGCTTAGTATGACATGCCTAGGCTTGTGACAGCTGGGCTATAAAGAATAATTTCTATGGTGGAAGGGCATGTGCCCAGGAAATGTGCCAAGGAGGCTGTGAATATGGACACTGTTAGAGATGACTCACATAAGGAAAAACATGTAGCTCGTGGCTTTAGCATGTTGGCATGCAAACACAAGTCTCCTAAATGCTCTGCAGAATGAATCTTTTTTCAGCACTGTGACAGAACATTCATTGTTGTAGTTTTTTTTGCAAGCAAGTGGCTCTGCAGGCTCTGCTACAGCTAGCTTATGGCAAAAAGGATGTGTTTAAAGATTAATTGTATACTGCTGTGGTGATTGCAAGAGGTAATTGTTGAAGAGTGTCTGCTGCATTAGATAGTAGAAATGACTAGTAAGAATGTCTAGGAATTAAAATGGGACATTTTTTCTTGAGACCTGAAGAAGGCAGGAGTTTCAGAGCATTGGAGAATGATTCCAAAGGCAACCAGCTTTTTTTATACATGTATACATGCATAGAATACTATATACTGTGGTGGTTCTGCTTAGTCTGAAGTGTCATGTTACCTGTGTTTTTCATGGACTTCACAGAATCCAACCTGGAATGAACAGTTCTTCTGTTCTTCTTAGTTTCTGTTCTGCATTGGCTACCCAGCAGATGCCTTTATTTTTTCCTTTGTGGTTGAACATGTTAGATGGCTGACAAACCTTGATGAAAGGACATAAATGCGCCACATGCAAAACCACAATGATTTCTTTGATTGCAGGGACCTTTTGGCCAGCTTGCAGTAAGGACTTGTGTTTAGAAGAGAACCTTTGGGCTCATCCGTATCTCCCTCCCCTCAAAGGGATGGCAGCCCCAGGACAGCTAGCATTCATCCTGACGCCAAGAGACTTCAAAGGAGGTAAGCGCCTCAGAAACGCTCCCCAGACAAAATACTTGTCAGTCCTGCACCCCAGCCTGGTAATATTCTTTACTACAGCATTACCATCATTCATGGCTCCTTTGTGACAATTTTTTGAGAACTCTATGGGGCCTCTTCAGCTGGTTGCAGCCCCTTTAAGATTCACAAAGTTGTCCATTGCTGTCGATTTGCTTAAGAATGTGCCCCCAGTGGAAGGAAAAAAGACATATTATACTTCTGGAGTGTAACTCAGACATATGCTTCCCTCATTCCCTTCGTTTTTTATTTTCATGTTTTGGATGAGGTCCAAACTTGCACTTTTCTCAGTTCGTGTTCCTTAAGGTTAAAGTTGGAGGAAGGAAAAAAAAAGAAACCAAAACCAAATGCTGCTTACTTCACACAGTTTTAAACCAATTTTTAAAATAGATTTCTGAATTAGCCCTTTATATCCAGACGATTTCCACCTAACTCTTTGTGTGCTTCAATTTCTAGTGAGCATTATTCCAGAAAAGCTCTGTGGAAGTAAATTACTGCATTTTATTCTCCTTGAGGGAAATACGTCCTTAGAAATTATTTTTCCATGTTAGAGATGCTACCTACATGAAGCACAGCCTTCCAAATGCCTATGGAAAAGTAATTTAGTAGAGAAAGCAATTTAAAATAAACAGAAGTTTACTTTGATATCATAAATTTAAACACAAAATGCCCATGGTTTTAAATCTATTGTTTTGTAAAAGCAGACTTTTCAGGGGTGACACTGACCCCTTCTCCACCTAATTCAGGTGAATTGTATGAATACTAGCTCTAGATCTCTTTTCACATGTTTATTCCAATATATAATATATAATATATAATATATATAGTATATATATATAAAATTATATATTCCAGTATATTCTTATTATATGAAAACTAAGAATATGACTGGAATCATAAGGAAGGACCTTCTAGGTGTTTTTGCTGTGTTGTTTTTTTTTTTTTTCCTTTTAGTAGGAATATTAGGGCATCTAATATACCTTTAGTGAAGATGATCATATGCTTACTGAACAGCTACTATATTTTTTTCCTAAGGGTATGGATTTGGAGGTATAGTTGGCACTCAGACCATTTAAGGTTTAGTATATTTAAATATATTAAGGTAGCAAAGAAATGGGTTGTCCTGGAAAACAATATCCTGCCTAATTCTACACTTACATAATGTGGAAATGAAGGCAACTTTTCTTTCCCTCATTTGATCTGCCTTTTAGTGTCAGTGAAAGTGGAGGTGGTTGTGTTTGGTTGTTGGGGTTTTTTTGTTTATTTGTTTTTATTTTTGTTTGGTTTTGGGTTTTTTTGGTGTATTGGTTTTTTTTTTATGTTTTTCTTTTTGTGTCTGTGTGTGTTTTGGTTTCTTTTTGGGCGGGGCATATTTTTAAATAAATTTAGCCTTAGCCTTCTTCTCTAGAAATTCAGCAAGGAAGAGCAGAAACAGGACTGAGAATTGCTAGACTGCTTTCTAGTCTAAAAGTGTCTGTTGGTGGATAGCTCTTCTGTCTATATTGCTATAGCTCTTCCAGCTATAGACGGGAAGTGTTATATTATTTGGAGGCTCTGGAGTTCATGAAATACTTAAAAAATTCCTTTTAAAGGTAAATCTAGTTGCTTCTATTGTCAGTTTTTCCTGGAGGAGCTGATATTCAAAGCAACATTATTTCTCTTTGGAGGCTTTGAAATTGATAATTCATTTAGGAATTAATTGATCATTCATTTAGGAAGCAAAATGGATTTTAACTGGGTTTTTTAGTAGTGTATGAGATGATCTACTTCAGAATGGCAAGATTTTTAGTCATACTTTCTTGATTAATAGTTTACCTTAGTCTGTATTTCATACCATCTGCTTTTGCTCCTCTTACACCTCGAAATCCCAGGGTGGACTATTAATTTGCAAGGTTAAAGATAACTAATTCAAGGCATCTGTTGGTGTTTCAGTACTTTTTCACCTTTCTAAGAAAATGGTACTTGAAGACTCTGCTCTAAAGCATGGATTGTTATTTCTTTCAGGATGGGGAGCGAGAGCACAGTTGATCCAGAGGATGTCTTTGGTGACATCCTGTGTGTGTGTAGTGTAGTTATCTCATAAAATAGTTTCTCTTGTTCTTTGAAGCCAACAGCTGTCTTTCCATGCCATCTGACTTTCAAGTGCTCTGAAACAAGTGTCTTTAGAAAATGCTAGAGTTTGGTTTTACTTAGTGAAATCTCTAGTAACATAAGCAAATGGCTTTCAAATAATACACCAATCTATACGATTTCATGTTGTAGTAGTAGGAGGAATTAGATGGAAAAACATTAGCAGATGATCAGGTTGTCAAAGAAAAGCTCAAGTGAAGGATTAGGTGCACTGTGGATCTCTGTGATTCATGGGAAGTGTTGGAATACTGGTGGTATTCTTATTCCTTATTAGTGAGGCTAAAAATTTTCATTTCTTTCAGATGCGGAGAAAAAAATACAGTGCTTACTGAGATTGCCTTCAAGAACAAATGATACTTAGAAAGATGACGTGAATTAGAATAGAAAGATTTTTTTTTTTCTGACTTTGTTTTCTGCTAGGACAATTTGAAAAAGTTTTGAAAACATTGTAGCCTTTCCTGAAACTGTTCAACAGCTGTAGGACTGGAGCTTTGGAGAAATAGGATTGATTTGTCCATTTGCAGTGGAAAGGACTTTATTTACTACTTATACTAACAGAATTGGGTATCTATAATGTTCAAATTTTGGAGAAACTTAATGTGAATATCTGACTTTTGGTATCAGTGATTCTATCCTATGTCAAATCCTTGCTGTCTGTTGAAAGAGTTATTCTATGGCATTGAGCAATCAGACTGGCATCTGGACAGACTTCTTGAAGTTCAGGGATGTGTTGCTTACCTTCTGTCCCTTTCCAAAGATTGTGTACTGAAAAGAATGGAACAAAAGAGCAGATAGTGATATGGTACTCATTCTGTGCTGTTAACATATGGCAGCACTGGGTGTAGTTCTGATTTGAGCCAAAAATACATAATATATATGTATATTATCTTTCATATATATATATGTAACATTTATAACTAGTCAAAAAATGACAAGAATTGAGGCCATGAGGTAGATCTGAATTGTATTACTTAGCAAAATTGTTCATTTGCTGAATAACAGTAATAGCCACCTTGTACTTACTCCTGAAGAGCTCAATTTTGGCAGCTGGTATCTGTTCTAATAATAATCTGTGGGTCTACAAATTGAACAGTCAGCTATTGGAAAGTTTGCAAATCCTGATGAATTTCAAGGATGTAATGGCAATGCATCAACTCATAGGTGTCCTCTCTCTAAAGCCTTAAATAATTATTTTCTTGTATGTGTATTATTTGTTATGATAGGATGATCTCCAGGGCATTTACAATGTTTTGGAGGTCTTGATACTTCTTGATACATGTTTTCAGATTTGAGACAGTTGGTGACCTTTATTTTTGTGGAAAGTTTTGGGAGCAGGAACCACAAATACATAAATGCCATTTCCTATCGTTGCCTGAATGCATAATTTATGGCATCATACAAAATGTAATTTTTTTGTGCCTGGTCTGTATCTTTGTGTGTAATCTCCCAATGTCCACGTGTGTTAATAAATAATGAGAGCTCAAATACCAGGGCTCTTCATCCTGTATAATGAGCTAGTGGCTACAGTTGTGACTTGGTATTGAAAGGAGAGGGTGAATAAATAAGATAGTGCCCAAAGCTGTGCTTGATGGCTGTGAGGAATGGAAGGCACTTTGAAGAATTCAGATATATGAACTATCATATCCCTTAAGGTATAGTTCTCTGGTTAATCATTCTTCCTCCTGTTATGAAGGGTGTCAAGGCGATAAATGTTTTCAGATTCATTTTAGACAGGTAGTTTTGTGCTTCTGTCTTTGGTGGGTTACATGGCTTGTTTTGGGGCAGGCCCTTCTTTTTTTGTGGGTGTGGGGTGGGTGAAAGCATCTTTGGCATTACATGATTCTGCCACCTGGTGGCTTTGATGAACAGCAGGGGCTTCAGATGCAGTTAAAAGCACAAGGCTGAATAGATCTGAAATACCCTTTATTCTTTCAAAAATGGAGGGAATCAGTCAGAAAGGTGGCTTAAAGTAGATATGGAAGACAAGATCCATGATATCTGCATCTCTTTTTTCAAGTCAGGCGTTTAAGAATCAGTATGCAAGTATTTAAAAAACTTCTGATTGCTACACCTGTCAGGCTTCTCTGGGTTTTTAAGTATGAGATTAACAGAAGACAAATCTCCATGTAATGGTAACTAATGTAATTGTAGCAGGAATGCAATTTAGAGAAGTTATCCTATGGCGTGCATTGTGTATTTAAAGGTTCTTTTAATCTGGTATCTTACGCTTGGAGAATTATGAATATCAATACTAAGTTTATACCAGTACTTAAATATAAGACTCTTTTCCTGGCCCTTATTACTTTGGCATAACTGAAAAATTTATTAAACAAATGATCACATCTCAAGTTGTGCAGTGAATATCAGTTTTGGTACTAGTTGGTTCTCTTCAGATCAGTTGAAGTTGTCTTTTTGTTTTTCAGTGTTTGAGGTTTTTCTCCTAATGCAGTGATGGTAGAATTTCTGTATATAGGTCAATTTAGCAAATCTGTTACATTATTTCAATCAAATATAGTATTTCTAGCTTCTCATTGTTCATAGGTGTGTTAATGCTTGCATATAGAGATTCTAAGTGGAGTTTGGACGTGGCTTTTGTCCATAACTAAACAAGCTTTTTACACATTTTTGTAAATATACTTTGTTCTACTGCTAATTGTGTACCATAAATTTATGATGGGAAATGCCTTTTCTCACAGTGAATTCAAGTTGGGAAATTCTCTTTCTCACAATAGGAGTGGGGAGATTTTATTTCACTTAAAAACAAACATATGCTTACTGTTGTTACTACAGTTTTCAAATTGCACAGGTCATTCAGTGCATTTACTTCAGGGTCCTTCCAGTCCTTCTCTTTTGTGACTGTGTTAGATTTTCCTCTGCAGTCTCTCCTTCCCACAAGAAAGGAGATTTAGAAACAATTTCATCAGTACATAGTTGCGTTGATTGCTTTAGCTTGGTCTCTCCTGTATAATATCATTGTGCTAAGAAATATGTATCTTCTTCACATGAAAGAAATACAAAGCATCTCTGAAGGCTAGCCTCTCCCATGTTTATTTTAGATTTTTTTTTAACTGTGTAAGGACTAACAAACAAACATGTTAATCTTGATCACTTATTTCTGTAAGTCTTCTGTCCTCTTCAGATTTCAGTTAAAAAGTACCTTTGAGACTCTATAGGAGTTTTTTGGTGGATGGCCTGCTTTTGTCTCCAGTGTGCTGTCTTCAATTTTTACTTACTAGAAATTCTTTACCTACTTTGCAAGTACTTTCATGGTGTAGAAGTAACTTGATGAAGGAAACTTCATCAGAAGTAAAGTTGCTATTGTAAGGTTTTCTGTAGTTCCAGAGTTAAAATCAGAAGTCACCTCAAGAAGAACAGCCATAGTTTGCAGAGGATCTACAGAAAAACTCCTAACAGAGTTTCTTTTAGATTCCAGAGCTGTTCCTTTCTTCAGTTTCATGGTATCAGAGGAAAACCCCTTGTTCTTTCTGTGAAAAAGGAAATGTTCCATGCGCCCTAATTAACCTGCTCATCTAAGTTTATAGAGAAATAATAATCCTAAATTTGGATGGATGACTCACCATGGCTTCACTGTATTTTGAAGAAAATTCAATGCTGTGTTGTGGCTGATGCTTAAAAGAAGAAAACTGGTCTTGTTTCAGTTCTTAAAATGGAGCACTTAATGTTGCTAGTGTCAGTATATAAATGTAGAATCTTCTTGAAAATATAAGTGATTATGTGTAATATATAATTACTATTCTAGGCTATGGAAGAAAATGTAGTGCTTTCAGAGTTCTGTTTAAGAGCAAAAGGGGAATATATATTGAAGAGGGTGAGAAGTTCAAGCAAAAAAAGAATTTGGGCAGCTTTAAAAAGGAAAGTGACAGTGGGTGTTAGGGAATGTGGAGCATGCCAGAGGTACTCAGTTGAAAGAAGGAGGCCCGTTGCTATGGTGATGCCAAAGTCAATTGATAGTAGCACTGTGCTGGCCTTGTGCTGTTGTTACAAGGCATTATCTCTGGTTTGCGTGGCCAGGTTTTGGTAGTGGGGGGCCACAGGGGCAGCTTCTGTGAGAAGCTGCTGGAAGCTTTCCCCAAGTCCCATGAGCCAGTGCCAGCTGGCTCCAGGATGGATGTGCTGCTGGGAAGGGTAAGCCCGTAAGTGACTGTGGCAGTGCCTTTGGGATAAGCGATTTGAGAAGGGAGGAAAAAACCTGCACAACTGAAGCTGGAGGGAGGAGTGACAATGAGTGAGAGGAACAGCCCTGCAAACACCAAGGGTCAGTGGAGAAGGGGTGGGGCAGGAGGTGCTCCAAACGCTGGAGCTGAGATTCTCCTGCAGCCCCTGGTGCAGCCCATGGTGAGGCAGCTGTGCCCGTGCAGCCCATGGAGGTTCAACGGGAGCACAGAGATCCACCTTGCAGCCCGTGGGGGAGACCCACACAGCCCACACAGGTGGATGTGCGTGAATGAGACTGGGACCCTGTGGGAAGCTCACACTGGAGCAGGCTCCTGGCAGGACCCCTGGCCTTATGGAGAGATGAACCTACTCTGGAGCAGGTTTGACAGGACTTAGGACACTGTGGGAGACCCACAGGCTGTTCCCTAAGGACTGCAGCCCATGGAAGGGACCCACACTGGAGCAGTTCATGAGGAAGTGCAGCCTGTGGGAACGACAGAAGTCCATGGAGGACTGTCTCCACTGGGAGCAGGGCAGGAGCGTGAGGAGCCCTCCCTCTGAGGAGGAGGGAGTGGCAGAGACAACATGTGATGAACTGACCACCATCCCCATTCCCAATCTCCTGGTTCCCCAGGAGGGAGGAGATGGAGAAATTTGGAAGTGAAATTCAAGCCCACGGAGAAGGATCCAGGGGGAATGGGTTTTAAGATTTGGTTTTGTCATTATACTACTCTGATTTGACTGGTAATAAATTAAACTGATGTCCCCAGTTTTAGTCTGCTTTGCCCATGAGGGCAACTGGAGATGGTTCTCTCCCTGTCCTTACCTCATCCCATGAGCCTTTTGCTATATTCTCTCTCCCATATCCAGGTGAGAAAGGGAGTGACAGAGTGCTTTTGGGGGATACCTAGCATCCAAGCCCCCACAGACATAAAGCCAATATATATAGGTTGTTTGCTCTAAGATGAGAAATTCATTACAGTTGCCTCACCAAAAGGATTTATTTACATCTTCTTGTTAAGCAATATATGAAGATTTTATATAAGAAAGCTTAAAAAAAATTTAAAAAAAGTTAGATTTGCTAGTAAGATTTGCTACTGTAGTAATTAAATTTATTTGAGTACATCATATAAATGTGTTCAGATACTTCATATGAATGATGGAAACTTTAAAAATAAAAACCTAAAACCATCGATGAAGTTGAGTAATATTTCTGAGGCAAGGGGGAACCACAGAGAATGAAAAATAACTTTGAATATAGGGATCCAGATAAAAAGATGCCATAATTGTAATAGATTGCTATTACTTAGCTTTACACTGGGTAAAGATACATTTGTGTGTGTGTGTTTCTTAAATGTATTTCCATACTTCATTTGTTTTAAAATGTAGAATTACTGGGTTTACTGGATCAATGGCTTTTGTATTGTAAATTCAGACATGTGGCCTCCGGTAGCTGATGATGAAAGTTTCAGGAGCAAAGACTAATTGAACCAGAAAAATAATTAAAATTATAAATGATGATTTAAAAAGACTGTGAGTAATATAACATGCAGTAGTGTAATTGTGTTATATGATTGTGTAACTATGTAATTAAAATTATATTCTTAAATATTTTTGTTAGTTATTTTCTACCTCTTAATTTCTAGTTTCAGCTGGAGAATTAGGTATCTAGCATTCTAGAGAGTTTCTCTTTTGGGAAATTATATCTTATTTCATGTTGTTAACTCTTTAAATCCTTGAGATAATAGAAAAGGGAAGACACATCTCTTGTGGACTTCTGTGTGAGGTGTTGTGGATGTTTGGGGGTTTTTCCCTTTTTCTTTTCTTTTCTTCTCTGTTCTTGAAAGGGTAAAGGGGTTTATTTGCTTCCTTTACCTTGTTCTTTCCTAACCAGGCATTTCCAGTGAACTAGGAAGTAGTGATGTAGTTGACATGTTTGTGTTTAGGTTACTATTAAAATGAAGTGCAAGTTTTGAATATTCGGGAAATTTCATGTAGCTTTAAAGCACATTTTATCAGCAAAATATAAATATAAAATTTTGATCAAGTTTAGGATGACTCACTATAAGACACATCTCAGTAATGTTCTTGTTCTGGAACTGCTAGGACCTGGAGCCTTGAAGGGACAGGAAAAACATGAAAAAGTTTTAGCAGAAAAACAAGTATTTTAGTACTGTAAGGGACTCTATCAAGGTGAGTTACAGTTCTTGGAATATTTGTGGTGTCTGCAGAAAGTAAGCGCTATCAGGATGTTGTCTGTCAGTACTGAGATAGATTATATTTTAAAATTAGTCTTTCTTCCTAAAACATGTGTTCTGGCTCTCTTAAAATATTTTTAACAAGACTGTTTGTCAAACAGCATGAGTTGATTCCTGAAGAAAGGTATCTAAATTTAGCTGAATCTGTGTGTTAAAAATAGTGGATGATGAAGGAACTCTAATCCAGCGTCTTATCTAAAAATAGTATGGTATGTGTAACTGGAGGTAGGAAAAATGCACATTTACCTACAGCAGGTGCATTCTGAGTCCAGAGAGGGGGTGGATGCAGTGAACTATAGATATAATAATGACTAAAAGGCTTAAGTGAGTCCTAAGGGCTAAAATTTTAATCACTCAGAGGATTTAGACGAAGTTATGTCTTGCAATACATTTACCACTTCTGTAAAAATTTGAATCCATCCTTATAGATGAGGATTCAGTCAGATGCCCTGGCTGTGAGCCATTATTTTTTATTCTGTTGAATAAAGTAAATAAATATTGTTGCTATTTATGTGCTTCTTGCTCTGAGAGATGTCTGTATTATTATACTAGAGGTCTTGTGAAAGTTTGGTACGTACCATAGAGGTGAGACTAACAAAGCTTAAAATAACTTGATAATCATAAAAACTAAACCACCAGTGTGTTTTGTGCAGCAATTTCATTTGAATACCTACATAGTAGATTTGTGTCTTTGCTTTATTGTGTGTATTAAGGCTGGTACTGCAAGGAAAAGCTGGACTAACTGCTTCTCTTAGTGTATTTGGGAAAAAGATGCTGCAAACAGTGGAAAGAAATTATTGGGTCCAGTCTCTTTCTTAGCCCAGTGCATTGTATATCTTGTGTTAAACAGTCCTGTAATATGTACCAAGGTTTTCTTTAGGAATATAGTACCTTGATGTTGTTGTTAGCTTTTCTTTCACTAGCTGAAGCTAGTAAATTGTTATAGTCATCTTAAGCAATCTTCATTACTACTTTGCTTCTTCTTTATTGAACACAACTATGCAAAATTCTATACCATATATCAGATGCATAAACATTAGTGGAGAAAACCTACTTGACTGTTCAAGAAAATGAAACAATGCAGAAAAATGAAGAATAAATTCTATTTCAATTTTAACTAGACAGGAGTCAAGCTTACTAAATAAATATTTTGAGGTATCTGTACAAATAAAGATGATCAATGAAATTGAGATAATATTTTCTAAGGAAAGGAAATATGTTATATGTAACACTATTTGATATTTGGAATGTCCATAATTGGAATTTTAAAATTAAAAAGCATTCTCCTCCATGCACGCACTCTTGAGTAAATAATCCAAAGATACTTTTAAGGAACAGCTAAATGTTAGTGGTGTTTCAAAACTACAGATAATTTCTTCCAAAAGAACAGAACAAGTCCCATTAACTTCAGTTACTCTTTTTTTTTTAACCTTAACACATTTTTTTTGTTTTTTGTTTTGCAGGATACAAAATTATGGATAATAATGGAATATCTGGGTGGAGGCTCTGCCCTTGATCTAGTAAGTAAATGATGCATGTTTTTTTGTTACTTCACATAATTATTTTCCTATCTTATAATTCTGGAAACTATAATATATCACTTGACTGTGGCAATGGTCACTTTCAGTAAAGGAGAAAAGTATTTGTCAATGCCAGAAAAATGTTATTTTCCATGAGGCGTGACTGATTATTTGTGTAAATAGAAGGGAACTAAGCAACATAATATTGGAAGCAGGATATAAACATCTTAGAATGCTAATCTTCAGTCAGCCAGAGAGCACTAGTGCCTGAAAATAGTTTTTTGAATCTCTTAATTCTGCCACCACAACTCTTATAAAAGTTTATACATTTTAATATATCTTCCTCACCACCTCCTCCCCCAAACAAATAAACAAAAAGTTCCCTGCTTGAAGTCTTTCTGAAGTCTAAGCAGACAGAAATACAACTTAGGCTGGTATTACAATAATATTTCAAAGAAATAGGAGAAGCTCTGGACTCCATGGAAGGTAGAGAGGCCTTGCAGGGAGCCCTGGATAGACCAAAGGGCTGTACAATCACCATGTGTATGAAATTTAACAAGAGCAAGTGCCTCATTCTGCACCTGGGATGGAGTACTCAGGTTTGAATTGGAATTCAAAGGGGTCAGTGCAGATCATGTTTTCTGAATGGATGCTGACATTCACTTCAGCTATTAAAAAGCACCCAAGCCCCCTCCCAAATGACACACCTTCTTACGTTCATTGTGGATTTAAAAAACACTATTACAGAAATAATAATGCATGTTTTAAGTATGTGAAAATGGTTATACAAATTGAGGCAGAATGTCTTTGTAGCAGAGTTTGCAGTTGTCAAATGGGGTAACTGATAAATGCTTGAAGAAAGAGCAAAAGGAACAAGGATCACTTTTTCCACTGGTGACATCCAGAAGATAGGAGTGGGTGTTAAATGTGGACTTTCTGCAGTTGTGTATTTTTGAACCCATTTGTACCTTTAGCTTCCACATCTGTTAGGAGTTCTGTAGTTGTATAAAAATTCATGATATTTCCCATAAAGATATGATAAAATATGTTTATTTGTTGTTGTGATCGCTTTTTTCTTCCTGACAGAAGAGCAATTAGAAATCAGGTTTGCTTTCATAAATTAGCTATTGCTTTCTTTGTATAGGTGTCAAAGAGCAGAATGAAAACACGTTACCATGTTTTCATTTTTTTTTTAATCACACATATGTCACTTGTGTGATGACTATGTGTTTATTCTCTAAGTTTGTTGCCTAGAAGTAGGAGAAAGTCCTTGTTCATGTCTTAAAATGTTACTGAAGAAATTGCACCACAGAACTGAAATCATCATGTAAGTGTCTATTAAGCACCTTTTGTGTGCTTCATTAATTTTCAGTTTACGTTCTGGTGCATGTTCTCCTAGTTCTAACGTGCACATTATGGTTCTCAACTAGAATCTGGCATGCTTTGCCACGTTTTCATACTCGAGGCAAGGATTACCAGGAACCTTGAATTCCATGTTTAGAGTGCAGACATGTCATGCTAGCTTGGTGCTTTTTGTACTTGAATATTCACTGGATGATTTCAAAATCCTGCCTCACAAGAAAAAGTACATGTAATGCAACTGCATGTACATTTTTGCTCGAACTTTGAGTATAGTTCAAGTTTGTGACCGAGGTACAAATGCCAGTATTCTCGGATTTACTGTCTTCAGTAATTCCTCTCCTGACTAAGGTGAGCAGAATCTGACATAAGAGGTTTTCCTCCATTACATGTGCTGTGCCATGCTACCAAGTCTCAAACTGGTACTTGCAGCTTAGCTGGAGCAAAGCTTTGAGAATGTCTTAGTGGGTTTCAGGTAGTGGTAATATTGTGTGTATTATCAGAGCTAAGGAAAAGCAAATAAGATTTTAACTAAAGCTGCAAAGATAAAGCAAATGCATTGTCTTTGTTACATGAAATATTACCTCTGTTGCTGTGCATGAGGATTTCTGAGGGATGTACTATTTTTAATTTTTATCTGAAAATCCTTATCTGTAATGCTTTCCTTCTCACAGAATGAAGCTTTAGAGGTACAGCTTTTTGATTGTGCTTCAGTGAGTGCTATTGTGGAGTAGACTAGAATATTGGAATATTTCCAATATTAAATGTTGGACACAAAGTTTCAGTGTTTCTCTTGAGATGCCCTTACAGTTTAAGGAGTGTCTCTGGGTAGTGACCTTTCCTCCGTTATTCTCACTTTTAGAATTCATATCAGATGTAAAGATATTTGGGATCATCTAACACTACTGATTCTTCTCATAAGAAGAATTACTTGAAATCTTTCAACAATTAGCAGATTTATATTTCCAATATTGCATGAAAAAAGTTAACATTTAAAAATATATAATGTTCTCTCAGCCTATCAATTTGAGTTGTGTTTAAGAGTTTCTCAAAATCCAATGCAGTATGTAGTCATACACTGTTTGATTGATGTAGTACCTTGAATGCCTTAGCTTCTTGCTCAGGCTCAGGCTGTGAGATTTGGGTTCACATAGGATCTGTGGAGTTGCACATCTAAGTTCAGTGTAATGTTAACAATCAGATGCTTTTCAAAGGCATAGTATATCTATGACCTGACCACAAAGCAATAACTTGAGACTCTGTCTTTATGGCACCTTTAACAAATTTTACATAATATTTTAGATAAATTTTTCTTTGCCTATTGTTCATTAGGTCACTTAGTTTAGAACTGTGTTTTTAAAAAGAATATTCTGTTTTGTCTCAGGTTATGAAGTTAGAAAATTGGAAGTTTTGAGGAGTGACGGAGTAATTTCTTTTTATAGTCACAGTGTTATTTCTGTTCTCTGTTTGTCTCTTTTTTATACATTTTTAAACATTTCTTGCATCTCCTAGTTAGAACCTGGCTCACTTGATGAAACTCAAATTGCTACAATATTGAGGGAGATACTCAAAGGACTCGATTACTTGCATTCGGAAAAGAAAATACACAGAGATATTAAAGGTAAATTGTTTTATTATTTGTGATAAAAGAATATCAGAACAACTCATGCAACCTGAATGAGCACCCTTACATTGTCAAATGGTGTCAAATATCTTCATTTCTGGTATTTCCTTTTCTTTGTTCCAGCTGCTAATGTATTGCTGTCTGAACAAGGGGAGGTAAAACTGGCAGATTTTGGAGTAGCTGGACAGCTAACAGATACACAGATAAAGAGGAATACCTTTGTGGGAACACCATTTTGGATGGCACCTGAAGTAATAAAGCAATCAGCATATGATTCAAAGGTAAGGTACTTCAAGGCGCTACCAAAGTCCCTTCCTTTTTCTAACTTGAATTACATAGGTTGGTCTTCAAAATGCAGCTAATAAATTTGGCTGTGTCTACATGGGGGTGTGTTCAGGTGACATCTAGCAGCTAAAAGCTGTTGGTGAGGAAAGATTTCCTAATTTGTATCCAAAGTTTAAGTTTCCTAGTTCATTAAGACAATGCAGACAGCAAGAAATGATACAATTTTCACGAGAACATCCCATCACCTTTTATCCCACTCTATTGATGAGTATTTTTGGCTGTTTAAAAGTAGAAGAGTGCAAGTATCTATAAAATGCTAATGTTCTTCCACCTGTTTTTAGGAAAAAAGTAGCCAGCAACACAGTTGAAGAATATGGATTTGGTGGATGTGAAAATGTTGTTTGAAAGGGCTGTTAGTCATCTCTGGCAGAATGTGCTACATGAGTCTGTGCTACTTGGACCGTGTTCTTTCAGATTTGCTATTTGGGAGGTGTCAATATTTAATACCAAATTTATCTATATACAGGATTTTGATTTAGCAGAGTGGCACATCAGCATACTGAAATCTCAACACCAGCATGATATATCAATTGTAATACATAGTTGGGTCACAGTAGAAATGGGGTTCCATTACTGTTCTCTGTATTCTCACCAGTATGGCACTGCATGTCCCTACTTGCCCGGAAGGAATATGCCCATTAAAGCCAGCTCAAGCCTATTGCTTTTTTCAAAGTTCATTGCGTTGGTTACTTGTTTCTTGTTCTATTTGTTTGAGGTACATATACAGCTCTTTGCTGCCCCTGCCTTCTCCCTGCCCCACATGGCCTGGCTAGCTCAGCAGGACACCCATGTTATCAGGAAAAGCTTTTTGTCCAACCCACTGCTGCAGCTGTAGGTCTGAAACAAAGGTCACCCTCAAGCCCAACATTTATTAAGATCAGCTTTCTTTATGGTAATTAGCAGTATTTCCTTATGTTCTTTCCTGAGCTCATCTTCCTTGCTCATCTCCTCTGATTTCCCTGTAGGGATTTGTTGATTGGCCATATCTCCATGCAGTGAGACAGGTTGGGATGTTTCTTTGCACTTGCCAAGGCTGACTCTGGTCTAGGCTGTAGTATTGCTTAATTCCCTATTTGATATCTTTCTGTAAAGAGGCTGTAACAAGCCAAAACACTGAAGAGCCAGTAGAAGCTTAAATGACCCCAAAATCCCAATTTAAAGTTGAATAAACTTTTTTGGAATGGTGGTTGTTGTTTTTTTCTTTTGTGTTTTTTTTTGTGGGGGATTTTTAGTTTGTTTGTTTTGGTTTTGGTTGGTTGGGGTTGGGTTTTTTTTGGTTTTTTGAGGTTTAGCTCCTGGGAATGACCATCACTTGGACAGAGTATGATTCAGCCCTTACGTTTTCCATTCTGGGTGTTTGAGTCTGCAGTGTCACATGGACATAAGAGTCTTGGATACTTGATGAGGGATTCCCAATAAAAGCTTGAAAGGGCTCTAGTTTTTGGCAGTGCTTCTGCTTCCTGTTTTGATTCCTGTCTTATGTGAAAACATGTTTTCTTAACATGCTTCATTTTTCGTATATCTAGTTCTCTGTTCTTTCTACTATAAAACTTGTACTGTAAAAAATAGATATTTAATTTGAAAATGTCTTTCTCTTGCACATAGCCTGTTATCTTTGACTTGCAAGAACTTTAAAGCCAGACTGAACTTTACTCATTAGATTAGAAGAGGAAAGGTTTATGGCAATACTGCAGTAAATAGTAGTTACCAGTGACTTGCTGACTGTTATCTGAACTTGGAAGAAGAATTTTTGTTCAAGATTTGAAACTCTAAAAATCACGTGTGATAAAACTTAATGTAGTGTCACCATGTCCTGAGGACATGCTTATCCCTCTCCATTTGGAGAACTATTTGTTCTTGTTCTGGGGTTTCTTTGTCACAGTCAAGTGCATCCTAGAAAAGCCTAACTGGATACACATGCAATTGCTACTTCCTTTCTTGTCTGTGAAAGGGGAAGATATGGCTCCAGAGAAATATGGGATGAGTTATTTTTGATGTTTTCATCAGGAATGGGCTTCCAAACCCCATCTTGGACTTCAAAGAGTGTGCAGCCATGGTTTGTTGGACTTTTTTGTTCATTTTTGTAGAGGAAGGTCCCTAGAAGTAGAGTTATAAATACATGAGAAAAAAAAAAGGAAGTATTTATATACTTATGTGTGTGTGCAAGTAGATATCTATGCATTCATACACATGTAAATTTGATGTTTATACTTGTTTGCACATGCTCTACCTGTGACTGTAAGTCTGGCAGAAGAAAACTATCCATTTATGTGGCTTTAACACTTCACTTTTGAGAAACTGAAATTCTGAATAAATTGGAAATAATAATGCTCAGTTGTTAACATGAACACTCATCTTCACAGGTGACATTTTTCTTTTGTAACCAAGAAAAGCTTTCCTGCTAGAGAGAAGTTACTCATAATTAGACTTGAAGAGAGCTTAGCTGATAATTCTCTTACTAAGATAAATGAAACTTGGGGCTCATGTGCTTATGTAATTCTTTGTGCTCAGCAACTGTTCTGTAACATGGGCTAACAAAATGGCATTTCATAAATTCAATGGTATGCTAATTGACTCTGATTTTTTTTTTCATTCTTACTTGCAAAATTAAGTAACTAAGCTCTTAACAGTAGGATACTGTCTGAACAAGGCAGGAGGAGCTTGTTTAGGGCCAGACACTGTGGCTGTGATAGTGGAATGGGTGTGTACAAGTCAGTCAAAGATAACCAAGAGAATCCACGGGGCTGACACGGGTGGGGTTGAGGGATACTTAGTAAAGACAGCAGTGATAAATGAAATTTCTGCTCTATCCAGTACCTGGAAATAGATCTGTTTACAGCATAGCAAAATTCCAACTGCTCTGTTTGGGAGTAAAACCAGACAGCTCATGCCAGATCTTTCTGTTTTCCTGAGAATAAGTCTTTGTTCTGTTTTCACTTGAAAAGAAACAGAAAAAAACCCAAACGTAAATATTTGTAATAGGTATCTTGTCCTTCCAACAGACATTTATGTGAATTTTTTTTTTTTTACCTTTTTGACAGGTTTATTATCCATTCTCTTTACTTCCAGAAAAAAAAAAAGACAATTATAATGCATTAGTTCACATTACTTCGGGCAGATTTGCAATACGATTTGTATCAAGGGAGACAGCATTCCCTAGAAAGAGTAGCACATTTTGATGGTGAAAACTTTTAGAGGCTGCTTGGACCAAAAAGCTGAATATTACTGTTCAAGACTGCAGTTTTCTAGTCTGTGAATAAGAATGGTATATAAAACCAGTGTTAAACTCCATGGAAGTTGTATTCTAATGTATTTAATTTCTGATGGTTGTACTAGCTAATTTGTGTTGAGGAAAAATCTTGTGCAAGTTAGAACATTTTACTTTATGTATATATTTTAGACTTACCCCATATTTACATAGTGTACTTGACTATGGTAGATAAAATTCTAGTTTATAACAACTGTGCTATTGCTTTTTGGTGTAGTAGTATTGATTTCAAAAAAATGTAAACTCTGCGTGGAGACAACCAAGAAACTCTGTTTACTTGGGCTATGTGGCTAATCATACAAAACAATGGTAACAAAACCAATTTACACATGAAGTTATTTATAGTAAAGCTTAAAAATCTACCTTTACATGTGTGGTGGTTTTGACTGGGGTAAAATTAATTTTTTTCACAGTAGCTGGTATGTGGCTGTGTTTTGGGTTTGTGCTGTAAGTGTTGATAACTCAGGGGTGTTCTCCTTACTGCTGAGCAGGGCTTGCACAGAGTCAAGGCCTCTTCTGCTTTTCACCCACCAGTGAGCAGGCTGGGGGTGCACAAGGAGCTGGGAGGGGACTCAGCCAGGACACTTGATCCCAGCTGACCAGAGGGATATTCCACACCATATGGCCTCATGCTCAGCAATAAAACCAGGGGAAGTCCCTGCTGCTCAGGGACTGGCTGAGCATCTTTCTGCTGGTGGTGAGCAGCTGTTTCCACTTACATCACTTGCCTTTCTTGGGTTTTAGTTCTCTCTCTCTGTTATTTTCTTTTTCATTATAATTTATTATTATTGTTATTTTATTTCAATTATTAAACTGTTCATAACCTCCAAGTTTTCTCCCATTTACCCTTCAAATTCTCTTCCTCCCCCATTCCACCAGGGGACGGTGTGAGCAAGCAGATGTGTGTTGCTGGTTAAACTAGAATAGCAAGCCAACACTTTCTTTTCTTTTCTTTCTCCAACCTAATCTTAAAAGCATTCTTTCTTACAGGCAGATATCTGGTCATTAGGCATAACAGCCATAGAACTTGCGAAAGGAGAGCCGCCTCATTCAGAATTACATCCAATGAAGGTTTTGTTCCTCATTCCTAAGAACAATCCACCAACGCTGGAAGGAAACTTCAGTAAATCCCTCAAAGAATTTGTCGAGGCCTGCTTAAACAAGGACCCAAGCTTTGTGAGTTTCATGTTTGTCAGTGTGTAGTAGAAAACTCGACTGCTTTACATTAATTGCATGAGTAAGTGTCATTCAGCTTCTCTAATACCGTGTGACATAAGTGACAGGTATATTTTTAGATACTGTATATATTTAAAATCTCATTTGTATGAAGACTAAACTCTGGATTTCTTTGTTTTTATAGTGAGTCACTCAACACTCTCAAACATGGTAAAAAAAACCCCAACTCTCTCTTTTTTCTTTTAAGAGACCTACTGCAAAAGAGCTTTTAAAACACAAATTCATTTTACGAAACTCCAAGAAAACATCTTACTTGGCTGACCTCATTGACAGGCATAAGAGATGGAAGTCTGAGCAAAGTCATGACGACTCCAGTTCTGATGACTCGGATACGTAAGTTTGAAGAGTCTATAAAATATCCTTTGTGAGGAGCCAAGGAGTTATTTTTAGCACATGTATTCATGTGTTCTGTTATTTGCAGCTTTTCAGCTTAGCGGCCTTGGTAAATCAATCTTAATTTTAGTATTGCCAGGGATTTCATGCAAGTAACAGTCACTGAAAAAAACTCTTCTGGCCCATATTCTGTACTACCTTCTCTTTCATGTAGGGTCCAGGGTTCTTCCTAGACAGGAGGCCAGCTGTTCTGCAGGGAGAAGGTCTCAAGCTGCACAGCCAAGTGACACTGTGCAAATGAAATTCAAGTGAAGAGATTCCCACAACTTATTCACAAATGGATTAAATATCTCATAGCAAAGAAAACACAACTATTCTCTGCAATTCCAGGCTGCATGCTAATGGCAAGCATCAGGTTATTTCTTGGGTGACATTACAGCTGTATATTTCTTTACAGTATTAATGGCTTCATGCCTTCCAGTGACCACAGTTCCAGTGTCTTAATTCACTTTTCTTGCCTAGAAAAATAGCTAAGTTTTCTAATTTCCTCCCCTTTCCCTGATGAATTGAGGTGCTCTGCTAAAGCCAGTTTTCAGATAGCAATAAAAAACTTCATGTAACTTTTTAATGTGACTTGGGAAAATATTTTCAATCTGTAATGCCTCACTTCCTTACATTTGGTGAAATATCTTGGTTTAAATTTTTTAATTTACACAAAAGGTAAGTTACCTTAATTTTCATACTTGTCTTTATATATATATAGTGGCCTGCACAATAGAATTCTGATCTTGGTCTTTACTGTAGTTTTTATATTTAGTGTGTATATTGAATGAACATCAGCAGTAAGGCGTAGGTAATAAAAATTGATTTATTTATTTTTTTTACTTTCTCTTGAAGTGAAGCAGATGGTCAGGCTTCAGGTGGGAGTGACTCAGAAGAGTGGATCTTTACAATAAGAGAAAAAGACCCCAAGAATCTAGAGAATGGAGCAGCCCAGCCTTTGGAGTTGCAAAGAAATAAGGTGCTCAAAATATTGACTTTATAATACCAGGAGATAATTCTGCTTTAATAATTTAGTGGGTGATTTTGTTTTATGCCTTTAAAAGCATTTATGTTGTGAAACTTCCAGAACTTTTGCTAAAAGTGTGTTTTATACAGTTGCCTTGCACAAAATTTTCTGAGTAAGTCTGGAAGTTTGGGCATTCTGTTAATGTGTCCTTTTTTGTAGTTGACAAAATATGTACCAAAATATTTCTCTAGTTTGTGAAATACAATATTGCCTGGTCTTCCTCCAGTGGATGTATTTTTAAAATCTCATTCTGTATAGTAAACTGAAGCCAGTACAGTGCAAATCTAGGCTGGAGTTTGGGAGAAGCCATTTTGGTCTTTTAAGGAAAAAGACTACAATGTAACAAAGAATAGAATGTACCTGTGTCCAAAAAAAGGAAAAAAATCCAAACCTAATCAACCCAAAATAAAGGATGTTTAGGAATTGCTCCTTTGTATTTTCTGCAACCTGTGTTGCTGTGCTGGCTCTGAAAATTCTGGAGAAATATAAGAAAAATATTGTATCATATGGGATGAACCTAATAAATATCAGCATGTCTATGATTTAGTTCATGTTCAGTAGGATTGTGGGAGTTTGGTGGTTTTGGTTTGTGGTTTGTTTTTTTTTTCTCTTCTAATTTTGAGCTTGCATGTATTTGAGGTGCTGCAGTCTCAAATTTTAATTCAGCCTCTGTTTTCCACAGTGCTTTGGAATAGAATGTTGTAGAACATTTTCCATATATGGAAACAGAGCTTTCATAAAGTGTAGCATGTTGGACCTACATTTTGTCTTTAATTAGAATACAATGAGGATGCTTTTTTCCAGAAATGAAATTGGTCAGATTTTTTTTTCTTTAAAGGAAAAGGCTGTTCCAAAGAGGCCTCTATCCCAATGCCTGTCTACAATTATATCCCCTTTATTTGCAGAGGTAAGTTATTGCTTTAAAACTTAACAATTCCAAGGTTTATCTGAAAAAAATTGAAAAATATAATGAATGACTCCTAAGGTTCCTACTACTCATTTTGAATTTGCTGTGTTAAGTTCTAGCTGTGACTTTGGTATGTCTGCTTCTGAGATATGTATTTTGCTCCTAACAATACTTGATATGCATGGTAGTAACATCAGCCCTGCTGGCCTAAAGCAATGAACATGACAAAAAAAAGGTGTGTAAATATTTGGATTGCAGCATTCAATTTTTGACACTACTTTATGTATTTATCTTACTCCAAATTTCAAGCTCTTCACTGTTCCAAGATACAGTTGTGGATCAGATCATCAAGAATTTCACTTTTGAATTTCAGTGTTGAAAACTGTATTTTGTTCCCATTCTGAGTTTTATTTTTTTATACTTTTCCCCCAAATACTTGTAAACAACTTTGAAAAAGAATATATGGCGGGTAAGAGAAGAATTTATAAAGATACGATTATTTTTAAAAGTTGATAAAATTACTGCAGTGTATATGTATAAACTATAGGTGTGTAAGTATGGATATTAAAGTATAGGAAGCACATCTTGAAACCAAACAGCTACGGGTAAATACTGCTTTTTTTGTTGGATACTTTGTTGTAATTTTTGACTGTGAGTGTGCTGAAAAGGATGTGTGAAGATTGAAGATGTGTGAAGATGAATGACATCCTGATAAGTACTGTAAAGACAAACTTCTGCTTGAAAAAAGTCTTCAGTATGTGAGGGTGTATGATGAAAGTCAAATGCTGACATTGTGAACACTGATGGTCACTTCCTAACAAGCTTCTGCATTATATTGTGTATAGCAGTATTTATTAATATCTTATTAATATATTTCTTCCTGGTTTCCTTTCAGTTGAAAGAGAAGAGTGAGGTGTGTGGTGGTAACACAGATTCCATAGAAGAACTGAGGAAGGCAGTTTATTTAGCTGAAGAGGCTTGTCCAGGCATTGCAGATACCATGGTGTCACACCTTGTGCAGAGGCTTCAGAGGTAATGAAACTATTTCAGTATGGCTTACAGAAAGCTGCAAATCTGATTCTATAAATATTTGGCTTATGTTAAAGAATTAATTTGGCTTATTGAAAGAATTAATTTCTGTTTCTAATAGAGAAGAAAACCATTTTTGCCTGCAGTCTGTGCAATTGTGTTTTGCTTACTGGAAAAAAACCTAATTTCTAGCTTCCAGTGATAGCACATATGTATGTTCATCCTGTTGGTGTGCGTATTGTGTGTCAAATGGGACTGGACAGGCTTTTCCCTTTGCAGTTCATGTAAGGGACACACACTTCCTTGGTGTCTGGTTGTGTGCTGCAGAAAACACTCTGTGTCACTCTTAGTTTCTTTTACCCACATGGATAAATTGACTGTTCAGTTGTTCCGTGTTTCTTTCACTCACATAGTCAGTGGTTCCTTGTTCATTCATTAAAGACAGTCTGTATGGCCTTTTGGTAGCACCTCCAAAACCAATATTTGGTCTTACTTCAAAAGGCCAAATTTCATGAGATTTTCTAACTGCCTTGCTTAGGAATATACTATGAACAAATAATCAATTTTCTGTACCTTTAAGTGCTGCACAAAAAAAAAGATAAGGGGTATAAATTTCAGAATTGCTGCTGGAAGAGGCTATAAATGCAACCTTGAATCTAGGAGCCCACAGCTGTTGTGAAACTCACAGCAGCCAGATAGAATTGCTTGGTACTAGAAAAAACTCAGGTCAACTGATTAATCATGGACCACTACACAGAAAGAGATCACCCTGAGCAGGTGTCTCCCTTACACTGTCTCTAACCACAGCTTGGTAAAGTTTAGGAGTTCACAGCTTTGAGGCTGAAGCACAGGATTTCAAGGCTGAAGCACAGGATTTCCAGGCTGACACTTTCTGCTTCAGTAAAAACCAATGCCAAGAAACCTGCAAGCACTTCTGTTTGTTGCTTTATGGGCTGTTAAGAATGAAGCCCAGTCAGCATCTCTAGTTCTGAAAGGTTACTTCTAATGCCAGATGTCCTGTCCAGTCTCATTTGGTCCTGGCAGACTTGAAAGAGTTGCTGGAGCTTCCATCTCAGTTTGTTTCCATTAGGGGTTCCAAAATTGAATCCGGTCTTTCATCAGCTAATATTTCAGTGTCGTATTTTTATCAGTCTGGTACGGGATCTTCCTGGAACTGGAAACCTCAAAGACTTGATGCTGCAGCTGAAGCTGTAATTGACCACGTGGAGACAATGCCCAGACATGGGCATTTTTGGGGATGCTGGAAGTGATCTTACTTGTTCTGTCACGACAGCAACATTTATAATTTTTGTCCTGCAAGAAAGGTTTCAGAACCCTTTATATACCTATTCAGCATTGCTTTCCTTCTGTTCTGCTTCCTTGGACTGTTACTGTTTTTCTGGGTCATAACGTCTTAGAACAGTGAAGGCAAGCACTCCATTTTCTTTCTAGGAGAGAAAGAATTATTCATAGAGAATGTTTGTCAGTGGATCACATCTGGGTGAACTTTCTCTTTCTTTCAGGGATGATATTCCAGCTAGTATGGGATAATGACTAAAGAAACGGAGTGAAAGAATGAATAGCAAGAACTCCCACTAAAAATGAGCTTGAATCATTCCATAGCTTACTAGGTTTCCCTTGGGAATAAAGCTATTTTTTGGAGCTAGTCAAATTCTGAAAAAATAATTCCTTCTTGTTCGAGTGCTACAAGAAGTATGCCTGTTACATCATTAGGTCATTCAATATAATACCCTCTCAATTTGGTAGCTAATTACTGAAGATAGGTTTTCAACAACAAGTTTCTGATTACATTTTCACTCCCCCTTATGATTGATTAGAACTGGATTTTGTAAGTTTGTCTGAATGAATTAACTGGGACCCTCAGAATAGCTGCCCAGTAATGTGAGTGAATCCAGTTACCTTCCCCCTCCAGTTTTGATCTTGGATGTTTGATGAAGTTTACCAGAAACTTAATGATGTGATTAGAAGGTGTGCTTATTTTTTGGGATGATTTAAGAATCTGCTTAGATCAAGAAGTTTTCCTGGTCCAGTAATATTTTGAAAAGATTTGATGTAAGCTTGCAAAGTAGGAAAGTTGGAATCACTAAATATTCTTCCATCATTAAGTGTTGCTCAGTAACACACTTGAGCACAGGTTGTTGCTGTTTGTTAGGAAAGCAGTGATACTCTAACAGGGTTGCTCACTTCCATGGCTCTTCCTTTAAGGTGTGGTGGCAGTGGTGAGTGCCACTATGCAAGAAAAAAGACCAGAACTTCAACAGCATGAAATGGAATAACTTCATTGCTGCTTCTTGGAGAAGCCTCTTTTTTTCTAAAAGTTGCAACAGTAACTATTTCTTTTCCTCTTCAGATATTCCCTAGCTGGAGGAAGTTCTTCATCCTACTGACATACTCTTCCTTCCTGGCTTTCCCAAGACAGCAGAGATCCCATGATGTCTGCATTGAAGGCATGCACCCTAATGCTGTTCTGCCTCTCAGTCTCTGGAAAGTCCTTGGGAGGAAGGACATTGCTAAGAGTGAAAATGAAGTCTCTTGGATGGAGGCAATCTTTTTCAGCTCCTTAAAGCTATAATTTTTTAAAATGATAATGCACATATTGCAGGGAGGTGTCCTTTTTTGTAAAATCTGAAATGTATATTTAGGTTTGTGATAGAGAAATTGAAGATATTGAGAAACCTCAGGTATCTTGCTTTAAGAATTCCACCTGGAGATGGAACATGGTTGTTGGAATTGTGTACAGATATGTATATAATGTCTTTTTTAACAGAAAGCCTTTCAATGTGCATAAGGAATCACTGTGTACAAAATGGTAAAGTGCTTTTGTAGATAATGTTAGTGGGGTAAACATTTGACAGGCCATAACTGAGTATTGCCTTGCCTTTATTACATGTAAAGTTTGAATTATGTGATACGTGAATCTCAGTTAGATTTTTGTATGTGAAGTATTTGCCATTGAAAGAGTTAATCCTGTATTATAGAACCTTCTATTTGCACCTCAGCACAGACCCAATTTTATTCTGTTTCTCCAGCATTTCTTTCTTTTTACTTATATTCTGAGTGTGACTTTCTATTTATGGTACTACTTCTAGTTGTTTTAAATTTCATACACCTGGTCTCTCAAAGCTTTAAATTTAAATTATTGTTTTTCCTAGAGAATGAGTTCTTTCATATCTTGTTTCAAATTGTGCCAATGCAAATTCTGAAATAGTTCAGTTTTAGTAACAGATTTTTGTGAAGCTTGTGAAATTCAGACAGTCTTTTTTTCACCCGAACATGTTTGAATGCTCACACCAATCTTTATTCCCTTCATTTATTCTGAAATATCTCTTTAAGGTGTGTATTCCGAGACAGTGGCAAGTATTTCTTTATCATGCCTATTTTTATCATTAAAACGAATGTGTTTTAGCATAAAAGAAAAATTATCCATAGATTCAATATTTGGTCTCGCTGCCTCGATCTGTGCATGTCTTTATCAAAACAGATAGGTGTTGGACAGAGGGACTGCGAAACAGCCCGAGTGCTGTGTGCTGGGCCCTGTTGCTTGCCTCTCCAGAGAAAAGTTACTTCTTAAAATTCTGAATTTTGAAATTTCCACTATTCCTGTGAGGGCTTCTAGATAGCTGACTTCAGGTATTACAGATCTTGGAAACAGTAATCCTAGTTCACTAGTTGTATGCACAGTTGATTAGGTAGCTGCTATTTTTTTTTCCCCCACAGTATTACTCTGAGGTTTACCTTGGTTGCTTTCACCAAGACTATATTCAGGTACTTCTTATTCCAGTAGCTAAGAGAGCATTTTTGCCTTCTTTAAATGAAGAAATTGATGACTTTATGCTTTGCATGACAGTGAGGTAACTTATATATTTACTTTTTTAAAAAAATATAGATGGGAGATTGGGAACAGAAAGGATTAACATTTAAAAGTACAGGCATATCTGCCTGGCTTTGTACAAGAAACCCAGGTACACTAACCATTGTGGAAGCTGGTGAGGTCTCCTTTCAGGACTTCAATCACCATGGTAGCCCTTAGTCTATGCATATTAATAGCCTTAATTTATTAATTTAAGAATTCAACAGTAAGAGGACACTGTCTTGCTAACAGAGCTAATAAACTTCTGCCCAGCCTGAAACAACAGTTGGAAGAAATGTGGGTGTGTGTTCATCTTGTGGCATGCTTTCAGGAACTACTCATTTGCCAGCCTGATAAGGTAATGGGTTTCCTTTATGGCTAAGGGAATTTAAAGTAAATTGAACAATGCTAAAGTTTGAGCCATTTTTTACAACTCCACTTTGATTAGTATCTTTAATTATGTTGTGCTCTTAAGTGTTATAGTCTCACTCTTGAGAAAACAAATTAGCACTGCTTTTGTGAAATGGGCATCAGAATGTAGTGCAATGGGAAATTTACCTATTGATGTCTCAATATGAGAACATTCAGTCTTCAATAGATCCCTGTGCTGTGACTGCACAAGGAAATCAACAGGTGTGTTTGCATTGGAAATATAAATTGATCAGTGTAAGCTGTTCCCTACTCATCTGTTAATGTATGGACTGGAAATTAAAGTGAGCTTACTTGGAGATGCACAGAACTCTGAGACATAGTGGGGAAGTTAAATTTATGCTGCTGGCTTCAATGTCAAGAATTTATCAATCAGCAAGCTGAATTAAATTCTAAGCTACACTCTTTGAACACTCATCTGAAAAGTTATGTGTATGTGTTTTGAGTTGCATTTTAGTTGTGTTCCAGGACTGTGTGTTGAGGAAGTACTTCTCTGAGTAGATGGTAGCAGAATTTGCTTGATGAATGTGTCAGAGCTTAAGATGAGTAAGACTTAAGGTGAGGGCAGGTGGCCAAAAGGCTTGGGCATTTAGAAGAAGACAAGACCTCATTTATGGTAGAGATGTGTATTTTTATATGTAATATACAGATTATTTAAATATAGACTATCTTAAACTGAGATTCACTGAAAAAAGCGTGCTGTATCTTGAATGTAGAAGTACAATCATTTGCTATTGAAAAGTACTGATGCTTTAAAAATCAGGTCTATATTGGTAACAGAAGAGGAGCTTCCTTTGAAAGAAGCACCACCTCAGTTTCTCAGAGAAAAAGAAGTGTATTGATATTTTTGAGAGGTTTTTTCATGCTTAAAACATGTCTGTGTTACGATGTTGCACTGATGATTTTTCTGTGCAGGTAGTACTTCACTCAGTCTTGACTATACTAAATGACAAGCTATCCATATTTATGCAAACCTTTAAATTAGTAGAACTGCTTATTTGTCAGGGATTTCATGATTAGGCAGTAAATAAACTCACTGTTTAAAAACAATAAAATCAGTTATTTGAACTGAAGGCTTGCTTTTGTGTAACTCTCAGATCTATTTTTTACCTTAATTTTCCCTGCAATTGCACTTTGTAGTCCCTGACCAGTTTACTGAAGGATGATGTGCTAGTGAACAGACTGCTTTTGTAAGCAGTAACTTCACTCTGCAGTGCCACGGTTCCTTTGCAGCTCCATCATTGTGTGTGAGTTTGTGGGAACAGAAGATAAACTGATTTTTGTGGAATGCCCTAACTGGGGTGTTCTGCCCCCATTGTACAAGAGGGGTGGGTGGAGGGGGAAGGTGAGGCTGGGTATGTTGGCACCTCACCGCAAAGCAACTGGCTCAGTGTGAATTCCCATCCTGTACCCTGGCACCCCATCATTTGCCTCTTAATGTACTTGGGCAATGTCTTCTTTAGCTCTCACTACTTTGTGACATTCTGTATTACTTTTTAAACTACGTGGTACCAGTTCGTAGTAGTTTTACAGTAACCTGGCTTTGAAGGAAACGTGTTTTGCCTTCAAAAATGTCACCATTGGAAGATTATCCAGAGTGCTGATAAGCACAGGTATAATGCAAGGATCAGGACAATTGAAAATAGGTTTTGTAAGCTGCTGAGGAGCTGAAGGTACAGCACAAATCTGCTTCCTCTTTTTAACTGTATTGTGCAGCTGTGCTGGTAACTGCACTGAGCATATGCCATGGACAAATTGTATGCAAGGGTTTCCTGCTGCCTTTAATGCAAAATTACAGAGCATTAAAGTGTGTGTCTTGTTTTCTGTAATGTTGCTGCCTCTTCATAACCATGTATTTAAATTTTACTTTTGTCACTCTACACTAATACAGCAAACCTCCTTGTAAACTATGTGACCTAGAAATAAAGAGGGAAAAGTTTCATAAAATATTGCCACCTGAGTGGTCAGTGAGATGAGATTCCCCTTCCCTGGAGGGGGTGCTCTGTGGGCTTCTAGAGGAGTTATTGCCCATGTGTCAGTAATGATATGCAGAAAGTTTATAAATCAGTGTTTGGTTTTTAATGGTAATCAGCTCAGAATTTGTAGCACTTGCAGATGGCAGTGATTTAAAACCCACCTTGTATTCTCTATCCTGCCAGCCCAGTGATACTGATGATGTGCTCACAACAAATTACATTTGCTCATCCCCCCAAGGATTGAACCTTTAACTGGTGACAAACTGTGTGACAGCTGCATGCCTGTAGTTGTACTTCATTACTATTTTCTGCTGCTAAAAATCATACGTGTGGCACATTGCTCATTATTTTGTCCCCTGCCAGCTTTCCTGTGCCCTCAGGGCATAGGCAGTGTCCATGTGCTGTAGCAACTGGAGTAGTGCATCTGCCTGCATGTAGGTAACTGTGATTTTGAGGGCTAAGACCATGTAATTGGTCCTGTATAGAAAGAAAGAATGGGCAAAATTGGGCCTTTCAGGTCTTTCTTGATCCTCTGTTTTGTTCTTGGCTGATGGAATGGTACGTTATTACACCTGATTTTGTCTCCAAAACAAATTTTTCTTCCTCCTTAGTCAGAGACTTTTATCAAGATTTCTGCAATCACAGCATGTTTTCCCCTACCTGCTGACTTATCTTTCAGTCTGTCATTTTTGTCTGGTTTCAGCTGAATTTACAAAGGCATTAAGGTGTCAGTGTTGTTTAAATAAAATGTTCTGAAAAGAGAGAGGTTTGAGGTATATTATCAAACACAACAGTGGTTAAATTAGACAGCTGATAAATGGTGGAGATGCTTAATCTTGTTGAAGAAACCACAGGAGTCCAGGCTTTTTTGATCGCTTTGCCTGTGGTGCAACTTCCTGAGGCAATAGTCTGTGTTTCGTTTGTATTTGTTCATTATTGGAAACTGGCAACTATTTCATGGTGAGTAATAACACCACCAGCAGTAAATCGCCTGGAGTGCCTCATCTGAGGTTTTCCTGCAGCTGACAGAGGTGTGTTTAGTGATAGCTCCTGACCTGCCTCTCCGCAGGCCCTGCCTGGCTGAACAGGCAGTGATATGATGTGAAGCAGGGTTAAAAATAAGTGGTTGTACATTCCAGTTTTCTAGTACACTGAGTTTTATTCTCACACATGGACTCTGCCTGTTTTCAAGATAAGAGCATCAAGACAATTTTAGTCACTATCATTTCAGTTTTGGGTTACTCACTATCATTTCAGTTAAGCCTGGGAATAGAGACCTAGAAAAATGCTGACAAGTGACAGCAGTTCACATGGTTCCATTTTAAAAAGGAATTAAAATCACACTAGTAGAGAAGAAAAAAAAATCTTAAACTTTTTTTTAATAGGAAAAATAATACAAAAAGGTGAAAATGGTGAGTAGGTGGGTAGTCTGAAAGTTGCACCCACAGCCTAGCTTGGTCTCTGCTGATAACAATAAATATCACTGTATCTTAGTCTTTGCCTTATCTTCTAAATTGACCTTGTGTAAAAATGAAACTTAATGAGAAAAGGTGTTGCTTGATTTCTTTGGAGAGCTCAGAATAAACTACTACAGCAGATAGCAGTTAATGAACATTGTATCCAACAAGCCCCAGGGTTCTAAATTAGAATTCAGTTTTGGCTGAATTAAGGGCATGGCCCTCAATGTAATTTTTATTAAAAAAGAGCTTTTCACTGTTATGGATAACAATTCTAAAAGGAAGAGGCAGAGCCCTGTCTTGTAAGGTACTATTTTACCACTCAATATAATAACTTTTGACGGGACCAGGGCTCCAGCCTTTTACTTCATAGCAACATCAAGTGCTGTTGCTTTTTCAGCATTGTTTTCCCAGACCAGTTAGGCTGCAGCTGAGTAGTTGTTCACCTATGCTGTGTTATTTCCTCTTCTCCTCACTACGCAGATCATTGCTCGCATTCCTGGTCAGTCCTGAAGCACTAGACTTCCTGTATGTTACTACAGGGCACGGTCACAGGCTCGGAATGGACAAGGCACTGGGACCTGCAGCTGAGAAAATGGGCTTCAGCTTTTCCTGCCTACTTTCCAAGTTTGTCCTTCAGCACATCCTAGCCAGAGGCAATGCTCCAGGGTAGGTGTGATTATTGCACCGGTACGGAGAGCTAGGGGCAATAGCTGAGGAAAAGAGCAACTGCACTCTACCTGCCCAGGGGGCTGAAGGTCTCCATGCAGATGAAGGAAATGCTCTGAAAAGAGTTTCCCTTTGTCAGGCTGTGCTTGGATTTGGCCATGGGGACTGCTGCTTGTCCTCAGGGGTTTGGAGCCCATCCTCATCTTGGACAGAGGTAAGTTTGGAGTCGGGGGCAACAGAAAGAACGCTTTACTATCTCAAAACAGGCATATGTACAATGGTGTTGTGAGGTATTTTATTCCCTTTTGTTGTGAGCAGAGCTGTAAGAAGCCATTTTACACATCGCACACAGACAAGCCGTTAACAAAGCAAGTAGCTGGATGAAGAAAAAGCAGGGATAAAACTTCCCCAGCTTCGTTTCCCAGACTGACCTTCCAGCCCCCTCTACTTAGCACCGTGCTTCCTCCAAGGCTGGTAATGGTGATGGGTGCTACCAGCACATCAAACTTCTGCTAATGGAAGTTCTACATCACCCTAGTGACAATGTTTCTTAAAACATGAGGGAAAGCATCTAAGCCTTGTAGATACAGTACTGCCAACCTTCTCAGCGCGGCACCAGCTTATCCAAAATGCGGTGCCAGCTGATGTTAAATCTAGGCATACGAAATGAGTAATTCTGCTGCAGGTTGTGTAAGTCACTCTCTGTCTGCCTGAGCCCCAGGGGAGAGAGGGAGAGACTGAAATTCCAACAACAAACTGGAAGTCAATTTGGGATGTGTAGCAAGCAGAATGAAAACTTGGGGCTTCAGTAGCAACCCCCAGCTTAGAGCAATTTAGTTACCAAAACACTACAAATGAATCACAAATAGCTGCGGTTCTTGTAGCATACAGGTTTTCTTTCAAGTTTGTAAAACAAACAGCAGAATGTCACCACAGCCTTTAATTTCTTCTTGTACATAACCATTCACAGTACATTAACAGCCCAAATAATATTGCACTGGATTATTTTAAAAATTTTTCGTCTTGCAAGTAGTACTCACTTTTCAAAGCCAACAGATGAACAATTTGGTCAACTTGCACCAAGAAAATAGTTAGATAAGAACCCTATACTTTATTTATACCACATGGATTTGTGACCCACAATGGGAAAATGAGAATGAGCTGTAAACTGTTTCCGTGTTAAACGTAGAAAATTAGTAAATTGTTGCTGATTAAATGTAGAAAGACTGGGAAAAAAAGCATGAAATCTGAAAGTTATCTCATTCCTGTTAGACTGCTTGCTGTATATATAATTATATTCTATACTGTGAAAATTCATCTACATTTAAAAGCCCAGCAGTCTACAGATTAACATGGTAAAAAAAAAATAATATATTTTTATGAAAAGAGAAGAAAATAGTGTTTGCCTCAGAGGAGAAAGTTTTCAGATTTCAGTCATCTGGGAGTTCTTTTAGGTGCAATCTTTGAGGCAACAAAATGTCTTTTGGCATTTGGCACTCTAATAAGGACAATATTTTAATACTGGCACAAGCTAAAAACAGCACAGAATGACAAAATACAAGACATGAAATGAACCGCAGCCACTGGGATGATGGTAAGCTAGTTTGTATATACGGAGAACTTAAACAGTTTTGCTGAGGGATTGCAAAGTTTCTGCAAAACCATATGTATTCTCTTCTTTTACCAAAGTGTAAGTTTTCCTAAACTTGGAGGGAGAAAAAGAGTTTCAAATGTCCTCTAGAAAAGCAGCAGCTGCTGGACAATCAACACAGCGGCTTGTTCAGCCGTCAATAGGCGTGAGGCTCTTTGTGACTCAGAGCTCGAGTGCGTGAGGCAGAGCTGGTGGCACTTCGGATCACTTCCATCCATCTGTGAGGAGGCACGAGGGGAGACACAAACAAAAGGAAGGTCAATTCCCAGGGGACAATTTATTGACAGATACAGTCTGTGCTATTGGTTGTACAGTTTGATTTTCAGTGCCTGCAGGAGCATCTTCCTAATGCACCCCTAAATCTATCTGAAGGCAAGAGGATCAACTGCCAAAACTGTAAGGAGCTTTAGAAAGAACAGACAGCAGGTATGGCACCCAAAACTCATGAAGTTAGTAGTGGTTTTACTTGCTCTGCAGACACCCAATATCTTTTGTTCTGAGTGGTCCAAGCAATGAGCAATTGAGACCAACCATTCTTAATCTGAGAGAAAAAAAAATGTGTTTTAGCTGCTATTTCTGCTTCTTTTTCCTAGAACTGATAAAGGCATTTTGTGTTTTTATTTTATCACCACTTTCCCACAATTTGCCTTGTTTATAGTTTTGGAATGACATGGCTAAAAGTTAAGAACAGCTTTCTTTGATGAAGACATCATGATTTTTGACATGTTCATTCATATAAAAAAACTAAATTAGTTCCCTCTATGCACAATCACAAACCACAAATTAGGAGGAGTAGTGCCTTTTCCCTGACTCTCCACGTATATGAAGTTCAGTGGGAGGTGTAAAAATTACATGGTGAAGTGGCATAAATATGTAGTAGGAACAGCTGCTTCTATAAAAATTAGAATATTATTTCAGGTGTGGATTTTCCATGCAGTTGTACTAGAGGAAGTAAAGCTATTCTGAAGAGCTACTGAGGTGTCCTGTGATCTGTTCACATGCTTCCTGAAGTCTGAGACATGGAGGTTTCCATACAGCCAGCGTGATCAATTTTGACTGGATAATTCCAGGTTTTGCAGTAATTACTGTTTCTGCTTCCATATCATCACAACCAATCACTTGATTTTAGCGGTATCATGTTTAAAATTTCTTTTATAATTTTAAAAGGTCCTTTCTCCAGTTGTGCTGAACCACTTGTCTGTATTACTGAACCAACTTATAAAACTTTGTATCTACTACTGTATCTATCTATTTGGAAGAATGCTCCTGGAATTTAAGAGAAATTTTCTCTTAAAAACAAACTTACCTTTCAAAGGTGTATTCACTTTCAGCCCTGAAGTAGTACACATGGGATTTGAAGTGTAGCTTGAACACATAATCTTTGTGAATGTTTTCAGATTCAGAAGGAAGGGTAAGTGAATATCCCAATAAAGGAAGGCTGGCTAAAGGATGATTGTCCTGAAAAGATATGATGGAAAGTGCTGTGAGATCAAATGCTCTTAAATAAAGAGAGGATGTAAGTAAATGGAAAGCAGATACACACTCATTTAAAGATCACTGTGTTTCTACACGTGTGCAGAAAAAACCAGATTTATACGATTGCAATAAAATTAATTGTCTGGTAGTTTCAGTTGGTCATCATTACAGATCCTTTGCATAATGATCTGCTGCAGGCTGATCCTATCAGTATTTCCTTGAAGGAAAGCTGGCTAATATCTTGGAGTTTCACTACTTTCTCACTGATGAACATAGAGCTCCATCATTTGCCATTGGCAGGGCACCACCCAGGTTCATCTTCGGCTTGCAAACTCCTACTCCTTTAGAGGTGTGCTGGCCACCCAGCAGGTTCACTGCTGAAGTCCATTTACTGCATGGCAAATGATTTCTTTATCCCTCTCACATGTAGAATATCCTTCAATTTCTTCTGTAATCATTAAGGATTTCTATAACAATGAAAGCACAATGTAGCAACTCGAGTTACTTTGTGCTTATGCCCTGCTCAAACAGATTCAAAAGTCCAACAGATTCTAAACAGAAATCCCCTACTTCTGCAGTAGGATGTTTGCTCAGGTGGATTAAATCACTGACCACTGTTCTCTTGTTTGGCTTAAGTGTCAGTAATGGTAAACAGAATTTGTAAGTCACTATTAAGTTTTTAATTGTAGTGAGAAAAGACTGGTTTAAACTTGCACCACAGCTTCTGAGCAGTGGTGAGCTCTGCTGTGCTCTCAAGAATGATCTGTACTGTGACTGTTGAAAGCTTCAGGGAAGAACTGACCTGGTAGCAGAGTGAGAACAAGCCCTGCTCTGTGTGCCAGTGCCAGTGCAGGCTGTGTTTGCAGCCATGACCAGTGCACCTGCTGCTCCAGCCTGCAGCATCCGTGACTTACATCCACTTTTCTCTCAGCCCCCTCTTTAGGAAAAAACCCCCCACAGTCTTCTCCAGCCACTCACACTTGCCCAGTCTGTTACCTGGTGCGATTTATAGAAGAACATGCAGAAGTTGGTGAACACCACCCAAAGCTTCTGCCACCCGTTGCTGTTTTTGAATTTTCTTAGCAGATTTCCAGACAGTTGGTTCTGAAACAGATCAAAAGCAGCCAAGTAAAACAGTGAAAGGTGCCTGCAGCTTAGTTATTGTAAGAAAAATTATTTGCTTTTATCTGGTTTTATGTGACCTGGTTGTAAATGAAAATGCTTCGACTGACTGGACGTACTTTTCTTCTGCATTTTTCTACTGCTGAGCAGTACCTTATGTAATGTATTTTTTTTGTTTGCAGCTGGGTACTTCCAAAAACTCAAAGCTACTACACTAATTATTTTATCAACTGAGGCGGCTTTTGGCAATCTGTTACTAAACCTCAGTTTTGTTAATCCTGCTCTCTTCTTTTAGAATGATACTTGAATAGAATGGAAACAGAAAGTCTTGACATGAATTTGTGATGTAAAGGAAAAGAATGACATACTTTAGAATTGCAGATAGAGATTGAGGTCTCCATACCCAGGGAGTTCACATGGTACTTTTCAAAGATTTCAAAAACAAGGACTGTTAACCTTATTTTTAGCTGGATTTTGGATAGTTTAACATGAAGGAGGAGTAAGCCATAACCAAGTACATGTATTTAATGGCTGGTTGAAGCGACTACTCTTCACATAGTCAAGATGGAAAGCCAAGCATCATTGCTCCTTGCAAATGAAGGGGGGTTCTCAGTAAACTATTAATGAGTTGCTATTCCTTGTTGACTGTGAGGGCTCTTGCCTGGGTCACAATAACTATTTACATCATTCTCTGTATCTACTCCAGAAGATAACAACTTTATCTGTAAAGCTTAATAGTAGAAATCTGGGATTCCTGGTGTAGCTACTACAAATGAAGTATTCTTAAAAAGTTCTGTTTTCACCAGCCTTGGATATGCATTAAAGCCTTTCCTTTAAATCATCCTGTTCTCTGATAAACGGACTACTGCCTCCTTGCCCTAAGTTACAGGTGTACTCCTTAATTTTCTGTTACCTCATTACTCTGGAGGATATCATAAAAGGACAGGCTTTGCATTCGGTACCAGCAGACATATGAAATGGAAACAGGCCGCTGATCACTGATCAGTCCAGCAGGTAGGGAGGAACAGTCACTGACAGAGAGAGGATCTTCTACCACGAGAGAGACAGAAAGGAGGGAGAGACACAAAGAAAATAAACGATAATGCTGAAGTGAGAGGCACCGACAGGATGACGTGAGCATGAGCGGGACCTGCCACGCATGGAGCAGCAGTGGAGCTGGAGATGTTTTCACAGAACAACGCATGGCTCCAGGGTGTGCTCGCTCTTCGCTGCTTTGTGTTCATTTGAGGCACAGGGAAGGAACAAAAATGAGCAACAATGAGCACTGACCTCAGACCTAGTTAGATTTGCCTAACTAAATGTTTTAATCATTAGAATGAGTCACTGGTGTAAGTTTTATATCTGTTTAAAAAAAGCCCTCTGCTTTAGGGAAAAATACGAGACCTTGTCCTGTGCTGAACTATTCCTCCCTTGCAGGATTATAAGGGTATGAAGAATGGAAAATCCCACCTATGTGGGACCAAAATGAGCCTCAACAGTCACCATTTTTTACGGAATAATTTTGTCATACTTTTGCAACAAACTCACTTCCTGTTTAAAAAAAGAGGCAGTTACACAAACTGTGAATATGTTTGTCCTTGTATCACTACGTTCTGCATCAGTATCTCTTCTCTAGAGCAGTGGTGGCCTGATGTCTGAGGGCTGCCACTCGAGTGCAAATCCACTCAGCTTTAAGACTCCTTTTTCCATTTTCATGCATAGATTTCCATTTGCTGAGGGCTGTGATAAAATACACAGAGCTCCTTGGACTCTCTTTGGTGAAGGAAGAACACCTCAGCAGGCTTACCACGTCATCCTAAAACCTACACTGAGCTAGGAGTCTTTCATTTCAATCTTTGAAAAGACAATGTCTGCACCTCAGCTGTTGAGTACAGAATTAACGAATGTGTATCGAATTGGCTTAGCTGTGATGAGAGTGGTAAAAAACGGGGTTTATTCTGAGGTGGAAAATGCAAATAAAGAAAAAGCAGATGAGACTGAGCAATGAGACAAGGTTCCAGAAAAGATGGCTAGGTAAAGAAAGTAAGTTAGTAATACACATAATTAAAACTCTGGCTGCAGCAGCTAAAGACAATATCCTTTCCGCTCGAGCAATGACTTAATGCCTCTCTAACTGAAAGCATTAAGACAGTTTGAACTGCTTTACATTTTAAAGGTCATCAGCTTTTTTTTTTTGACAGTTGCTTCTATGAAAATTACTGCTCTAGCTGATTTTACAGAGGTGCACTACAGGAGCAGATCTGTGCTTCTTGAGTGACGGTTTATGCCATCATTTGAGCATATGGGAGGCGGTTTAATAAGCCTGAAACTTCCCCAGGAGGAGACAAGGGAACAGCGCACTTGTTAAGGAGGAGCAAAAAGGAAATTGTCATTCAAAAGCGAGCCTGGAGCTGCAGCTCAGGTCGTTCTGAGGCAGATACCTCCACAGCAATACTAAAGTCGATCATTGAAACACTGGTATTTCTGTGCCAGCAGACGTGCACCGTAGTGTTGCCACGGTGTGGTGACTGACGTTCGAGTGAGGTGCGGGATGCACTGAGGTCGTCCTCAGATTCCTGGTCTACAGTAGTTTCATCAGGAGACTCTATGAAATGCAGGGAAAAAGCATCTTTCTTCCTCTATGCAACAACATATATAATTGGAAAAATTAAACAAATCAATTCTGTCCGCAGTATTGTGAACTAATTTTAAAACACCATTTTAGAAATAATTTTGTGCGGTTTTTAAATAGATTATTCTATTTTATATAATTAATTTACGTGTTTCTGCAAATGTTAGAATTAAAAGCTAACTACCATGCTTTGTTGGCATCTTTAATACCAAGGACAGGCACTGCCCAAATAGTTCCTGGAATCGTTATGCTTAAGTCGCTTCTCTATTCAATGAAACCTACTGCTAACATCAAAAAGAACATTAAAATGGTACATATATCAATATATCTATACATACATATGCATATAAATCAACTTCAAATGTCTCAGTTTGACCTGTGGCCAGCACTTTTCACCACTTTGCTTAGAAGCAACCACCAATCATACTGACAAAAGTGAATAAAACCTACTCTCTGGCATTTACTTACTATTGTCAGGTGGGCTGCTTGCCAGTAACTCTGGGGCAGGGCCACTGCTTTTCTCTGCCAGGTCTATTGCCATCTGAATGTCTTCAGTCCATTTGTCCATTTCAGCGCGGGTACTAACAATGAAAATTCAGGTTTTATTCACTTTCATACAGGCTGAAAGCAAACTCTAAGAAATAGACACAAGCCGAGCTTACTTTTAACTGAAATAAATAAATTCAGACACAAGATACTACTTTTTTTTTCCTGGTAACTTAGTTTTGGTTCCAACTTCCACAATTGCCACTCTACTGTGTCCCATCCACATTTTTCTTAACAAGTGGCTTTCACAAAAGAATATATCTTTGAGGAGATTGTTTTAGGAGCAAATACAAACAAAATGATGCCTCTCTGTCCCACTGTGACAACTGCAGAGAAATTCAATTCACATGTGGACTTTGTCTCCACTGAAATACCTTGCAGCAACAACGATGGACTGGTGTTGACCTCGTAGTGTCAGACAGTGAGGAACTCCCCATTCCTCCTCACTTTCCTCCATCTGAGAGATAAAAGGCCAAATGCAGTCAGATTGCAGGAAGTACATATTTCTTAAGGTGAAACAGTGAACTGAACGAACTCTTACCACTGGGGAAAAGAAAACTAGGAGAAGTGCTCACAAACAAATTTGAGCTGGGTATTGAGGAAAAAAACAGTATCTTGCAAGTTGGAAGAAGAGTTAGTTCTGCAATAAAGTCTAAAACCAAAAGCATGGCTTTTCTGCTTTTTGTCAAAGAAAATAGCGGTATTTTTATCCTAAGAGTGATTTATTATACAAAAGGATGTGTTAAATGCTGGGAGTGCTCTGGAAACTGTAGCATAGCACAGTTCTGCTGAGAGCAAGTCCAGGCCAAATGGCCATCAACAACTGAGTAGATTCCTTGAAATGCTAGATAAAACTTGAAACCTTGCAAGTGTTTAGAGAAAATCAGTTACTGTAGTAGAGAAAATTTAACTCAATTCTCAGGAGAACAGTATAGAATTGATACAAACCAGTGAGAAGTTCCATTAAAAATAATGGATGGAATGAAAGCATTTTGAAATCAGCAAAAACATTTTTGAAACAATACAAAAAGAGGTAAATAGGTGCTATTGGTTTGAAATGTCTGTTTTCCAGAAGAATTGCAACAAGAGCTCCAAATGACATTTTGCTGCCAGATTCCCACTACGTTGGCTTTAAGATATAGAGCTGGAAACATTAGAAAATGCATTTTTTATAGAAATTAGATTGATGCTACAGTTTACTTGTCTTGTGTGTGTCTATAGTGAACTGGTGATGAATTACTTGTAAGAATCATGGTCAAATTAATGGTTGAAAAAAACCAACCCATCTCCAGAGAAGTCTGCATTGTGAGGAAGCAGCCCTCAAAAAAGCATTCCCCCCCCCCCCCCACTTTTGCTATGTGATCACCTCTGTGCAGAAGGCTGCAGGAACAGATGCTGAACCCAAGAGAGATTTAGAGAACAACCCCTTTGCTGCTGTTTTTAGCCCAGCAGAAATTCATCAAGCAATTAAAATGGGACCATGAATGGCCACTTATGCACAAATCCATCAAGTTCTCACAATACTTACTGTCATGCCATACAGTGGAAGATGCCCATGGACTTTAAACTGATTGGAAGCTGTCAGGCCTCTACTTGTGTACAACAGGATATCATTAAACTAAAAAGCAAGGATAAGCATCATTAGAATGGTGTTGGTTGGCATGTATGTATGTGAAAAAAAAATGAGAACAGTGAATACAGGAAAACTGAGTATTTATATGGTAATTCTAATGCATGAATCCAAAATATTGGCTTCCACAATATTCCACTGCCTAGTGTTAGCACCTGTTATCTTCCCTGCTCTCCTTTCCAGCCAGTTTTAGGTATGTTTCCATAATTTTCCACTGGATGTTTTCCAATGCCTTCTAATGCTGCCTTTGTGATCTCTGGGTCAGAACTATCCAGCCACAACAACAGTGAAACAGAGCAGTACATTTCACACTCTGCTGCACTTTGAAGCTATGGAAGGTGTGTGTTTCACCAATATTTTCTTCTGCTTTGAGAGAAAAGATAAGTAAACCTGCCCAAGAGGTGTGTCTAACTCAGCCCTTATAAACAGAGTGGCTGTCTTTTACTCCCCATATTCAGAAGGAAGCTGAGAGACCTGTTTTAAGGTAGATGATTTTAGGTTAAAAATACCAAGGTGAATTGAGAATCTCAATTTGTAGAGCTTCCTGCAGGTAACAACAGCTGTCCGAAGCATGTCAAATGACTGCCTGCACTTTGTTGCCATAAAATGAACAAAATATTTTCACTGGGTCACCTGGGTCAAAGGGTGTTTTTGTCAAACCAGATGGCTGCATCAAGAAAATCACACTCTGTGGTGTGAAACAGAGCTCTCACCACAGACCTCTACAATGCAGCAGCAGTAATTCATGAAGCTTTGTGGATCAGCCACTAGAGGGGGACTTAATTTTGCCAATGATTACATGTGTATTTGGAATCCCACAGTACTGCCCGGGGATTTTACCTCCAAATACATTCTGGTGCTTAAGACAGATAAAAGACTTCTTTGACAGTGAAAGTAACTGACTTGAGTCTAGTTCTCAGATTTTTAGTGTCTTATACAGGTATGATACCAAGGCATCATCTAGTATCTGCTGGTATGCAAGTAAATATGCACTGCATTCATTAGGCTTCTTCTTCAGTGCCTCTAAAGGCAGAGGATAATCCTACTCACGTAGATTTATCAGGTTATATCTTTGGCCCATTTGAAAGATTAAATGCTAGACACCTTGTAAAATCTAGCACACTCACACGTCTTTCTACACAGCCACTGCCTTCACCTTTTGCACACAAGAAGCCAAGGAAGCATTCTTCTGCCACACTGCACTGACTCTTCAGGGTTTTGTGTACTGAAGAATCTGTGCACTCTGCTGGGCATCCCAGCATCAAGGGAACAACAGCAGTAACATGAGGAGCTTGGAAGCAAATCAGCTGGCTGGGAAGAAAAGAGAGGAGGAACTATCCAGTGGACTCTTGTGGATCAGAGACCGACTGGGATCACCATAATGTCAAAGTGGTGGGAGGAAACAAACTCCCCTAGTGCAAAACCTGCAAAAGTATCTCCAAGTACAGGCAGGTCCATCAACATGCTGGACACTCGTTTTGGAACTGGATTGTTTATGGAAAAATTTGGTTCTGTAATGTGTTCTGAGAGCATTATGTGAGTTATTGTTCACATCACCAGGAGTCACTCTTTATCTTCTTTTCTGAATATGATCACTATCCCTGGTGCCACTTTTCATTTTGTAATGACTCTGCATTTATTTAAGACAAGGTGCAAGTAGGTATTATTTTATCATTATATTCACATTGTCATATCAAAAATAGTTTTATCTTTCTAAGAAGCAGTTACAAAGAGAATATTGGATTTGAACAGAAATGTAGGTTCTTAACAACCAGCTGCATGGGTGATGTACTATGTTAATTTAAATAAGGCTGTTTAAAAATACTGTAATTCAAAATTCAAGTCTTACAGTTATATATAGTAGCTGTCTAGAGTTACATTTCATTGTACAAAGAAAAAATGTCTTCTTGCTTACCAGAAAAAACATCCGTTGCTGTAAACCTTTTCCAGACAACTTACTAAGACTGCCCAGTCTAATAAACTCCTGTGGGAAACAAATACAAAACAAAAATGTATCTCCTGCAAAAATGATGATTTCTTTAGTATGTAAACAGAAATATGACTACTTGGTCATACAAATGACTTGACTATCAGTTACCAAGACATTTAATTTTATTAAATATGTTAGAAATCTAATTTATAGGATAATTCCTTTCTGTTTGTAACTGTCTTTAGGATAAACTCCTTTCATTCATATTAAGAAAATTCAGCTAAGCAAAATGGTTTTTACCTGACATTAACTCCTTCAGACAGCTCCCTCTTCTGTCAGTTTTTAATGAGTATTTTTCACAGCACAAATGACATAAAAACTAATGATATATGTGTTCTTGGTTAGCCACTGGTAATCTTCTGTGGTGCATATGGCATACACATTGCTCTCATTCACTGCCGTGTAAAACCAGCTACACGACTCAACGTCACCATTAGCAGCAGACAAAGGAAGACATTTGGCAGTGTGAGTTATCCCAGCACCATCCACATCATATAATACAGCACATTAATTCATTAGTGTTTCAGAATGTTTAGGGATGGAAATAGAGGAAAAGTAGCACATCTGAAACTTTCAAAACGCTGGATTTGCTGGGCTTACTGTGAACTGTGCAGAAATTCACCCTTATATTTCTCTGAAACCCATGAAAATATAGTTTTTCAGTCACTCCCTCCAGCTTCTGCTAAGAGGTTTATTTATTTATTACAGTCTTTCTAAGGTCATTTTACTCATAACTGTGGATGTAAAAACCTATATAAAGCACTTAAATCATCTGCATCTTAGGAATAAATTCGCTCAGATCAATCTGTTCAGAGAAACAATCCGAACGCCTCAGGCTTGCTTTGTTGTGTTCAGTCCCCCCACCTGCACTGCCTGAGGGCTGAAGGGTGGAAAAGTGGCTAGAGGTGGCTATGCCTGTATCACAGGAGGCTCATGGCACCAGAGAGGCCACTGGAAGCTGTTGTTGGCCACCAAGGAATATTAATCATAATTAGTACCATGTGGTACCACCCGATAGTCCCTGGCGGGCTTGGCACCAGCATGGCCAGCAGTGGTGACCACATGGATCCAGAGCTGCAGGTCACTGCCACCCGCAAGGACAACCAGCCATGGGGGGTTTTCATGTCCAGTACAGGAACCAGCTCAGCAGCAGCAGACATCCTGCTCTGGGACAACCTGAAGAGGATGGGGGTTACAGTGGCATTTGCCTCCCAGCCCTGCCTGCACCAGGGCAGGGACTTGAGTCAGAGCCAGAAGAACAGGCAAGGGCTGGAAGCAGCAACACCCTGGGCATGTGCCAGAGCATGGTGGCCAATGCTTCTTGTCTTGGCAGGGAAACAACTTCTGCCCCCCATCTGCCTTTTCCTTGAACTTCCTAGGACAGGAAGACTGCTCAGACTTTAAATAGACTAGGGTAGCAGAAACACCCGATGACAGCATTTAATTTCATGTGATAGAGAGATGCAGAGGCTGTGAAACATCCCCAGGGACTTGCCAAGGATGTGAACAGTCTGTGGATCACTAGAAAGAAACATGAGCTGTGGCAGCTGCTTGGAGGCAGGGAAGAGGTAAAGGGAGGGAGTGAGGAACAGCCACAAATCCAGAAATACCTGTGCTCAGCACTGCCTTCCCAATGGCACATCAACTTCAAACCCGGCCACAAGTTCTGGTTTTGTGTATTACACACAAAAGTCAAGGGGGTGGGGAGGAAACTATTTCAGTAACAGACAACTTTCAAGTTTGCACACATAGATACATGTGCCTAAGAAAATAAAAAAGGCTACAAATATTTTACTGTGGCTCATTTGTTCTGAAATGAGCCTTTGATTTTAAAAAAGGCATTATAAGTAAGAAAGAGATGTTGGTATTCTTATGGCACAATTAAAAGTGTTTACTTAAGGCAACACTGCCTCAAAAATTATTGCCTAATATTACATGTAGACTGAAGAGACTGCTCCTCCCCAGGGCCATGAGTTTCAAAGCAAGGCATGGTGAAAGGGCTGAAGTTCCTCTAGTACAAATGCCTTACTTGCCTTTAACCTGTGAAGCTCTAGCATCAAGGGCTGGGAAAAGAAAATAAGGGCAGCATATAATGTGCAACTGCTCAAGCTCTGAATGCTGTGATAAATACTACGTTTTTACTGCCTTTGTTGTAAAATATGTTTGGAATTGCCTAAAACTGTCCAAATCTATACAAAAGACAGAACTTAAAAAGTCAGTAAAAGGTGAAGAGGATTGCCTTTTCCTGCTTTAAAGGTGCTGTTTTCTATGGTGTGCTGGTTTTGGCTGCAGAAGAGTTAATTTCTTCACCATGGCTGGTATGGGGCTGTGTTTTAGATTTGTGCTGGGCACAAGTAGCTGAACACAGGGTTGACAATAAAGAGATGTTTTTGTGATTGCTGAGCAGGGCACACACAAAGCCAAGGCCTTTTCTGCTTTCCTACTGCCACACTGGCAAGGGAGTTGGAGGTGCATGTGAAGCTGGGAGGAGCCACAGCCAGGACAGGTGACTCAAACTGACCAAAGGGATATTCCAGACTGTATGACATCATGCTCAGTATGTAAAGTGGGGGCAGGAGGAAGGAAGAGGTGTTTGGCATGATGGCGTTTTGTCTTCCCAAATGCCCACTACACCTGATGGGGCCCTGCTCTCCTGGGATGGCTGAACACCTGTCTGCCCATGGCAAGCAGTGAATTAATTCCTTGTTTTGCTTTGCTTGTGGGCATGGCTCCTGCTTTCCCTGTTAAACTGTCTTTATCTCAACCCAAGAGTTCTCCTGATTGCTTTTACCCTTCTGATTCTTTACCTGGTCCTGCTGTTGGGGCAGTGAGCAAGCAGCTGTGTGTGTCTTGGCTGCTGGCTGGGGTTAAACCATGACATTTGGCATTATTATGTTTACATCTGAGAGTTCTTGGTGACAGAAAAAGGTTCAGATGAGGAAAGGCAATTTCACATGTGCCCCTAACAAACAGGTTTTGAAAACATACCTAATGGTTTGAAATTGTGTCTCAATCACAACTCTGTTACTTACCCTTCCAGGGATCACCAGATTGTCCATGCCTATCAAGTCTTTCTTCAGTTCATGCAGCTTCTGGAAGTTCTCCATCTTTATCATATTGCCATGGAGCTGAGCCACCATTTCAGAAATCTCAGCCAAAGCAGCTAGATGGACAAACCCATAAAGTGCTTATTAAAAATTTACAGGAGTGTTCAAAAAGAAATATGGCTTTTGTCAGCAGTACCCAGCTCATGAACCTTCTTGAGCTACCCTTCTTCTCTACAGCATAAAGCTACTCAGGCAGAGTAAAACCCACACAAACTCTGGACATCATCTTATACAGTGGAAGGTGTGGAGTGTTGTGATGAAGAGACACTCTATTTCCCAAAAATATGCTCTGTTTTAGCCACAGGAACTTTATAAGAAGAGCATGGTCAATCCAGAGCACCAACAAATGGATTCTCAAAAAGGACTTAAGTTCCTACTACTCTGATCAATCTAGGGATGTTCTTTATGCTTGAAAAAAATGCATTTTTCCCCCCTGCTTGCAGCACAGTGGGTCAGGTCCGTATTTGAAAACAGCAAGAAATGGCAGGGTCACTTATTGTATCATTTCAAAAGGCAAACACCTTGGGGTTTGTCCTCAGTCCCATCAATGAGAACAACTAAAGGGCTGCACTTCATTGAGTCACATCATGGCCCTACTTCATTCTCTCCAAAGACACCACCAACTCCCTGTGCCATCCTGGGTGGGAGCACCAGCCTTGACAGCCTCACGTGTGCATCATGCCCACATGGGTGTCAGCTCATGTCATGCTTGGGAGCAGTTGTGCTGAGCACTGCTCCCTGCCCAAGTTCTTCCATGGATCTGCACCAGTGCTGTTCAGATAAAGGAGTTCTCCTTAAACACACACAGCTTACAACAGGTGTGGGGGACGGGTGCAAGGAGGAAGGAGAACCAACCACCAGAAAGAAATGGCAGGCAGCGAGTTCAGGCTACAGGAGGGCAATTTCTTCATGTTTGGAAAAAAAACCAACCCCAAATCCAAAACCAACCCATGCTGGCTGCTTTGAGCTCCTGAAACAAATAATGGAAATGATAACAGTGCAAACGATATTCTTGAAAATAAAGACAAATAACACTGAAAGACATAGTAACAGCAGCCCTACTGGTCAGAACAAAGGTTCACCTGGGCTAGTATTTTGTTATTAGAGGACCTCTAGGGAAAGCTAGGAACAACACAAGCACCTATGTTCCCTGTGCTCTCTCCCAACCTCCCAACTGTTTTCAGCTCAAGAGACTTCCTGAACTTGCTGTCATTTCTGTGTGTTTAATAACGCCCAGCAGAATTCTCTTCCAAGTACCTGCCCAGAATGTGGCATAATGTGTATAGAAGAGCAACCTTAATCCTACTGTTTATGGTGTTCTGAGTGGTGGATTTTGCAACTCAATCCTCTTTTGATGTAGGCTTAAAAAAAAAAAGATTTTTCTTTTTCTCCAGCCATACACCTCTAATGGATTTGGATGCCATTCCCCAGCTCCAGGAGCTGACATCTTTCCTCTTACCTCTTGAATCCCTGAAGTCTATGTGGCTTGGAGGGTAGTGCTTGCAAAGCCTTTCCATTATCTGCTTGTAGTGCATAAGCCTGTGTAAAGGTCTGAGGAGGAAGGTATTGAGAGGCAAGTAGCAGACTTTCTGTAGCTCAAAATCTCTGCAAAAGGTCTCCAGCTTGCGGGAGCTCTTGATCCCATTCTCCAGCTCCATTAAAATCTCATTGTGCTTTCGCAGGTGAATTGTCAGTTGCTTTTATGCATGAAAGAAAAGAGAAGGCTCTTAACAATCACTGAGAGACATGACTCAGCCCATACCTAATCCAATAACACATCCAACTAGCACAGCAGTGGGGATTTTGCAAACAAAATCACTGTACAACACAGTATTCAATATGGCTCTGATATTCACTTGCCAAGGAGAAAAGGCATTACTCATTTGAAGTAGACACCCCCATCCCCTCTGCATTCTTAGGAAAACTAAAGAATATAATTCAACAAAACTAACTCTCTTATCAGTGAAAAATCCAAAGGCAAGGAGATGACATGAACACAGCTCATGCAAGTAGGTGCAATGGAGACAGCCAAAAAATGTGAATGGGGTTTTCTAAAAGGATGAAGGGATTTAAATGCCCCAGTTTCCCTTAGGTGGTTTTGGGGAACCGAGATGCAGGCAAATGGGCTTCTGGCTTCTGCTCTCCTTATTAATGAGAAGTTGCATCTCTTGGGAAACTCAACAAACACAAAACCAGAGGCATTGCCCAACAGAAATGGGTATGTTACAAGTTCTTCATCCTTAGACTACACCCTCTTCTCCTTAGTGCAGTCTCTAAATAATCCCACTGGCAGCAGGGGAGCTGCACACCAGCAATGAACAAGGTTTGCATGCAATACGTAACTCCACTTAGGTCTCAGTATCACAGATATTCACAACTCCCCCTTAAAACAATTCAGGAGATTTTTTTTAAACCATTTACACAGGGAATTAATTGTATTTTGAAAAAGGTAAACTCTTCAGGATGTACAGAGCGCTTCTCTGAGCAGCTAACTAAAGTTTTCCAGTATATGGCAGAATATTAGGCAGCAGCAAAAAAGAAACTGAATGCATAAATTGAATGGACTTGACAAGACATGCTGGCTTAATCTGAAGTTTGTGCTTTTTGACACATTTCCAGTCAACTCTCTCTCTCCTGTGATTTGTGACATGTTTACCAGAAACATACCTTCCCTAAAGCTAAGCTGCTTCCTCCACACACTGCATATTCATTTTACAAGTGTGTAACTCAGGAAAAGATACAGCAGATGCTCTGGGCTGCTACAGAGGCTGCCCATTAATTACTTGTTCTTAACTTCTTTCCTATGTTAATTAAACATGTTGTGTCAGTTTGCAGATCTTTTAACAGGCCTCATGATAAATAAGTACAGTTGTAACGAACTTTATTTCTGTTTCTTGTGCAGTTCTTTTAAGTTAAACTAGCTTTTGTCTCTTTACTCCACATATCAGTTGACCAGTGGTGGTGGATCTCAAAGCAAATGAAGTAAAACTCTTTAATGGGAAAGGGAAAATGGGAAAGGTGAAAGCACGCTGCCAGGTCTAAGTTACAGTGAAGACTGTACACTGCTTTTAGACTAGTGCCCCAGAAGGACCTGCAGACAGCAAAGGACCCACAATTTAATGTTGCAAGATACCAAGAGCAGAGACAAAGTCTGTCCAAAGCTCTGTAGTATTCTAAAAACTGTTCGTGAAGAGCTGCATACTTCTTGAGAGCAGAGATGGAGGTAGAAAAGTCCCCTCTACACTTCTTCCAATGCATGTGAATTACATCTTGAGGGGAAAAAGCAGTTCCTGGCTAAGTACACTGCAGGAAGAGTAAGGCTGCCTTATTGGTGACAAGGATGGCTGTGTTGGGGATGGTAAATTGAGATTTGTACGTTCCCTTTTTCTGATCTGCCGTATAATCGCTTGTGCGTCACTTCACTTCCCTGCGTCTCTCTCTGTCCTTTTGAAATGTAAGCCAAGTCCTAGTGAACATCTCGGGAGAGCTGTAATGATTAAACTGCCCTCTCCTCCAGCCAAGGACTCAAGGCTGCTCCATTTACTAACTTCAGAATGCCCAAGTGGCCATCCCCAAGGGAAGATTTATTGGAGAGTTTCAAAATCACTCTTGAGATCTGCGTGCTGAAGGTGAAATGCCATGTTTTGCCCCACACCGACCTGGACGTGTAGATACATTACAGTAAGGTGAGCTTACATCCACACTGTACAAATCTGTAGAGTTTTCACAGGCTCCTGTGCCTGCATTCCATGCTATTTTCTCAGCAACAGAGAGCACTGAGAATACTGCTCTGGTCAGACTAAGAACAGTTGCAAAGTCTGCTGAACATTACACCTAGATTTATGGCTCATACATGTATTTTTACTTATAGTTTTAAATGCATCAGAGGCAATTATTCTCATGATTCAAAAACCTTTCACCTAACTTGGCACTGTAGTGCAAAAATATAACTTTCCCAAGTCAAATCAATATCCAGCTTATGGTCACTAATCCTGCAATATCTTAACATGAATATTTGCATGAAAAAATAGGCACACTCAGCATTTGAACAGTCTCTTCAGCCACACAAATTCCAGTGCTTTGCCTTCTTATTTGAAGGAAAAAAGAACTGGAAATATTCCTCAACTTTTGTGTTTGCTGCTTCTGTTCTTAGGGGAGTTGTGGAAAGGGGCTGGACAATTTAAAATCAGCTTGCAATTCTGAAATCTCAGGGAAATCCATCAAACGCTTGCTATGTCATCAAAGGAAACTTTCATAGCATAAGCCTTGATTACAACTGGCAAAAACCAGCACAAGAGGCAACATCGTATGAAAATGAAAAGCATGCTAAAGTTAATCCGTGTCAAAGCTTAGTAGCTATAGGATCATTCCTACCTTCATACTCTGAATGTTCTTCAGCATAACATCTCCGATTCTTTGGTAATCTCCTTTAATGTGAGCATTAGAGCGGCCTTCCCTGTCAGCAACAGAAATGCCACACACTTCAGTCATGCAATAAAACTGCATAATCACTTAGAAGCACTGAAACTCAATAGCTCATTTCTTTTAAAGTCCTGACCCCCATACTCGTTTGCTCAGAAGTGTGTGAGGATCTTCCTGACAGACATGTAATTCCCAGGTACAGTACACCCTTCACCCAGCCTGCCTTTCCCTCCTAACAACAGAGAGGGCAGGCACTTAACAGAAGGATCAGACTTTTAAAGAAAATTGCTAGCATTTTTGAACACGCCAGAGAAGGCTGGAAATGGTTTGGGGGAAAAGAAGATGTCAGAGTCCCATGAGAATATGTGACCTTAGAGCAGAAGGTTAATTCTGTTCAGATACAATGACTGAACCCCAGAACAGGACCCAGGGGGTGTTCTTCCTCTGAAGAGTTTTCTGCTTGTGCAAGGGACAGTGGGGCCAAAAAAAAAAAATCCATCCAGCATCTGGCTTTGACTTCTAAGTGTTACATACTGGCAGGAATTTTTGTTCAGTATTTCACTTACAGTATTACAAATGCAAAGTACTGCCTCCCACCCAGCCAGCTGCACTTAGGTCAGTGCAGCATTTGGGAGCAATGCTGCTCCTGATAAAAAAGATATTTCTGTATCTAAATCCATGTGTGAGACAGGCAAGGATACCACGCTCTGAGTAAAACCAAACGTGTTTTTTGAAAACACAGGAGGAAAAATCATGACTATAAGAACCTGTTACAGATCTGTTCCAATAAAGCTATGCTTTCAAAAGAAAATCACTAGGAGTGTGTGGGGAGAAGCACTGTCCTCCTCCCCTTTCCAATTTTATCTTTCAACATTGATAAACAAGGGATTACTCCATGTTCATTTGAACAACACCCAGTTTCATAGGCTGTCTTTAGTAATTTCCTATTGTGTTAACTCTCCCAGGCACTCACATGCCTATTTAGGCAAGGAAAAAACAGTACTCAACAAGATTTTTAATGGTTTTTTTCTGAACTCAAAGGTTACACTGGGGTAGGAAGTTGGGTTGTGTCAGTGGTAACTGTAATTACCATCACTCTTTTGCAAAAACATCATGTAATATAAACACTGCCATAGTCAAATCATGCCCAAGAAATGTCTAAACTGAAAGCAACAGCATAGTGATGTAAGGACACCACAGGACTCCAGTTTTCACATTACCTGAGGATAAAAGTACAACTTCTGTCTTCAGGAAGCCTCTGTCTGTCAAATCATCTCCACTCCATGCTGTTCCTTAATTCTCCCTTCCCCCATGTCACACCCATCCAGCAGCTCTCCCCACTGAGATTTCCTCTGACAGGTTGTAAATAAAACCTTCCAGCCACTAAAGCTCTGCTCTAAGTGGTGCATATCCAAGTGGCCCTAATTGAAAACCACAACCATTTGGAGTCCCAGGCAGTAGCCCCACACTGACAGGAAGCAAGGGAGAGCCACCCTGCACCCATGGAGCCAGCATGCAGCATCCCCTCCCAAATGGTTCATGCTGGGCCTCTACACACAAGCTCAGAAGTGTCACAGCCAGATGAAATTGTGCTGCTGCCAGCAATGGCATGGTATTAAACAATTATCTCTATAAGAATTCTTGCTTTATGTGTTATTCTCTCATTCTCTGGCACTGCCTGGATCCTTTTCCATGTGTCTACATTTGATTTAATCTAATGGACTTTGGCAGTTTTGTACCTTTCTGAGTATGAAATACATAGTTATCTACTCTACTGCCAAGATAAATATTAAGTACATCATTACAGACTGCTTTTTCTAAATAGACACGGCTTTTCTGATCTGAAGGCTACAATACAGATTGGCTAGAGTACACATTGCAAATGTCTTATCTACTAGCTGGCTACTCGGAGGCTGAGCCCAAGCCTACCAAAGTCCCAGTGAGTGCTTCCAAGAGCTAATAATTAATGGGGTTGTTCATGGAACAGTCAGGTCCTTATTTCCTAAAAGCTGACCTCCTGGACCCTCCTCAGCACCACCAGCACTGCTTGCACAGCATCTCACCACATCAGTCACACATATCAGGAATAGTCCCCTACGTTGGCATCGGCCACAGACTTTCAGGGCTTTCAAAACTCACTCTGCATCCTGGCAGAGTGACAGAGACAGAGAGAAGGGGGTTCCCCAGAGTCAACAGCCTCCCTGCAGCTGTTGGCTGAACAGTGAAGAGCTGAATGGTACCAGAGCCCTCAGCCCAAGCCGACAGAGACGACCTGTGCTGCACACAGATGCATCTTGCTGGAAGAAATAAACCCAGGGTTTTCTTAGGAGAAAATACAGAAATATGATGGCTGAGTATTGCTTCTTGTTCCAGCCACTCTTCTTGCTTTAGTTATTTATTTCCAGGCAAATAAATTTCCCTTGCGACAGAGATGCTTTTTTCCACTGGGGACAGTGCACAGGCATGTAGGCTGTGATGTGGACAGAGTGGCAGGGAAAGCTGAAACTGGGCATGAGGGAACATGACACCTTCCCATCTGCCTCCTAAAACCCAACTTCCACTCTACCCCAGCTCCATGCTGGGGCACCAGAGCAAACAGTGCCATCCTCCCCAGCTCCTCAACATGCAAATCCCAAGAAAACAAGAAGAAACACCAAGAAAAGAGCGTGCAAATACACAGAATATAAAAACAAAACCCAAACACACAACATATCAGATAATGTCTTACTGTTGTGACAGCCCAAAGCACAGGAGCAGAAAAGAGAGCTCTCCCTGTAGCGTATGTTTTGAATAACAACACTCAGCTTGCTGAGAGGGAAGAAGCTGCTGATTTGTTGTGCATCAATGGCTAAATTGTTCTTCTTACTCCTTGTTTTCACGGGTCACTGTTTGAACATGGTATCTATCTGCCAGTGACAAGGGACAAAGCTTAGGGCCTCACAGCTTTTCATCAGGAGCTGATTTATGATGCCCATCTCCATAGAAGATGTAGGAGCAGCTTTCTCCACACGTAATGTGCCCTTACTCCACTGACATTGTGGGGGAGGTCTAAAGTCACTGAAAATCATGCTGAAAAAAGAGGACATGATTGTATAATAAGGCCATTTCCCATTTTTATCCAAGTAGTCCCTTCCTTTTTACAGCAATGCAAGCGTACAATAGCAAGAAAAGAGGAGACTGACCTATACCTGGTAAGGAATTCAGACACTACCTTACATATATTACTCCAAACAGCCACCAGCTTGACTTACAGAGATTATACAAGCAGCTGTGTCAGATTTTCAAATTACATGAAGTTCTTAGTGCATATAATTGAAAAAATAATAGAAGGAAATCTCAAGTCAGCCCATACCCTCAATCAGAAGGAACAGAAATTCAGTGGGGATGGTGGAAAGGAAAAAAGAAGAGAAGATATCTCAATAAAGATTTTTTTAAGGTAAACACAGAAGTCTTTGATTGCAGGCCTTGAATTGCAGCCAAAATAATAATAAATCAATTGTAACAAATTATATGTACAATGTGTGACCTTGAGTTACATGCTCAGGAAATCCCTCCTGAATGCGATAGCTGGTTCTTTGAACACCTAGACACTTTGAAGTTTTTTATGACTTTATTATTAACTAAAGTTCTAATATTAAAAAATACCTTAAGCTGCCATTACAACTGCCTTTTACGTAAGAGGAATGTTTTGTAATTGGAAAAGAAGAGTCAATAAAAGCAAACACCCCCTTCCTTGCTCACACCCTGCTGTGTTCGTTCCAGCCGGCCCCGCGGCTGGACCTTCAGCAGTGAGCGGTGCATCATGCTCAGAGCCCTGCTGCAGCCATGAGAGCTTCCCAGAGTCACACCAAGCCTTTGGAGGGGGTGCATACACTTAAAGACTTTGGGATGGCAACCCCTGTTGTGGGTGAAACCCAGCCTACAGCAAAGATGCTTCAGTAATGCTTTTAAACAGTAAGGGATCCGAGCAAGTGACACCACTGCATGAAAATATGCTGTAAATGCAACAGCATTCCAGATCTCGCTGTGGAACAGCCTCAGAGCTGATCCTGGGCATATCCTGCCAGGAGATGCAACATGGCTCTGACTCTGACTAACAGATCCTGGGTGTGCTGTTTCTCTCCCACGATTTCCAGTTAATTTGGGCGTAGCACAGCTCCAATCCCCAGAGGTACCCAAAAGTGACTTCAGCAATGAAAACTATCCTCTCAAAATCGAGCCCAGTGTGCTGGCACCAAGCCCCTCTCAATGTCTTGGTCTCAGGAATGCACAGTGCATAACTCAGAGGTTTGTACTGCAACACACACCTCATTTCTGTACACAGGACAAAGACACTTTTGAAACTGCCCTCCTCACCAGACATGCAGAACCAGCTGAACAGCCAGCACTCTGCTTTTGAGAAGGCAGATAAGGACTGATGCCTTGTTTATACAAACTGTCTATCAGGCTGTTCTTCCTGAGCACAAGTGTTTCTTCTCAAACAAAAAATGGTTAATAAACCAACATTTGGGTCATCTTCCCACACCTCCCTGAGTGCTTTTTTATTAGAGGTTTTCAATTTTGCTTCCACAAATCCTGACTGTGCCTTCTCCTTTCATATGCTAAGATTAAGAGCCCTTTTTTTTTGCAAATTACCAGCTACACATTCCCATCTGGTAACACTGAGCAGCAGCTTTCCTCAGGAAGATCTGCGAGTCAAACTAGCAGCTTCCCTGGGAGAAGATGAGTCTGCCTGCACTTCTGGGAAGTACATAACACTTTTCTTTCCTAGCACATGGATAAGGCCCAAACCACAGATTTATACTACCTGATGAGAGCTTCCTTGGGCAGAAACAGCTATCCTGGTTTGCCCCAGCACTGCTCTCTATGCTGCTCAGTGGTCAGAAAAGGTTCTGGTTATGGTCCTCTATTTGCCACTTTCTGTCATCATTTAAAGAAATCAGTGTGGAAACTTGTAATATATTTAACGGGGTGTGGAAAGATGAGCTCAATTCTTTTGGGTGGAAAATGATGCTTGTGGCCCAAATGAATAGCTTATTAAACAGCTGAGATAGAAGAAGCAGTAGAACCCAACTGACTTCTCAGATTCAACTTCCCAGAAGCTGATGAAGTATGTCACACTCTGCCTGCACTGCCCACACCTCTTCCTCCTTGACATAAAATCTCACTGGTCTTGGGAAACAGGAGCCAGCTTAAAGTCATGACATATGCCTCCCATATTTTCTCCCAGCAAAAAGTCTTGGGAACTCCTGGCCTTACACCCAAAGCCTTGCTGAGGAGTCCCGGCAGCCAGGACCAGCATCTGGATGCCCAAGTGCATCCAAGAGGATGCAGCTCTTCTGGCACTTGCTCACTGGGCAGCCTGACGTGTGCTGTTCCCTCTCCCACCTGAGGCAGCTTTCTGCTCTTCTCCTCTTCTCCTCCCCTCCTGTGTGAGAGGGCAAAGCACCATGCTTGCATCCACCAAAGGTCATCCTTCCTCTCCTCAAACCACACTGCCTCCAGTGGGGTATTTCACTTGCTCCCAGGAATGTGGCCAGTCTCAGAGCTCAGCACAGCTGGGGCAACTGAGGAGATTCATGGGCTGCTTTACTGGCCCTGCAACAGCACAGGCAGGGCTGGAAACATGGCCCAGAGCATGGTATCACTCATCTTAGGATGCTGTGCAATAAAACCACCAGGAATCTTCTCAGTTTCATGGCCAGAAAGAAACTCTGTCTGAGAAAAATGCACTGACTTCCTATGCTCTGCAGCTGACTATTGGTGTCAGTATCAATCTATATCATATTAAAAACTATCACTAGGCCCTGGACACTGAGATGTGCTGCTCTTAGGAAATGCAGCACTCAGGAGAAAAATGGGTGAACTGTGTAAAGAAACAGATCAGACCTGCCAGAATCTATAACCAGGTCAAAAGCACTTAAGATGTTCTATAGCAAACAGCCTGCCCCTGACTGCAGATTCCAACACTTCAGAAGCCTACAAGCAAGCCAGAAATGCTTTTAATAATGTACACAACCTGAGCTTCCTCCAGCCAAATACAAAAAGTCTACAGATGTTTTAACAAATTAAAAGCATGGAGACATCTAACAATTGTTATGCGCAATCCCCCTGAGCCTTGCTCTCATCACAGCTCTTCTGCATCAGCTTCAATATGATCCAAGGCCTAAGACAGCAGGGAATGACCTCCTGTTAGATCTTCCAACATGCAGCATGAAGTTTGAAACAAACCTTAGAGAACTGCATTTATGTCTGTGTAGAGTGAGCAGGCTGAGCTGCACTTTAAGTTGATAACACAAAGCATCCTCACACTAGGGGAACACAGACAGCTGGTTGCAGGAGGCTCTCTCTCTCACAAGCTCCCACAGCACATGTTGGTAGCTAGGGGTTTCCAGCAGCTTGATGAAGTCCACAACCTTTTCATTCAAAGGCCATCTTTCCATAGGACACATCACCCTCTGACAAATGCAGAGCAAGCTCATGTCTCAGGACAAATGTCCCACCTTCCTTCCCCCATCCACCTGCCTGGAAATTTAAGAGCTGACATGAAAGAGTCAGATTTAAATGAGCTGGCTTGAATGCTGCCCACACCTGCCTGCAGTTGTGCCACCAGCTCAGCCAGGCCCATGATTTGCTGGGCAGCTGGGAGCGACCTGCCCTGAGGTGGTGAACACAGCCAGAGCCCACTGCCTTAAAAACACCTGGGGCCAAAGCAGAGGTACCATTCTGGCAGCGTGGACATTGAGCTAAGTGACCTTGACCATGCTGCTGAAGGAATTCCCTACCACATTGCCACCAGCTTCTTGTAGATGCTGAGGGGCTGTTTAATTTTGTCACTCACTGTTTAATTAAACACTAATCTCTACAGGATAGAGTTTATTGCTTGTGGCTTATCTCAGCATCTGTGGCATTATACAGAAACATCAACACCTCCAAAATAATACCTGTCAGCAAGTCTGCCTCCCTTCCCAAGGCACATATTCAAATCTTCCAGAACTTCAACAACAATCACTGTCTACAACAGGGATATTACATTAGGTGCATCCAGGCTGTTGGTTGCAAACTGAATGCAGGAATGTGACTGTTTTTCTGCCAGGTGATTCAGAGCAGCCAACAGAGAAATCCCAGTGGCTTTACACTAACTGTGGAAGGACATGCAATAGCTGAGCTGACAAAGTCAGAACGAGGTGCCCAGCTGGGACAAAGTTACCTCAGCAGAATATTTCTGAACAAATTTGGAATGCAAAGTAACTTCGTAGCAGATCAGCAGTTTAAATCACAGGGTAAGTGCAGTTAAAATATGATATTAGAAGCTTTAAACTGAGGTTTACCACCCTGTGAAACTTTATGGAGAAGCTGAAAAACAGAAGGTTTACTCAGCTCTAAAAGAAGCTAACTGAAAAGGGGAAACCAAGTAAAACCAAGGAAAGTCTAGAAGCCTAAATACTTTTTCTTTCTTTTTACACAACTGGTCCTTCCCTCCACTTACTACAATGTCACCTTTCCACAGCAGGCTGGTAGTGCAGCATCATCCAATTTTTGAAAAACATCACACCTGAATGGGAGGTTTGCATCCACCTCTGATGCCACCAGAAGGATACAGGGATGTATCTCTATTTCAACATGTGCCCAGGAGTCAGCACCCAGCAAGATTATACCGGTCTGATCGAGAGCAGAACTTGGTCTTTACTAACTGCATAAATTTTCCTTTTCTCTCCACACATGTTAACCCCAACTAGTTGGGGATTAACTCCAACTACTGTTAATCTTACACCAGGGATGAAGAAACAATCAGTATTTTATAACATCTGAAAGAGCCTTCCTGGAGTACCTGTAATAAATGCTGCTTACTGCAATGCAATTAACACCAGTAGCAGCCCAATGAAAAAAAGAGTGATACAGGCAGGGTGGCTGTGCAGAACATGTCTTAGGAGTAACTACGTTAATTATATATAAATACATACTATATATATATAAATAACTATATTAGGAGTCAACCAAAGTCCTGGGTGAGGATGTCAGCTCTGAGAGGCAGTACCACATTCCCCTCTTCCCAGAAAACACCTGCTAATTCTGCAGCTGTGCAGGGTGGGTTTGGACAGCACTAGTCTGTGAAGTGCTGTGCCCTCATTCAATGATCTCAATACATCACAAGAGTTAAACTCACACATTCTGCGAATGTGTTTTGCTTTTGTTTTGATTCATTAGTTAAAGAGGCACCCATCTTAATTAAACTGATTAACACCCATTAGGTCTGCCTGCTCTGTTTTCATGTGATTTTCACTGTCACTTTTGTAACTGAGAAGGAAAAGCTCAGCTCCCAGAACCAAAAATAAGTTACAAAAAGTGCCTACACAGAGCAAGACAATCTAGTCCAGACAGGTCTAATCAGAGCTAGCAGAAGGCTTCTGCTTATGCTGCTGCCTCTGCTAAGACTTCAGTGGTCAAATGAATTAAGAGCCTTGCCATGAAAGAATAATTCACTTCATAGCTATTCTGTAAAAATGCCATGTTTTACTGTCACTATTATGTTAAGAATAGATAATTTTCAATCCCAGTGTCCTCTTCCAACACTCTGTCAATTTGTAGAGTGCACTGTAGACCCTGTGAGTGTCACAGCTGTGGTGCTGCAGAATGAGAAGCTGGTCTGTGAAATCCTCCCAGCCTGTACCTATTTTCACAGAAACACAACCTGGTCCTTCACCTCTCCCTCTTTATTACTGATAAGCCTTGCTTGCAGCATGTTCTTCAAAAGAGCTGCCATGTAGAAACATTGACATTTGGCAAGAGAAAGCTTCATCCAGAATTATGATCTCATTTGCATATGTCTGTAACTGAGATATCTGAACAACAGAGTTTGTCAAGTAAACATGAACAAAGCACGATTCAATAAACCCTGTCTCTTAATAACCAACATCTGTGACTTTCACAGATTAAGCACTACAGTAGATCACAAGGGGTTAGCAAAAAGGGAATGCAAAAATGCTAAACTGCATGAACTAATACAGATAAATAACAATCAACAGTCTTACCACAGAGCAAGTCTCTGCTCAATTTCCTTGAGAAAACCAGTGTGAAATTTGTGCAAAGGTTCGAAGTTGGAGAAAATTAGATTTCTCAGTGTTTCAGGCATGCAATCCTCTTTACTCACTGCACTCTGAAACCACTACAAAGGAAAAGAGAAGCAAAATTATCAGTGGGTGGAATGCAGAAGGTATGATCATTTTCTGTCTTTATGTACCTAACCCAAATACTCCTAACAGCTAAGCCAGCAAGGATCTTATTTAGCTGGCACTAGGAATACAACCCAGACTACCCTGACACTCCTGTGTGCTGAACTGGTGCTCTTATCAGAGATCAGACCCTGCACAGTTGAAAAAGGAACTCCCTTCCCTTTTGCCATCACTGATCAAATCTTGAAAATTCTTTTCAAACACAAACTGGTTAGTCAACACAAACTGAATCTGCAAATGCTGGAGGTGCAAGAGAAGGAGCGTTAAAATACTTGTAAGCAATTCATTGAAAGCAAAAAATTATGCTCTGCATTTTCTTTTTGCCGAGTTCCATCTGAAATGCCTTTGGCAGGAGTTGGTTCAGTAAGCACCCACGCCCATGTTGCTGTGTGCACACACAGGACATCACTTTGCAAAGTGAACAAGTGGAGGACACTGCTGTCACAAAACTGGAGCAGCAGTGCCAGGCACTGTAAAACAGGCTCCTGCTCAGTCTTGCTCCATATTCTCTTTATTTCACCCTAATAGAGTATGGGTAACATAAAACCACAGGACTAGGCAGATTGCCAAGGTAGCAATGCCTATTATCCTCAACATGGTAGCACTGCTCACTCTTTACTGCCCTGAGGGGTTCCAGCTATCGGTGATTGACTTCCAGCACTGCCTAGAAGGCTTCTGGGACCATAGAAGACTGTTAGAGCAGTCTTGCTTGACACTGCATCAGCTGGAGCTGAGCCAGACCTGGGATAAAAAGAGATCCCTCCCAAGCTCCCCTCTCCCCTGCTTTATCTCAGCACTAAGCAGAACTAAAGCTGAAGCTCATCTACCAAGTCTCAAAATTCATGCACAGCAGTTGTTCCTTTTCCAACTATGTTGGCTACTTGTTCAATTTCAGTGGCCTCCTGGGCCAGTCATTTATGAAGCACAGCTGATACAACTGTATGCTAATCATCAGGCCCATCCCTCTTGGTGATCCAGCAAATTCAAGAATGAAGGATGGGGTGGGAAATGGGCTTTAGCTCTGGAGAGCTAAAACTTTTTGTTTCTGCAGCCACTGGGTGAAATATTAGATGAAAACAGCATATCTGCTGTTGAGACTGCAGCAGTGACTGCAGAACTGTCCCACAGAACCTGGCCTCTTCTCTCAGCAGACTGGCTTCCCAGAAGGCAAGGGTAAGTAGCAGTGGGGCTACAGCTACCCTGCTGCCTGTAAAAACCATGCTATATGGGCTCTGTCTAAGCTGGGGTCTGATTAGCTGCATCTGTCATGTGGGGTCCTGCAACAGACAAGAAGCTGAGGAGAAAGTGTGTCCCTGGTTCCCAGCTGGTCACAACACTCTCCCCTGAAGCATGTCCTCCTTACCACAACACTCAACACAGGAGCGGGCAATGCACCTCACGGGGTGATTTAAGAGCTGAGAGGTCTGGAGCTGGCCAAAATGCCATGAAGGGGTTTGGATCCAGTGCCATTTCACAGAAAAATGGTTATTTCAGACCAGATCTTGCACACATTATTCTTGGAAGTGAAACAAGACTGTTGCTGTGTGTGCAAAGATGGCAGCTATTTGCCTTGGTGATTTTAACAATCACACTCTGATCAGATGCTACAAATGAATGACTCATTTAACACACAGTTTCACTTTCTGAAAAATCAGAATCATTCAAATGGGTACTCCACAATATTTCATGTTAAATGGAGGGCGTTTAATACAGTAGAAAACATTTATATGTGCCCCTAAGGAGCTACTTCAGTTTTAAGAGAAGCCATTGAAAACCCACAGGCATTTTTAGTAATTATAACCACAAAGCATGAGAGCAAGAAAATATAACTGAACCGTGTCCCAAGTTCCTCAACCTGATACAGTTTCTAAGCGCATGTTACTAACCACAGAGCAAACCTCCACTCTCTGATTCTTGTGTTACTTCCTCCCCGGAGGAGAACTCCTGTGCACCGCAAGGAGTGTCTACAGTGCAGAATAGGAAAGCAGCACGGAACAGCTAGGATGTTAAATGGAGCAGACCAAATACCACCACTGGTACAGGACCACTGACTAGAGCTTCTCGTGTTCCCTGAGTGAGGCTCGAGTCAACATACCGACGTGATGACCTCCAGGTCCTTCAGGTATGTTCGCTCCGTGGTCGCCACTTCTTTAGCAATGAAGTAAGCTTTCTCAGTTGGGAACCTCTGCAAATTGCAAGCACATTAGGTTTTCCTCTGCTTTTATGGAGAAAAATACTGTAGATAATAAATCACAAAGAGAGTTACAAACCAGTGACCCTTGCTTGTGGTTATGCTGTGACTCACGCTTGAATGTTCCTAAGCCCTGAAGCCCTAAAAACAACCCTTCCTTGCAAACACAAGAGAACAAGAACTTTCTGTGGGTTTTTGAGAGACTTTTCTGCCAAGATGATTTCTACTGCTTTGGGGTGCTGATGTTCCTTTCTTTTTTTATTTCTGGAGCAGGAGATACTGTGAAGCTCATTAAGAAATCCTTTGCAGGCTTAATGACCATTCGAATCAAGTGTCAAATTGGACAAAATGACAAAAATTTGTGTCTGAATGTTGTAAGTTTCATCATCAGGATGGTAATTAACAGGAAAAATACTTTCAAAAAAATTCAGATCTGTAAGATTTTCTTGGCTGGGTAACCTAAAAGTGGGAGGTGGGAAGGATTTTAGATTAGGCTACAGATTTAAAATTTCTTAATTCTGAAGAGCCAAAGGAAACCAGCTGATCTTCCTCTGTGTAGCTCAGGAAGCAAAAATTAAGATAAAAAAATCCATAGATATTTTTCCTTTGTTTCCTCCCTGAAGACAAATGATGCAGTGGAAACACTGTGAATGCCCTGCAACAGGAGTCTGTGTGGGCATTTCCTAGTCAGAATGCACCCCCATAGGAACCAGCATCAGCTGGTGTACACAGTCACTGGCTGCTCTGTCTTGGACTGGCACAGAGTCCTGACTCCACTAACTGATTCTCAGATTTTCTTCTTCTCGAATTTCTTTCACACATCCTGCTAACTATGCACAGTGGGAAAAGAGATCTTCCTTACACAAACTCCCACTTTCCAGCAAAGCCATCAGAGTTGCTTTCTCCCTCCTGAGATGCTCCAAGCTGAGGAGAAAAAACTGGCCACAGAAGGACAAAAGGAAGCCCCTCTCACCCTCACAGGGATGAGCCAGCAGGCACCCAGAACACCCTGGCTCAGACAAACACTTTATCTATTTAAGCAGTTTTGGAAGTGATGCTCCCGTACGGTTTTGCTGCAATGATGGTCTGAGCCAAACACTCCCAGCTGAACGCTGCAGGCTGTGGCTCAAAGAGAGCATTTTCTACTCCCACAACCAGATGCTCCCAGTGGTGCTCCCAGCAGAGACAGACTGGAGAGCCTGGGTTAGATACTCCCACACAGGCTCAACACTGTTCCTTTTCTTTCTGTCACCTGGAAATTTTCTCTCTAGTAAGACAGTGGAGCTGACTGTTTTGTTACAACAAACTACTGAACTCCACTCCTTAAAAGCAAGTAAGATTTATAGGAGACCCTGTCCAAACAAGCTCGTGAGGTTGCAACCAAACAGGAATGACCCAGATTTATCACAACACATCAGAGGGGAGAGAGACAAGGCCAACTTCATTTGCCTTACCTTTCTTTTGACCTCTTCCTCATCATCAGCCCTGATGCATGACGGGTCATTCAGCAAAGGGCTGACCAAGGGAGATGACTGCTTGGCATCAGGGCTCAAATTTGGAGATAAAGTCATATTTGCCACTGATGGTCCTCCTTGGGAATTGATGGAAAGCTCTGAAAGGTGAGGGCTGCCAGTCAGAGAACCTGCTAAGAAAAATGATAAAAGAGAAATCAATTAGGACAAGCTTTCTCAAGAAAGAGAGAGTTACCACAAGGAGTTAGAATCTTAAATTGCAGCATGTGAAATTATGCTACAAGACATAGCCATCAGGGTCCTCAAACTAGCCTAAATGGCCTTGAAGCCAGAGGAACTGCATCCACTTGCTCTCACCATGGGACTGGTTAAGTGTATTTTAGCTGATAAAACTGGCTGTGATTACTGTCTCTGTGGGGAAGGAATCAAGGCACAGATGACTGAGCTGCAGTTCTTTACTGTCAGAGTGGTGAGGCACTAGAACAGCTTGTTCAGGGAAGCTGTGGCTGTCCCATCCCTGGCAGTGCTCAAGGCCAGGCTGGATGGAGCTCTGAAAAACCAGGTCTAGTGAAAGGTGTTCCTGCCCAGGGCAGGGGGTTGGAGCTAGGTGGTCTTTAAGGTCCCCTCCAACCCAGGCCATTCTATGATTCTAAACATCAACTTAATATAAAATTTTCATCATTGTAATCCACTCTATAGAAGAGAATAAATACAACAATACAGGAATCATTCCAGGAGTGCCATTCTTTCCAGCAAGGTAGAACTTCAAACACTCAAATCAGTACTTCATGGGGAACTACAGGACACAAGTTAGTACAAATTTATCTAGTTGAAGTCTAGAGAAAAAGGATGACTTTCTACAGAAGTGTTGCTGCTAAGATCAGTCAGATCTAACATGAAGGGAGAAAACTACTAGTTCCCCAATTTCTACACACAACACGAGTATGTATATTATACCTTGTAAGTCTTTCCATGCTCCTCTGATTGTTTGGGATGGAAATGCTAGCATTACATTTGCATAAGAAAAGCAATACTTTTAATGCACAAAGCACGACATTTTCAGATTTTCACAGATATAAAGTCCCATTTCATTTTGGATTAAAAATATTAAAGAATTAGACAATTAATTACACTTCCATGGATTCATATACACTACATTAAATTACTGAAATTAGCATTTTGTCTTCTGGGAGGCAGCCAGATTAATGACTGCACAGAAAGAAAGCTTGCCAAAAATGCCCAGTGTTCTCCCAGTTATCCCCTCCTCCATACATCTGAAAATCTAAACCTGTTTTAGAAGAAGAATCTGTCATGTGGAAGAACATTTACAGTCTGTGCCATTTTGGCATCATACATTAAAATCCAACAAAAAAAAAATGTGACAAGCTCTTGACTACCACAGCTAACAGGCTGTCTAAGATTAAATGTAGAACACATACAACGCCATATATAATTAGGGTCAAATACAATTTACTATCATGTTTATGTCCTCCCTAAGTTATGATAGGTAAATGTTCCTGTTGCTAAAAAACCACAGCTGAGATACTCCAGTAAATAGAATATAAAATAAATATAATTAGGCCAGTAGTAAAACCTATTTATTTTCTGGAAGAACTCAAGATTTATTGCTAGAACATGAATGTTTTCCAGTTCCAAATCAGTTCACGTTTATAAATCATTCCTTTGAAAAGAGAAGGAAAAAACAGCACAGTCATCAGTTTACGTAATCATGACAGTTATGTAGCCTATTATAAATCAAAGCAGTATTTGTCTGAAATAAAGGTCTGTATTATTACAGCTAGCACGAAAGGATTTACCAACAGTTTCACACTAAATCAATGTTCAGTGAAATTTGAGAAAATGCCACAGCTTGTTACACAAATGTCAATTTTATTGACACTAGCACACAACTGTATACAGTATTTTCCAAAGAAATGGAATTCATAATTGAGAAATAGTGAAACAGATTAATAGCAAGGTTGTAAGGTTAAAAGTACTTAACTACATTACAAAAGACATAAGAAAAGTGATATCACCTCAAACGTGGAAACAAAGAAATTCTGGCACTATGCCTGTCATACGACAGTGAGTAAATGATTTGCACCTCTGTGAGAAGTTCACAGCATTGTAGTCTAGAAGTTAAATAGCACCTATCTGTGATAGATAGATATAGATATACTGACATATCTACCTACCTATCTGTAATCCTAGATCTAAGTTCTGATGTACTGTAACTTTTTATCAGTACAACTCAAGCATTTCAAACTACAAAGTATCAAAAGGACAATGAATTAGAAAGACACCCTATCTCACACTTGGAAGACATTAACCTGGGCAAAGTATTATGGAAAGTATCACAAAGAATGTGCCTGGTGGCTCAGAGCACTGCGTATACACCCGACTGATAAAAGACTTTGCATGTCAATGCAGCACTGACATTCTCGAAGTTATTCTGCAGCAAGCTGAAGTGCTGCATCCTCCCTTTCGGTACCAATGTGGGCATGAGCAGTGACCAAACCCAACCACCACCACGACTACCTAGAAGCAAGGGCTCAGTCAGACCCCACCCGCCAACACACTGAACAAGTGAAAATTGAAACTAGTTATAGGAAAGAGGCTGCATTACAAAAGGGCCTCAAAATATTCTTACATTAGTACATTCTGGGGCCTAATTACAACCAACTGAGCCGTAGATATCAACACGCTGGATGCTGCTCTGGGAAATGTGGGAAATAAGTTCGTTTTGGTGTGGAAAAGTTAGTAAGCCATGAAGAAATGAAAATGGAGGTTCTTCCCTCCCCCATCACCAATCAGTCAGGACATGTGTCATGCTGATGGGTCATGGCAGTGCTGCAAAGCTACTTTCTCTTTTTCACAGAGGTGAGGAATAAATAATCTGAATTAACAAAGTGCTTCATCTGATCTCCTGCCACAGAAGAGTATATTCATACAGGCTCTATTCATCAACTACATAGTGCAGAATATAAACAGAAGCAGAAGGGACAAGACCAATCCTATTTACAAGGTACTGAAATCCCTTATAGTTCACTCTAAAGGATTCATGGATTGACAGGCAATTATTAGCATGTCATTTGCCAAGTAGCAAATGCTGCTGCACACTGAAGGCCTAAATGGTTTGCAGCTGGTAACATCGAATTGTCTTTGCTCGTACTTCAAGTGATTTTTATTTAGATTCAGAATTGGGCCATCTTTCAAATTTAATGGAGTCAGCTGTATACACACAAACTAAGAGAAAGTACAAAAGAATGTTTATCTGAGGATTATTTAGGTATATACTAAAATTACATCCTTGGAGGAGTGGGTAGCAATTATAATGCACGTGCTTCAATTATTTTCTATGCATGGCTTTAAGAAGAGAAACCAACACTGGTTGATGACAGTGGCAAATAATGAGAATGCACTTTACCATGGCATGCCAGACTGGCCCATCAATGCCAAAATACCTGGAGTGGTTCTTAGTTCCACTGAGCCAGTCTACTCTCCTGAGACCAGAGAAAAGTGCTGCAGTAGGGAAGGTGACAAAAGAAGCAAAACTTGATTGAAATCTAACTTGGGGGAAAAAAAAAAAAAACTATGAAATGAAAATGGCATTTTACATGGCCACAGGACATGAAAGTATGGGTTATCTTCCTAGCTTTACACATGTCTCAAATTGCTCCCCACCAACATACGTATTCCATGTCCTACACAAAAAGAAGCCAGCAGCTAGAATCAAATACTTAATAGCTATACCTTTGTCAAAATGCACATCAGTTTCTTGCTGCAATTTGGTGGTAGGAAGGCACAGAGTGCTGGCAAGCTGTGGGTGCCCTGCCAGAGGGGGACAGGCTGGGCTCTGCCCTCGGCCACCAGACGTGATCCATCCCACTCATCGTACCTGCGTTACTCTTGGCTCCTGTCACGTACAGCTGTGAACCCATAGGGGCTGAGGGTGGTGCCTATGGAGTGCTGGGCTGAGTGATACTGCTTTAAACACGGCTCATATCAAAGGAAAAACAGTTAAAATCAGTCCTTTCCAGATGATGAAGGAAGTCTCTCCCAGAGGTCAATTCACATCACATTGTTGACTACATAGGCAGCATAAGATGACTTGAAATCCCCAGTTAGAAATTAGCCTAACACAGGGGAGCTCCCCTCTTTGTGAGGGAGACAAATGGGACTCAGTGTATCCTAAAGATACGCTTCCTCCATTCCTTTTCTCCTGAAACTGCAGAATAACAAATGCAGGCCATTTAGTGTTCTGTGTTTAGTGTATCTCCTTCAAAAGGAACAGTTCCCATTCATACACACTGTTTTTTAACAGTGAAGAAGAGTATAGCAGTGTTAAGATGCCCAGGGGAATGTTCCCTTTCTGTGGAGTACCAAGAAGTGAAAATGACTCAATTATGGAGAGAAAACATCAACCATTATTAAAGGTAACTGAAATTCTGCTGGAAAACCTCATGTACTCCTTAAGATCTCAGCAAGTCAACTCTTTAGAGTTTTATTGTTCTCAACGTGGTTATTATTATTATTAGAAATTAAAAACATGTTAAGAGCCAGAAAAGCACCTTTCTCAATACCTGGAATGTTGCAAGGCTTTTTCTCTCTTACTCCTGCTCCACGGCCTGCTCTGCAGTCAGGGGAGGCTTGTGACATCCACATCCCAGTTACTCAACTTTAATGTCAGATCAGTGTTTTCTAAACTCCACTGTGGCAGATGAAACCCAAGTTTTTTCCCCTTTCTCCTTGGCATTACTGAGCGTATCGCTTATGAAGGCTCTTGAATAAGAAAGTATCTGACAGATACTTTCTTCTTTAATAAGAAAGTATCTGCCACTGCTGTGGCCACACAGTCTAGCTTAATTTTCCATTTTCACGGTGGTTGCATAGCTCTAACGTGTATCTAAATGTTTTGGTCGGAGAAGATGCGTAGTACAAAATGGCATGGGGGAGAGACAGCACCAGATGAAGCAGCAGGAGTTTTCATATGCACTTCACCAATCACTAAAGTACCTTAGACTGAAGAAGAGTTTAATAATGGGGTTCATCCCTTCTCTCCCCAGCTATCAACCAGGCACAGTCATGCTGCTGAAGAGTTATGAGGTGGAGATTCTGCTCTGTTCTCCCTCAGTGTATGAAAAACATCCCACTGACTTCCACAAAAGCTTGAGGGGACCCAGTTCATCAAGCTGCACTTCTCTTCCCCATTACATGAATCAAGCTGGAGCAGTGGATACAGTTTTTGTTAGTTTGAAAAGTAGTTACACAACAGCCGTAAATTCGTGTACAAACATCCCTGAATGCAGTACCAAAGATTTTGAGGAGGAACAGAAATTAAAAACAAACTTGTGAAGAAGTCCAATGTCACACATAACCACTAACTCTGCCTGGCTTGAAGAGGAACTTGACAGGAAGAAAGGTTCACTTTGACTTCACAGCTTCAAAGTGCATGCCCATGGCAGTGAGCAGAATTTGGGAAAATGGTGCACCTTCTCAATGAACCAATTTCCTCATATTTACGTCAAAGCATCAGCCAGCAATTGGACAGAACAAATAAACCAGTGACAGTTTTACAGCAAAATACCAGTTAGAATGAGTAAAAGCCTTCAGGTACAGGTGAAACTAAAAATAATAATAATAAAAAAATTAATTCCATGCATACACAGTTAAATGGCTTGACATGCTTATAGTCTCATCAAGCTTGGTGTTGGTTTAGTAGCCAGCAACCTCTCCAGCTGGTAAAGGTCCATGCTTTATTGGTGTACTGCAGTATTAGACAGCGGTGAGTGTGAAATCAGACAGTAACTGCTGGGGGCCTACGTCAGGGTCTGCTCCCATCTTAAGAACAAAGAGTGAGCATTACAGTCTGGGGAGAACACAAGGTCACTGGGCAGCAGTCCTTTGTCTAGCCTTGATCTCTCCAGACAGAAATAGAGCAACCTATAGAAGGTTTTCCTGTTGTACCCAGGGTTAGGGTTAGTTTGCCTTTGTTTGCCTTTAAACCGACGTGACACAGTGCTACAATAGAATTGGAAACCTTCAGCCCCCACGTAAGCTTATGCCACAGATACTGTCCATTCCACCAAGACACCTCCCCAGGACTGCAGTGATCCTGCTTACGAGCCACGGCAGACAGCCTTGATTGCTGGGTGCAGCCTTCAGTAGGAAATGAAGGGCAGTCTGATTGTGCCCAATGGAGCCCAAATGCCCTGGAAAAGAGACCTGCTCCCCTCGCTTCCCTCTGCTCTTTTGCTCCCCAACATGGTGGGGTTTCTCAACCTGAGAGTCACAACCTGGTGAGGGTTTTCATTAATTCTGAGGCGAGGAGTGCTCCGTGAGGCAGGATCACTGTAACAGGAGGAATTAGGTACTCCCAGTACAAAATAGGCATTTCTGCAGTAAAAGGACATTGAGACAGTGCTCCAAACAATGCAAGGAACAGAAGATATACCATGCTTTGAGGATAGACAGAACATTGAAAAGGCTTTTTCTCCCAGAGAGGTACATGCTGACAAAACAGTGCATACAATGAAACAAAAAATGTTTCTCTTTAAAAGGTATTAAACAAATGACAAAAATGAGAATGAAGTCTCCAGCATTGCCAATTTTAAAAATTATTTTTTGCTATTGAGTTTTATTTTAAAAAATCTATGCATGTGCACACACAGAAATCAGGAAAGGGCTGGGTAAGTGAACACTGCCAAGCTTATGAACTTTTGTTAGTGGGCCCAGGTGATTTTTTAGCAGGAGAAGGGAAATACAAGGATTCAGCTAATCAAATATTTTGAAGTGCCTCATGGAAAAGCAACAGACATGAGCTCTAACATTCTCTGAACTAAACAGAAAGAACTACCTGTGATCTTGTTGAAAACCATCAAAGGCAAAAGCCTGTTCTCAAAACAAGATTTGCAGCATTTTAAAGAAAGCATCTAATCTAATTTTAACAAGCTTGAAAGCTCTCGAATCAGAAATCATTCATTTTCCTTCAATCTTCCATGCTCAGTCAGTGACAGCTGTACCATTACTGCCTTTAGACTTGATTTTTATCAGTGTGAACTGTAGATTTTAATGGTTCTCAGGGGCCAAAACTTTACCAAAAAAAAATCATCAATGAAAATTACATCTTAAAACTCTAACCATTCTTGAGCAAACTATTTACCATTACATCATCCAAATTTATGATCCTAAGGTCTTTACTCCCTTTACTGTAATAACACCACCCTTATTTACACACATAATTGTGGAAAACATGCCTGTGAATACATAGCTCAGCCAGGCACAAAGGATTTCCAGATCTCATAACATTTAAAAGAAAGTGCTCACTGCTTTTAATAACAAACAACATAAACCAAGCTTATTCTACATGCTCTTTATAGAACACAGAATTAGAACAGAAGACAAACACTCTGTAAAACTGCTACATGTCACCCAAACTAGGATTATTGTTCATATGATGCCTTTGATTTTTAAGTAGAAATTCTGTATTTAAAAATATCAATGGCACCACACAGCCTAACCATAGGCAGGAACACAGAAGATACCTTTCCTCAGGACGCACACGTTGCACAACAATTATTTCCCTTACAAATAAGCAACTAGGATATGTGCCTTTGTTAGGGCATACTTCAGTAACTATAGAAACTACTGAAACAGAAGAGGAAAGGTTTTGCTAATGTCAGTCTCCTAGGATTTAAATTTCCTTCCTTTCTAGAACCTGACAGTACGGGCAAAAATTTTTCGTAACGTAGCTTGACTGAAACCAGAGTCCACTGCTACTCACATTTGAGAAAAGTTACACACCAGTCTGAGCCTTGGGTCCTCATGATGTTAACACTGTGCATCTGTCACTTACCATCAGAAGACCCACAACCATCACCACCAAGCAGGAGACACCAAGAAGCAGGTGGATTTCTGAGAAAAGGACTTTTCTACCACTTGTGTCTGACAGCAGCTAACAGAAGAAAGGCCTACATATTAAAAATTATTCCAGAAGATTCAATATCCTTCATATATTTAGGGTTTCTCTTATTTTTTTATGGAGAAGAGGACTGACCCCCTAAATGATGAGGAAAGAGATAAGCTAAAGTATACAGAAGCTGCCTTAAGAAACTACACTATTCAGAGAGAGAGAGAGAAGCATTATTGTAAGACTAAAAGGGATTTTGGCTTACTTCACCTTATTACATGCTTGAACAGAGAAGCTCTTTCCTTCACTTTCCTGCTCCTTCCAGCTGGTGACAACCATGCTGCTGAATGACAGGGATTCTCCAGTGATCCACATTTCTGTGCACAAGGCTGTGACACCCAACTTCCTCAAACACGTGTGGAAGTCAGGAAAAACTTGGATTGGTAATTTGTTTTTCATCATTAGAAGTTAAATTGCAGCAATTAAAATCTCATTCTAAAGTCACCTCTGACAGCAGTCTAACTGCTCATTAAGACAAATGAGATTAGTTAAACAAACATGGAATTTGACAGAATTTACAGATCAGGCATCTTTTTTTTTCTGTTAAAGAACTGTTCCAGAAATAGCCACAGTTCGTGCTAATTGCATGTAGATCATACTGATGAGATCTGAATCACTGGTTTTACCAAAATTCAAAACTGGGTCTTCTTCATGAGTTCAACTGATCAACATAATTCTTGCTCTCTGAGTACCCTATAAAACTACTGGGACTTTAAACTCTCAGAAAAAGAGTGGAAAGCACATTATTTCAGTGGGAACTGCAAATAAATAGGGCTAGATATTTTTTGTGTGCTAAAGATGTTTTTTATTCTTCTCTTTTCCTTGTCTTCCTGGAGCTCCCCAGAAGAAACTTCTAGTGATTACAGAGACTCTACGTTTGTGTGTTTATCGTGGGACTGAAGAAGACAGAATTTAAAACATCTCTGCTTCTTAGTGAAGAAAAAGAGAGCCTATAAACAGTTTTTAGTTCTATCTCACCCATTTTCTACTTGACTTACTCTGGTCACCACCAAGTACTTGCATGTACAGATAGAGAGGTCAGAACAGGAACTTCTGGCATGAATGCTCTTGCTTCAGAATGAACAGAGCTGCTTCAACTAATAAAAGCCTCCCTGCAAACAAAAACCTGTCCTACAAATATTCAGGGGAGAAAACACAGAGGTCCTGAGGCAGTCTGGTCTAGTAATACTACCCCCATTCAGTGAACTAATTCACAAACCATTGTTTTTTCACTCTTTACTGGGTTCTACTGATTACATTCAACGTTACCAATGGAGCTCTGTGGAGAAAATTTTTTCTAGTTTTGCATGGCCTTTAATCTTGAAGAAAACTAATAGACTGACATGATTTTTCTAACTAGTGACATGCAATTCTTCTATTATGCTCATCTGCCTATAACTCAGCTCTGTGCAGCTCACATAAGGTAAATGTGAATGCAGCAAACCTAAAAACTTTCAGTCACATGTTCACATTTTTCACCTATGGGAATTTCTCCTCCAGTTTTTCTTTGATATAATTTGGATTTAGTGTGCACTGCAATGGTTAGTGGGATGGTGCCTGTTAGGCAGGCTATGAGCCATGGGTGAAATGGCAGCATGTGGTGTAAATCATCTTCAGAGAACACTCCTCTCTGCCATGCACAAGGTGTATGTTTACTAGGGGATATGGACTTAAACTGAAAACATTGCAGTCTAGGCCATTCAGATATCAATTATTCAAAGCTCCATACCTGGAATATCCTATGTAGTTCTTGGCTCCTACAACAACTTGCCACTCTCCATCTTTCCTTCATCTATTTATTGACAAATTTAATATCCTAGGTCACTGAGGAAAACTAGATTCTAGGACAGGCTGCCATGAAAAAAAAAAATTCCAGAAGATCTCAAGAGGACATCACAAGTTTGAGCTGTTGCTGAGGTGGAGAAAACTTGAAACTGTCTAGCATGACCTTTCTACTGCCATTGTAGAGGATGGCTGAATGTGGTCAAGTAGTTGGAATAGCAAAGAATGAATCAGAGGGCCTTTTATCCAGAGATTACATAGATCTGCACGTTATTATGGACAAACCCCTAACTGATTTTGCAACTTGTCTCCATATTTACCCAACTACATGGACAGAGTTGATTCATCAACCCAACAAGAGGCTTCTTCCACATCCTCTGGAAAGACAGGAGACATGTGATTCAGGACTACACAGTTCAGACTGGACACAGCTGCTCAGTCTTGCTGGGATTCAGCTCCTCATTTGTACCAACGGCCTAAGGATATCTGGGCACTTGATGAGTACGGGACTGAAAGTTCATTATTGACAATAAAAATTTAGAACAGTGAATCAAAAGTACCATCAGCCACATTCCAAAATCTACTGGAACTGGAGGGAGAATCTGTTAGTTACCCTGTCTGTAACTACCTGCTATACTTGAGACAAAGGTATGCTTAGATCACTGCTGTTGTCCAGTGTATTCAGATTAATAAATGTTTGCAACAACAAACTAGATCTGACTAGCTTCTCTTACTATGAACACTTTGTGAGCCAGGACAAGAATTCCTCCATCTCATCTCATTTGCAGTCTTGCCCTAAAGGCTTCTGTTCTTTTCTGCAAGGTCCTTTTGATTGTCCCACAGAAACAAATTCCCAGACGAATTCTAAGGGGCCTGATCCTGTTTGAAAAGGTCAGTTTAAAACTCCTTTCTCATTTCACCATTCTTGGCAATGGCTCAGACGTGAACCACATGTCTGGTGGAGGAATTTGGCCCACAGACTGCTTTAATTACAACCTTGTCTGCTGATATTAAATGGAGGCTCACTGGCATTAGAATGCTGCAGAAGTAATAAATCCTAAAAGAGATTATTTCCTATGTAATTTATAAACTTTACTTCCATGTGTTAGAACAAAAACTACTTAAGCATTCAAAGCTAAAAAAAATGCCAAAAGACAGAAAACTCCTCATATTGCATTTTTGAGGATAATATTGAAATGGGAAAAGAAAAGCTGTTGAGATACTTTATTAGCAACTAGGCTAACTCCAGTTACTCAGTGGGTCTGCTCTTATAAAGTTATGAATTCAATATCTTTGTAGGCATATGAGAGAAGAATCAGGCCTGGAAACAGAATCTGGAAGGATGCAAAATAGCAAACACTCTTATAAAATTTTATATTCACTTAAATCCAAAGAATGTGAAATCTATTCACTTTTTTTAAGTAGCAGAAATGGCTGCAAATCCTTTTGTTGAAAATCCATTACTTGACCTCTAATTTTACTGGCTAATGAAGCAATTAATTCATCTGTCCAAATTGCTATTACTTTATACCTACTGGTACTTTTGTTGCGCAGGCAATAAAAAATAAATCAAAGGAGAGCCATGCAACCACTTCCCCATGCTCACACTATCTGCTGATGTGAGCTCCAACTACTTATATTTCATCTTATATATTGTGAACTTCAAGGAAATTATTTTACAGCTATTCTAAATCCAAAACACAAACCATCCTCTTTTAGAATCATATACAAGCAAGCTTTTCCCTAATTATCAATCTCACCATTTGTAGACTCATGCTTTTAACTACAGGAATAAATGAGAGTATTCCCTGTCCCCGGAATATCAGAATCTAAAGAGATGCTTTAAATTGTTCCTGTTCAAGAATGAGGTATCTAATCTCTAAGAAAATCAACACACTAAAGGAGATGAGAGAGTTAATACTTATATTTACACAAAGATATATTTTACTTTCAAAACAGTAAAGTATATAACAACACATGCCTAACTACTGTAGGTATATTTTTCAGTATCCTTCACTCAGATTAAACTCTATTAAAGTGTGCATAGACCAAGGCATTAGAAAAATTAAAAAGACTTCTTATTTTATAATTTTTGTAAAAACAATCTTGAAAATTTTATATTGTCTAAATTTACAAAGTCCTGTCACTTTTTCATCAGTAATTATGTGAATGGACTCATCATTGCTGCATGCATGAACTGCATGATGCAGATGACTGGGAGTGACCTGCAGTTCAGTCAATGCTGTTGTTCATCAAAATTCTGGGATTTATTCCACAAGAAAAATATATAAAAGTTAAAAATAAGGCCAATTATAAAGAGCACATCTTGTCTCCCAGCTCTAGTAACTGTAGGACACCTTCCATACAGAGGACCTTTCATCTGGATTTTCTTACTTAACTTGGAGAAACTAACATCAGATTTTATTAGGATACCTTAATTCTCAATACTTATAGCCTGTGAAAAGGAAGTATACACAGATTAGTCTCTTTGTCCTTCTGCCCATATCCATTCTATGGATAGAACAGAAGACAGTGACCCTGGAACACAGTTACTCCTCTCATTCTCTTGTCAGGGGACGAAAAGTTTCTGAGGTGGCACTACTAAAAAAGTAGCCTATGACAGAGTAATTGGATCCTGCACAGATAAAGATTTTTTGTGATCAAAGCAAAAAATAAAACAGCCACCATCTCCAAACCACCCACCACAGAACTTTGATGTCTCTATAATAATTTCACTGAACGTATAAGCGATTTAAAAATTTCTTGCAATATATCTCTGTATTAAACTGATAAAGGATTGAAAGGATTGCCTTGCAAGTAATAGTCATACCACTCTTCATTAGAGCTGTTTTGATCAAAGTTTTTTTCCCTTGAATTGTATTTTTCATCCTGTTTGTTTTCTTGCCCAAGGAAGAGTTTGGAGTTTCAAAATCTCCATCACCAAATCAGCCTGTTGAACCCACTGAAGAAAAAGACAATACTGTCATTTTCCTTGACAATACTGTCATTTTGAACATGCCTGATTTGTACCCTCAGTTCATCAGATTATAAAATGAGCTATGAAGAAGAGTAGACCAGACACATTCTTGCTATGAAAAATTTTTCCAGCATACTTCAAGATTTCAACAAGTCCTGGTCTTGAATATCAAGCTGCCTGTGTTTGGCCGCAAGTTTATTTTTTTTTTTTTTCTCCTAACTCTGTTGAGGCACTCTTTAAGTTGCTCTCCTTTTATGGGAGAGAAAAAGATTGTAATAGACATACAAAAGAGCACAATGTACCTACTTGATTTGATTGTTTTGTCAAAATAACTAGTCAAATATTAAAGCAGCTACAACATATACCTAAAACAAGACTTCACACAAAGAAGACGTGAGTGTATAAAGTCTTACAGAGGTACCTACATCAATAATAATTTTCCTCTCCTCCTGCCTTTCAGAGGAGATGCAAACTGTTAAGCATCACTGAGAGTTATTGTTGTGTTCTAGCATCCTTTCCCTCTGGCTGGTCTGTACAACGATAATGTCTGAAATAGCCCATGCACTGCAATTAGTACCAGCCACTCATCAGGAGCCCCAGGAGATGCAACCACTCCAGTGAGCAACCACAGTATCCCCAGGTCTCATACACCCTGGTGCCTAGCAGCTGAAGACCTGCACACCATCTTCATCACTGAGGCCGACAGACACATCCTCCTCTACCTCCTCATCAAGCTGAAGGCTTCCAAAGGAGTACTTATTTCTAGGCATGGGAGAGGAGCTCAGCACAACAGGGTTTCCAAACACCAGGGGGTGAGTGAAGGGATTAAGGACTTCTGAGTCAGAATCACTAGATTCCGTCCCACTGCTGGTGGAGCCCTCCATCATCTGGATTGCAGCCATGTGATCCATCATGCCACTGGCACGCAGCGACTGCATCACTGGGCTCTGCTTTGACTGTGCCCCAGCTGGCATACCATTGGCCATCATTTTGCCTTCTGGAGAAGACATCTTAGCCACCCCACCTCCTTTGCAGTATCTCTCTGATCTATACTCCTGCCCAGGGGTTGAGGATATCTGGCTTAGGATAAATGGATCTGTAACTGACTTATTGCAGAGATTATGGGTTTTCTGTGCACGAGGCCGCTGAGAACCTGGAGAATATCTGCAATACCCATGGCAGTTAGTGGCAGGGCTGTCCTCCTCCCCAGCCCTCGCCCTGCAGTCGTGCCCGTTTTCTGAGACATAACCCTGAGAGCCAGTTCTACTCAGGCTCATGTTAGGGCTTGACTCTTTGCTACTGGGAGGCAATGGAGTGGCCAGCGGACTACGGCTTCCGGGCCCTCTAAACATTTCGTCAACCAGAGAGCTATGCCTTGGCATCCTGGGGCTTCCCCCAGTGTAGAAGGAGAGATTAGCTGTGTTATCATCAAGGTACTCTTCAGAGAGATACTGGGAAGACTTTAGAGAAGCTGAGGAGTCCCTATATCTAGTTCTATTGCGATTTTCGTCTCTGTAGTGAATATAGGCACCACTGGTCAAATCACCCTCATAATTGTCATTTGTTTGGGAATATGACCGGGTTATTTGTCCTCTGAGGAGATCATACTCGCTATCTACATCACTGCAGTCAATGAAAGGAATGGAGGTGCTGCTGCCATGAGCAGCCCTGGAAGCTGGACCTGTGCTTGGCTGCTGTGATTGAGGTCTGTTCTGCTGCATCCTATCCTTAGCAGGCTCCTCTTCTTCCTCAACTGTTGAGACCACTGCTCCATCCACCTTCCTGCCTTCTTTTGGGCTCTTCTTCAAGGAAGGACTCTTGTGCTGTCCAGTGTCTTCTGTTGAAGATTTCAACTCCTTCCCTTGCCGGCAGCTCTGCACTGCTGCAGCATCATTGCTGTCTCCATGGGCTCTAGCACTCTGGAAAGATAATAGAGGGAAGGCAAGGGGGAGACAAAGGGACAGACAAAAGGGGAAGGAGGGTGGGAGGGGAAAGGTTTGGGAGGGATGGGAGCCAGAGGGAAAAGGCTGCATGTAATTACGCACCAGAATTTTGCATCTGCAGCAACATAGGAGTCTCTTGGAAAGAAAAGAGGTAACCCAAGCCTCAAAACCTTCAGGTAGCATTCTTAAATGCATTAACCTAGTAGTTTGCTCCTGACATTTTAAGCTCTACCTAACATAAGGTTATGTGATCAAAGGTTCACCTCCACAGACACAGATGAGCACAGAAAACACTGGCAAGTGGAGAAACCTCAACAACCGAGTCAGGAAAATGAAGCTTCCTGACCTGTCTCCTCTGAAGGCTGTCCCAGGAGAGCCATCAGCCCACATGTTTGGTGTGTTTGGGATGACAGCAGCTGGAGCAGCCAGAGCCAAAGAGTGGAAGAGGGTAAGGCCACTGGCACTGTCTGTGCTTGTGGGAGTGCTGTTTTCTGTGTTTACACTCATGGCTAAGTGCTCAGGTACTGTACATGTGAATTCACATGTGTGCCTATAGTGAATACATGGTAGCCTTACTACCAGCTGGGCCTGGGAACTTGCAGCTGCTGCAGCCAAACCTCACTACTGGGCTTTTGGACTTGTGAACTCCTAGCACATAGCAGCTGTCAGCATGAGATAAACACATATGGTATCTACCAGAGATAACAGCTTAGAAGGCCAGAGGTGCAATTTTTCTGAGGAAATAATTGTTTTCCTCCCTGGTTAATACTAACCTAACACCTTGAAATGGGCACCCAAGACCTCTCAGCAAAGAAAAGTAATTACACTTTCCCCAGATGCAAGAGCCAGGTACAACCCTGGCAGCAACACTGAGGGTTGCAATTTTTCAGATGGTCATTAGTACAGCTCAGACAAGCTCACTATTTGTATTTGTCTGGTTGTCTGTAAGCAGTGCTGTTTCACTCAGCAGAACCTAAAGCTTATGACACCCAGGGCTCCTTAGCTCCCAGTTAAATGGTAAGCAAGCAGAAAACTATGGCTCCTAGGGCTTCAAAACAGCAACCAGTGGAGGGTAATCTAACAAGAAATGTTTAAAAGGATTTCACTTCCAGGGTTTCATCAACATCACTGACTTGTTTTGGCACCTCTGTATGCTGTTCTGAAGGCTGTGCAGTCAGACTCCTGATGGAATGAATCTTGCTGTGTTTCCTGGAGATAAAAGGAAAATCACATAAAGAGCTATTTCAGGGTTTTTTTCTACAAACAGGAATCAAGAGACATGCCTCTTTTAAAACAAAACCTTTGATAAACAGCTTTCATGAAATTTTGCTCCAAAACAGATTAACATTCCTCCTTTCTGTAAAATTTTAATGTGGCATGTGTTACAAACATACCACTGTAAGAAAAGGGAGAAGCACTGAAGCAAAAATGGTCTATCAGGTAAGCATGAATCATAAGCAATGAACCATTGTCATGGTCTTTGTGGCATTTTGGCCATTACTTTCAGCTCACCACGAGCTCGATGAGCTCAGACAGAACTGGCTCTAGCAAGCTAGAAGACTTTCAGTTTCCCTGGAGACCTCTCCCTTGAGCTTGGCTGTACCTTTTCTTACTTTCAGTTTTATTCTGAGCTGAATATGTCTGTTCACATACATTAACCACATCCCAGCAAAGAGGGTGCATATCAAACTGGGAGAAAGTTACCTGTGATAGTAGCATGTTCATTGCTGAAAAACAGATTGAACACTACTGATTTTAAGTGAACTGTAAGTTACAAAACTTCTGCCAAAACATTCAGGACCACGGGATATTACACATGTGATAAGCTGTCAAACCAACAGAGAAGGAATTTTTTTCCTTGGACTGGCGCCAAGATCTCAGGCCATAACTAACTGGAAATCACAACTTTTCTTGGATTATAACATATGGGATAATAAATTTATTTCCCCTCACCTTTCAAACTGCACTTTTTTGTGCCCTCCTTCCTTAACATAGTCAAGAACTTGCTTCTGAGTCCGACCACTGGAAGAAAACCAGAGTTAAAGTATTTAATACAATATAACACCTGATCATCATAAACTTGTGTTTGGCTTGCATATTAAGTCACAGCAACCAGAAAAGTATTTGTCACTATCAGCAGAAACTCATGTTAGGATCATACAGAAGGGGACCTGGTCAGATACATATGGATTTTTACCATTTTGCATGTTACTTGCCTCTTTTTTTTTTTTTTGCTAAGGAGCTGCTTTTTGATGCCATTTCAGAACTGCCTAAATTCAGTTGTATGGGCTGTATAGGGTACTACATTACTGGGAAGTCACTACAATGGAAAGTGAAGCAGGGGTTAAGCTTTCCTCTCATGAATTAATATATTCTTGAATCCTTTTTAGTCAAATACCAGTCTTATCTGATACTGGTAAACCCTGGAACCAAGATGAAACCCCCTCATATTCACTTCATTCATTGGTTGCTACTATAAATCACCTTTTCTGGAGAGATTTAGGCTGGAAATCCCTTTCTCCCCTTCTGCTACAGGGTGTGAAGTAGTGAGAAAGCCCAGTGCTGTCTCCTGTGCAAAGCTATAAACCCCAAAGCAAACTGAAAGCAGCACAGGAAACCCACACTTCAAGAATGCACAACTGAGAGCCAAATTCTTCCAATTCATTAGAGGCTTTCAGGGCCTGGAAAAGGTTACTGAGTTTAGTAACACAGATCACAGTGAGTAGAGGATGTAGCTTTCCAAAGCCTGAGGTAAGCTGAATGCACCTACAGTTTTCTATCTACTTCAGGCAGAAACTTAACAAGTTCTAGCTTGTTTACCCAACATAGGTCCTTCCATCTTAATTAATTTGCTTTGCAGGCAGCAAACAAAGTGGGAAGAGAGTCAGAATGGCTATATATACACTATGTTCTTGTGCAAGGCATCTAGAGTGCATCATTCATCTCAGCAAAGAGTGTTTCTGGCTGTATAGCTTGTATCAGCTTCACAAACAAAATAAACTGTATGAATAAAAGGATTTCCCCCTGGCATACACAATGCAATATCTACAGTGATGCTTCTGCCAGTGTAATGAAAAAAAACCCCAAAACAATAACCCAACAATTGAAAGCTTTCCTACAGGTCTAACAATATCACAGGTATACCTGGTCTTAGCAGAGGTGGTCATCTCACATAAATCCTTTGTGAGCATAAAAATCCCTGCATAAAGCCATTGCTTTTAACTACAAAAATATGGGTTTATCACAGGAACATGCAACAATCTCTACTCTGATACACAGGAAAGACCCCATCCTAGGAGCAGAGGATTCAAAGAATCCCCAAAAATTGCTAGCTAGTGTTGCTTAGGACACAGGTGAATTTTCTTGTGCAAAACCAGCTGGACCCTATATACTTTATATCTTACCTCCAGAAAGCTACTTTGCAACAGCTACTACAAAATTAATGCAGGGTTTTCCCCTACAGTGGTTTTTTTGCACTATTCTCACTGAGAAGATGCAATGGAAAATATAAAGAAGCAAACTACAATGTAAAAAAGGTGAGCTGAAAATAACAGGTTTAATCCTAGACCATTATGCATGTGATTTTGAAATGGAGAGACAACAAAGGTGGAAACAATGTACATCTTACCTGAACCTAAATGAAGAACCTCTAGAAAAAAGAACAGGTTTAGGCTTTGGTTTAGGTTCCTCAAAAAGCCTGAAAAAGGCATGATGCTCCACACAGATCTTCCAGAAAGACTTGCAAAAATCTCGACTGGCCATAAGGAATTCCAGGGTGTCCTGGAATGAACTCTGAAAATTGGGATAGCATTTGTAATGTAAGGTGGTCAGCAACACAGATTAGAGAAATGCATTGACAAATCAGGTTCTACGCTAAATTTAAAAAAAAAGAAAGGAAAGAAAAACCCAAAAGCTTCTTCCCAACTTAGTGATTTTCAGGCTTANAAAAAAAAAAAAAACCAAAAGCTTCTTCCCAAATTAGTGATTTTCAGGCTTAACAGGCCCTATCCTTCTAACACTGAGACATCACTGGTCTGCCTGTCAGTATCATAGCTATTGCTCAAACTTCCTTTCATTGACAAATATGACAGAGATAAAGCAGTGGTTTTGAATGTTAATGAGAAGAAGTTGATTATATGTTATACCTTAAGAATTGATGAAACAGTACCAGAGTTGCAACCAGAAGATGACTCTGGGACATTCTGTTAAGATTGACTCAGTTCACACGTCCTTTGCCAGGACTGCTCACCTGAGATGCCAGGTTGATGTGCACACTACCAACAGCGAACATAAGCAATTAAAATATTCATGAGGTGATAAAATCCACGTGTGATCTGTGAGTAGAAATTTACCAAATAACCTTCTGTCAACTTCATCAGCTCCTAACAAGGACTTACATTCACATCAGGCCGTAGTTTGATAAGAAAACGTTTCCTCTTGAAGCTCAGCTTTCGAACCTTAGCCCAGTTGAAGGCATTGATCTTGGTGTGACCCTACAGAGAACAAAGCCAGCTGAGTTTAATCATTCCAGATCCGAATGGAAAAATCTAAACCACTAAAGAAGCTTGTCATAAATTAATCGTCTGTTCACTTAACTTGAAATGATGGTATTTCTTATAACTCATCCTCTGATAATGCAAACCATAAACATCTGGTGCAGTGACTGAAGGCAGGCACTTATGGTTAAACTCTTGCAATACAGGACTAGTTACAGTGAAAGTATCCAACCCAGTATCACTGCACAAGACAGGGTGGACCAGATTTTGCTATCTTGTGCCACTATGCAGACTTAACACTTTCTGTGGACTAAATCAGTTTCCAAGGTGCCTCACTCTATTTCCACCAGTGACAGAGAATGCAGGGAATCCAGACACGTCACCTCACTTTGATGAAGTAGATTTCCTCCCTCTTTTTACATCTGCAGGGCAAATAAATATCCCTTTAAATATTGCTTAACTGTGGAAAAAACAAGCAACTGCAGGTTTTGTATTGGAAGTACAAAATGCTGTGCGTATTTTGACCTTTCATAGGGAGCACGAAAAGCAAAAGCAATCTAAACAAATTATTTGTCTCTGAAGAGCCACAAAATGATTTTCTGGGAAAAAGCAACCAATACCATAAGCAAACAGCAAGAAGGAAATTATCTTCATAATACTCCAGCTCCCAGCCACTACATCATCAGCCCCTACCCTGCAGAAGTTTCATTCTTAATCTATATCAGCAGGTATTGGAGGTGTTATGTTAAAATATTCACTACAGAAGTTTGTTCAATGAAGACTTCAATACAAACATTCCTAGAGCACAACACAGAAGTTTCAGAGAACTACTACAGGATTGCTAAATGCAGAAACCCACGATGATTTGGGTGCCATCACCAGACAGCTGTAGGAGTAATGACAGTGTAATGATCTCTGCTAAGTCAACCAGCTGTCTAAGAATCACATAATTAATCTACTTAAAATAATCAGCAGCACTGACACTGATTTCTAAATAAAGGGCAGACTTCAAAATAAATCTGACCACAGCTTATGCCATTTGTGAGTGAACCTTCATTTTCACTGGGTTCATTCTAATGAGATCCTCATATTTTAATTTCTATCAGTTATAACCAAAATAAAAATAAGAACTTAGCTCTTGACCTATGAAGTGGTTGAAGGAAGCCCTAAGCCTACTGACAGACGCCAATTGCTGGGCAGACTCCGCAGGTCAGAGCCCGACTGCCTTTTCAGCCTTGCAGCTTGATCCAGTAAAATTCCAAAGCTCTTCAGAAACTTTTAAAACAAAACAAGAACTGTTTTGGAAGTCCCAAACACATTAGGTCAAGAAGACATGACTTCAGACCTTGACAAATCAAGCCTTGGGCCACCAACCTGCAGCTACGCTTTACAGAAGGATCTCAGCTGCCTGCTGGCACTCTGAGGTCCATGCTGCTTTCTGTGGACACACACTTGGACCTTGAAGACAGCCTTAATTTACAAGGCTTGGCAGTTCATTAATTCAGCTGATGAAAATGCTGAGGAGGAGCAGGGGAAGGGCCTGCAATACAATTGCTTGAGTTATGTGCATTTCTAACAATCTCCTAGTGTTCTCATGTTTCAACCTATGCTTCAGTTTTGGGGTTCTACTACCAACTCATTTAGTTGATCAGGGATCTTTTTAATTTGCTGCCTCTTTTTGGCTGTTTGTCTGGTTGCGTATTTTTAAATCTTAGAGCATCAGGGTCAGACAGTTCTGAGCTTGTTTGTTGCTGTTACTTTTCTTTATGAAAGGACTCAAAGTACTTCGTAAGGCTGGAAACACCAGTATTTTAATTAGAGTCAAACAGTTCAAATTAATCCTCTTTTTTGACAATTATAAAAAGGGACATTTTAAAGAACAACTTACTGTTTTTAGAATCAGGTAAGGGCAAGTGAAAGCAGCTGACACCAGCTGACTACCTGTAGCTTCACAATTGTAAAAGCCAAATTTGTTACTTACGTAAGTGGAACTGCAGAATGAGAATTTGACAAATTTACTAATGATGCTTCATTAATATTTACTAGACTGACTGGGGTAGGAAAGGAGAGGAAAGAAATAGAAGGAAAACAGTTTCGATCTTTAAGGGAAAAAAGTAAGATCCATGGATTCAGCAAAGATACAATGGCCAAGGCTGGCCAAGAAAATTGTAAAAACTTTGATGAAGTAACACTACAGACAGCTTATACTTACTGCCTTCATCCTACTGCACGGACTCCAGCTGTCTGTTGTTTTGTTTGTCTCTGCTTCTCACCTATTTAATATGCACCATGCCTGCAAGACCTACCTGCTCCTACATGTAGGAGAAGACAGCATGACCAACCTGCAAATTGCAACAGCTCAGTTGCATCTTGAACAGCACATTGTGGATGCAGATGGAGCTCTACACCCTGCATTCACATAAGGTAGGAGTCCCTGGAAGCAAAGGACCCAATGCAGCTACAACAGGTTTAAGATAATTCTTAGAAAAATTTTGGAAGTTCCTGCATTTTCCCAACTGAATACTTGGAAGTTCCTGCATTTTCCCACTGTAGACATGGCTGAGTTCCTGAATTCTTACTGCTGCCAGAAATCTCTCTGCTTTATGGAGTACAAAATCATGTCCCGAGCAGCTCTAACCTGAAACACCAGAATGCCTGTGTTGGCAACAGCCAGGTTGATTTTTGTCCCCTCCCTGTCCTTGGCTGGATGTAAGCGTATCCCGTACATCTCCAGCCGACGGGCAATCTCCAAAAGCTGGAAGTCAGACTCTGCTGGTGTCTGTCCCCTTGAGAAAGAAAACAGAGAACACTCACAAGCTTGTCACACCTTTTAATAGAGATCAAGAGGTCCTCCAGAGAACAAAGAGACATTTGATCAAAGAGACTGAAAACTGTCAGAGGTATAGTATCTCTATGGTTTTTCTACGTCCCCAGACTTATATCAGCTAGAACAACAACTTACTCTAAACAAATATCAAAGAATACACAGATTTTACAGTCTATTATAAATTTTGATTGCTCCAATTCTGAGACACCTGATACAGCTAGATTTTAAAGCATTAGCTGTAATAGAATTTACTACCTCCCTTTGTTTTTTCCACTGTAAAACATGCCATATTGCTAAAAACAAATCATGAATGGAAGTGTGTAATGATGCCATTCATTGTAAAAGTGATTGTAACACCAAAATGAAGTAAAATAGTAGGCATGAAAACCTTACCATAAGTGTTGTGAAGCCATAAGCACCACCATCATTAATTGTGACGAAATCATGCAAAGCTTTGATTATTACTGCCATAGAAATCACTACCACTCACCTATTATTCAAGCTAGCTCAAAAATGAAACTGTTCACATATTGAAGTGTTCTCAACAGATAAAAAATACTTTTCTATGCCTTATTGGTACTTAAGTTCACCATCTTCCTAGCACAGGTCTTTTCTCCAGATGTTAGGATACCAATTTGCATCATCATCTTGAATTCTGTTCCCCCAAATCCATAATTCTGCAAGTACTCTGTGCTTTTCCTAAAACTATCACTAAACCCCTACTTCAACCTATCTCAAAATACAGCACAGAAAGGTTGAAAGGCAACATTCAGTGTCCTTGAAACCAAAGGACTACTGTCAGAAGTGCCTGACTGATCAGTCGTGATTTGCAATCATACCTGCATGCAAAAAATCAGCAGTAAAGCATTTTGTATGAAATAGACTGTAAAATAACATCATGCTTGAATGAATATCGAATCAATTGCGCTTTAAACATCTTGTTATGATGATGGGAAAAAGGCAGGAGTAACCTTCAGAAAGTTCCTAGGCTTTAACAGTTTTTGAGAAGCAACCTTTGAGAAACTCAGAGGTCCAAAGCTATTTTGTACTTCAGATCTAGCACATACTTACTGTTAGAACTACTCTACAGGAAAAGAAGGCCAATAACAAAATGAGAAAAGTCTTACATGTGGTTACGGTGAAATTCCATGATTTTGTCTTCTAGTGCTTCTTGATGAGGTATATACTTGTTCTTTGCTAAGTGTTCACGATCTATGGTTTCATCAAAATCCCCAATCTCAGCTGTGGAGAATTTTAAGAGGAGTCTGTTAAAGTGCTATATTACATCAATCCAAAAGACCCGGGCAGCTGGGAAGAGGGCAGAGAAGCAAACATAGCTCCTTGCAACCTCTGTCATGGTTTTACAATTTAGATTCCCACTACGTTATCTTCCATACATTACTCTCTTCTCCTCTGTGTTAGTATTTGATATGTGAGAAGAAACCCCAGGATTTCTCCCATCTACCACAACTAAGTAAGCTGTTGGATGTCAACTGAAGAGATGAAGCCATCAGTGCTACCTTGACTTGTGTGGGGGATAAGGGCAGGGGTAACAGGGAGGGCAGCACTAATTGAGCAGAACCCCTCCATCTCTCTCACACTCTCTCATGGTGCTCAGGTGCCTCTCCATGGAGCAGCCAAGCTCCACCTTCCCCTCCAGGCCCATGTCCCACACGGTAACCTTTGAAAGAAAGTCAGAAAGATGGTTCTGTTTGCTTGTTTGAACACTGGCTTGTAATCCACCTCATGGGATTATGAAACGTTTGTCTTCTCTAATTCTGCAGCAGTTTGAGACACATTCTGTCTCCCTCCTCCTCAAAGCTGCTCCCATCTGCTGCAGTTATTCAACACTGTGTGTGCAACAGTATGGCACACCCACCTTCCATTTTACAGCCCATTCAGTGAAATTTCCTTTTTTTGGCAGGTGTTGGGGTGAGGGGCAGGCAATCTATCTGTGGGTGCCAAATTACTATCTTGTTGCCTGCTATTTTTGGAATGTCTCTGAAAATCTTGCTATTAGTTTTTTCACTGAACAGGCATAGCAGCTTCTGCCTGCAAACCTGATGGAGAAATAGCAACATCGCTGCAACAAAGGCTGCTACCTTGGCAACCTCAGAGAAATTAAAACACAGTGCCCTCAAATTAAAGGCAGGTTGCAGTCAGACACGTTGTTGCACAGTTGACCCAGGCTATGACAGACCCATGCTCAGATACACCTCACCTCAGTTCTGCCCACCTAAATGAACCCTTGATCCAGTTCTGTGCAAACAAAGTCTGTTCAGAAAAAGGAAAGGTTTCAGATCGCATTTAAAACACTGTGTTTCGGACAAACTGGGATCAGATGTACCTTAAATGCACAGGGGAAGCAATACCTGTGCAGGCATTGAAAATGAGGAACCAAAGCATTTGTGAATGACAGAGTAGTAGCTCTTTTGACCCCAAACTGCCTGCAGACACATGATGACATTTTTTACTTTGAAGGTCAGAGGTGGAAAAGAGTTGAAAACTGAGACTGTCTGATTTACACCCCCCCATTCACCCCATCTGCTCTCAATCATTCCTTAAAACGGCAGAAATACTACATAACCTTTGAGAATTTCCCTTTTTAAAATTGTCCTGTTCGTCCCCATCTCAGAAACAGCTCTCTGCTTCCAGTTTTACTCATCCCCAGACTCAAAAATCTTCAAGGTCTGTTTTTAATCCTACCTCAAATAAATGGCAAGCTTCTGTTCTTTAATGAAGCCATAAACCCACCGAAGTTTGCAACACCTCAAATAACGTGGGCCTGGATTCTTCAAAATGCAGTTCAAAACCCCTCTGTCTGTGTACACAGATGAGCTTAACACACCTCCTGTAGGGCTTTCTTCAGAGTCAACAGTACAGAAGACATTTTCTTCACCTCTACATGATTTTTAAAATGTTCTCAGCATTTTTCAACTGCTAATCCATTATCAAAATTGTCTTCCTGGCTTTCAAATTACTTCTGAATTTGTTGTCTCTGACCTCATACTCACCAAGCTTTTAATGGACGCCTTACTCTCCTTTTCCACCTTAAATGACTTTCCAGTAGCACTCCATCGAGAATGAGAGGAAGTTATATTGTAAATATTGTCAGCCTCACATGTAACTATTCTTCTAAATCTTTTCATGTGATTTAGCCAAAGACTTATTTACATTGCTGATGGTTTTTCTCTTCCCTTGCAAGTGCATTACACCACGCTGTATTCTGTCTGCATTAGCACTGCTGATACGTCCAATACTTTGTATTTCAGCTCTTTTCCTCTTATGACAGAATTATAGAATTGCTTCATTTGGAAAAGACCTCTAAGATCATCAAGTCCAACTGCTAATTCAGCACTGCCAAGTCCACCAATAACCATGTCCCTGAGTGCCACATCTACACATCTTTTAAATACCTCCAAGGATGGTGACTCTACCACTTCCCAGGAGATCCAATTCCAATGCTTGAATTTCTTATTTCCAAGAAGAAATTTTTCCTAGTATCCAATCTAAACCTTCCCTGGTACAACTTGAGGCCATTTCCCCTTGTTCTGTCACTTGTTACGTGGGAGAAGAGGCTGACCCCCACCTGGCTACAACCTCCTGTCAGGCAGTTGTAGAGAACGATACAGCCCCACAACCCTCCTTTTCTCCAGGATAAACCACCTCAGCTCCCTCAGCTGCTCCTAATAAGACCTCTGCTCCAGAACCTTCCCCAGCTTCCTTGCCCTTCTCTGGACACACTCCAGCACCTGAGTCTCTTCCTGAGAGACACAAAACTGGACACAGGATTTGAGGTGTGGCCTCACCAATGCTGGGTATAGGGGAACAGACAATGACAGCCCTGGTCCTGCTGGCCACACTATTCTTGGCACAGGCCAGGATAACACTGGCCTTCTTGGCAACCTGGGCACACTCTGGCTCATGGTCAGTCCATCTTCATACTTTACACACTCACTGTAGTGCATTGCTTGCAGTATCCAAGTGTCCTCTCGCTTCTATCACTTATTACAATGCTTTTAAGGTAGTTTTAAATTGAATGTTTCAAATAAAAGATTTCATTCTGTAATATACATGCTAATTTAGCAGAAACCTATTTGCTGTCATATTGTGATTTTATGATAAGTAACAGTCTATAACACTGACATAAGCTTGCATACATAATATACGGGCCTCCTGGAATCAGATATTCCCCATGGAAACCACTCATTGGCACAGCATTAGTAAGACGTACAATAACTAACCTGCATTCTCAATCTTTCCCTTTTGATGCCATTATTCTTATCATCTGTTTACTCTGATTTTTATTGCAGACAAATATGCAATATTTCTTTTGCTATTGAAAAATAAGCTAGAGACAAAATAAATAAAGACAGCCATGCAAGTCAGATACAGCTATAGACTCTTACCAGAGAAAATTTTCACAGAAAAACGTTCATGAGACACAAGATGGACAAATAAAAAGGACAGTTGCAAACTTCTAGCAGAGGTTTCTAGCAAACATGACCATAAAGCAACATCTCAAATGAAGAGAGACACATGCATTAGGGTGCCCACTCCTCAACATCTTTCTTTAGTGCACAGACATGTAGTAGTAAAACTCAGCCTCCTAGAATGCAGTTTAGCAAATGAGACTCAATTTCCCCAAAGGATCAAGATTTTTTTTATTGCCTGAGATTAAGAAAGTTAGAACTAGCTTAACTGAGAAAAGAAATACAGCTGGATTGCTGGACACTGTAACAGGAAAAAACAAGAGACAAAAACCTCACTAGTCAAGGATTTTATTTTTTTAAGTCTGTGCTGCCAAAATACTCAATTTTAAAATGGTATGAGGACTACAGAATTTCACAGCATCTTACTGTTAACTCAGTAACATTGGTCAATGATGACCATAGCAAACAGAACCATAAAATACCTGCCTTTCCAACAGCAATTGATGAGAAACTGCCCTAACACTCTAACAGACTATGACAAAGAATCATGAGATTTATCTGCTCACCTCCAAAGAGCTTCCAAATGTCTTTGTTGACTGTAACTTCCATACAACAGTATTACAGTGGAAGTACACAATATGGAATGTACAAGGGCCATGCAAAACAATGTCTATTACAACCATTATACTTGCTGCTAAGTGGTTTTTCCTAATGCTATTCTCAAGATGAATATCCATGAAGTCTTGAAAGGGAAAACATATACTGCCTTTCAAGTGATGTGGAAGCTAAAAGAAGCTTTGATGTCATGAAGAAAATTAATGTATGATTCCACTGGACAGTGTTATTGTGCATACTTTGCAATTAAACAAAACAAACAAAAAAGAGGGCTTAAAATCTATTGTTTTCTTTTCTTCCCTATTAGTTTCCTCTTAGGACTGTGATTTACTCTGGCATTCTAAGCATGTTTATTTACTACAGTCCCTAGACAGCATACAGATCTCCAGGAATTTGAATACCCTGCTGACATGATGCAAAGTATAATAAAACAGGATTTCAGCAGAATTCAACATGTTTGCCACTGCCCACAAAGTCTACTTTTTAAATTATCTTTGGCAGCCTATCAAATGTGTTGAAAATGCAAATCCGGTGATCAGAAACTCTTCTTTATTTGAAATAGTAAATTGTCTGTATTTGAATGCCATTATACAGAACTACCATGAATTGTCCATATGGCTTAAACCTGTCCCTACAGCAGCTACTAAGAGGTAACCCTGCAAAGCATGTCCAACCAATCATCCTGTTCATCCATCTGGAAAGAAGAAAAAAGAGAACTTACACTGTACTATATGTGAGATTAGGAGGGCAGTGCTGGTGTCATTACATGTTAGCCTTCCCTGTGCCAGGTCCTGCTTCACTTGCAATGCAAATAGGTACCTGCAAAACAAAAGTGAACAAAGAGTTACACAAAGCAGGAGGGAAAGAGGGGAAGTATCCCAACTCTGGCTTTGACTGCATGTTCCCTTCATGTTTTGGAATCTACAGAAGTGATCTAAATTACCTAAGTTTAGAGGGTAAATAAAACACACCAGATACTGTATTACTGCCATTAGAGCTGTATGTGGTGGCTGCTTTGAAGAACCAAGATATCTCTTTTTTCTCTCTTCCTCCCTCTGTTTGGAACCAGAGCAATGAGATATGACAGTGCTAGCAAACGTGACAGCTATTAAGTACCCAGCAAGAGATAATGCAGCTGCTTCTAACCATGAAGAAATGACAGATAAACAGTGATTTTGAGTTATCAGTTGGTTCTTGTAGAATACAAAGTGAACTCTAAACTTCCACCTTGGCACTCACTTGGGAATGAAGCACAAAATCTTGATCAAACAACTCTAGCTAGCTCTGATACCTTTGCAGCCCTAATATCTGCACTGTCCATGTACCAGCCCTTTCTAACATTGCCTCCAAACCATTTCAGCCATGCAGGGCAATTCTACACTGCCAGTTTAAATGCAGAGACAACAGAAGTCCAAGACAATATTTCATTATTTAAATTTCTTTTAACTTCAACAGAAATTGGCTTAGTTCCACTCAGTATCCAATTCTTCCCTCAAAAAAAAAAAAAAAAAAAGAGCTAGCAATGGGCATTTTTCTTACAGCTGAAACCTGAAGTGGTGAGACACACCTTAACAAGCCTTCCAAAGACTGCAGCTCCTCTGCAGAACTCATACTAGGATCTCAAGAATTTCAGTAAGACTAGATTTTAATAGGTTTAGAGAAAAGCTCTCATTTGAACAGTGAGTTTCTGAATGAGAAGGTGTAGGTTCACTAAATGAAAAGGGCAAGCTGATTTGAGGAGCATGGAGAAGTACTGTGTGTGTACATACTGAAATAATACAGCAGGTCTACATAACATCCTTCTGAAACCTGCAGACATCTGTCTACCCATACAAAATTCACCCTGGTAGAAGAACATAGCACAAAAATGTTACAGTCTCTTCTTCTTCAAGTGACGAAGCAGTTCCCTGTGGATATACTTTCACATCCTACACACTGCTGTGTATATATATTCAAGTCCCTTAGCATACATATTTAAAATCTAACCAAAAAAAGTAATTAGGATTACGAGACACATCTCCAGGTACAGCGAGAGATCACCAAAAATGAATTTTCAGTTCACATACTAAGAAACAGATATGCAGAGTATCTATTCAGAAACAGAAATGTTTCATTAATAATGTCATGTTGCAAGTTTTCATTCATCCCTTTATTTTTTTACTCTTTCTTTTATTCTTTAGTCTTTACCAAGTAAATACTCCTTCTTCCTACCCCACATTTCTACTTTTCTCCTTCCAGGCCATCAAGCAATATCAATAATTTATTTTTTTCTATTCTAATGCTCTATTGTCAAAATAAATCATGACAAAGATAAACAGTGAACAGCACAGAAGTGGACTTGTTCTTTATAATGCAAGTCATAAAGACACCAGAGCTCTTTGCAAAAGAGGACTTTGTCTTTTGAGAAGATTGAAAATAAAAACTAATAGTGAAAATTCTGAATCAGAATGGAAATATGTCATTAAAGGCTAATAATATTGTAGACCAGAAAAAGAGTGAAAAGTTGCAGTGAAGAAATACTGCAACAAAACAATGTTTCTGACCATAAAGGTTCTGAGAAACCACCTTTTTGCAGGTCCCTCATACACATATTTACTCACAGAGAAATAGGAGTTTTTATGCCAATACAGTGTGAAATTCAAAGCTTAAATGAAGTTTTTGAAATGACAGAAAAGAATTTAAACATTAGTATTAAGGTACTCTGTCTGCATATGTCTGTATCTTTCTCTACATTCTTATTTTTCATTTTATTCCTTCTCCTTTGCATTTCTCCATCTCCAAAGTCACACTTCCACCTGTGCAAACCTTTGCCATTTGTGTTGGCTATGCAGACAGGGTCCACTGCTGCTGCAAATCAGCAATTCACACAAAACAGCTCTCTCCCAAATGAGGGTGCAGGCAGACATGTCCTTTGGCAGAGGGGTACCCCAGGGTGCCAGTACACGACTTGATCATGCCAAACAGAGAACTCTGTTGCCAAACTGACTTCCCTTGGGGTTAGTAAAGCTCTCCCAGGACTCCATATCCAAGGATGCAAAGGACTCCTGCACTTTGCAGAATCTCTCAGCACAGACTGCAGCTGAATCTTAGGGCCTATTTTTTCAGCTGCATTCAAAGCTAGGACAAATAACACCAAGCTAAGAGGCAGTCATCAATCCTCACCCAGTCATCTCAAATTCCACGTTCTCCCCTCTGTCCATCAGAGATTTAACAAGAAGAAATAATCACATAGCTACTAACCTTGTCAATTCCTCCTGCAGCTGAGCATGGTCGGGTGGGAAGAATTTTACCACAAATTTTACAACAACGTGCTTCGGTCCTAGGGAAAATGTCAAAGGAAGTTAACAAACATCAATAACATGCTGGCCAAATATGCACAATGATGTACAAGGGATGATTCACGTAACCTGCAGTGCATACAGACATGCTAACCTCTTGTCCTTTGTTAGTATGCAGGATATTTGGAGACTGCCCAATAAAATTTACACACAATAAAAGAGAACAGTAACTTGGTCAAGGGCTACTCTGCCAAAACCAAGTATGTTTTTAGCAATTACATCAGTTGATCCAATAAAATATATGTGTATCTACTTTCCTTGCTTCAGAACAGGAGGGAGCTAAAATACATTCTACTTTTTAAGTCCACTAGCAAATCACTATTTCTGTTTTAAGAACAGCACATTTGCTCCAATTCTTACAAGTATGACTAGTGACAAAAAGACCAATGCATCCCCATCTTGTGAGAGGGAGAGCTGCCAGAGCATGCTCTCAGACTAATATGACCAGAAAAGCACCTAGAAAAACTGAACCTCAATAGCAAAGCTCAATAAATTAAGAACTTGGCTGATATTTGACAGAGAAACAAAATAATCAGAACTTTTCCTGTTCACTTCTACTCTTTCCAGAGCTGGTGGCTATTTACAATTTCCTGCCCTTTTCCTACCACCCACTGTAGCTTCCCCTATCCCAGCTGCTTCCTCCTCTTAGTCCCCGAAAGTCCCAGGTCCTGCAGCAATGTCCATCCACACAGTTGCGATACCTCTGCCATCTCCTTCCCAGTAATAAAATCTTCCTGTTCTTTTTCTTCTAGTCTGATTCTTGCCTACTACCAGTCAGCAATGTATGTCCCTTTAGTCCTTCTTTTACTGCACTCTTTTTGTCTACAAAAGTGTTCCCTCCATTGCCACCAGTGCCTCTTCCAGTGACTGACTAAACCCCAGCCTCCCATGGGGTGGGGTCAGCCCGTTCATATGCTCATGTGACATAACTTCACGGGTGCATCTTTTAAGGACAGGCCAGAATTAAAAAATAATTCCAACAAAATTTAGTGCAGAAGGTTGGGAACATAAAGATTGCAACTGAAAGAGTGCTAATTTATTCAAGTACTCTCAGACTGAGGAAAGAAATGTCAACAAGGAAGTACTTACTTCTAATCTGTTTCATAACAGGCTTCAAAAGATCGAGCCACACCTGAAAACAAAAGAAGGTGGTGTTATCATATCTAAACAAACTACCAGAGGAGCATTTTTAATTGCAGTATCTAGATTATTGGTTACCTATTTATTTTTTCCAGTGTGGTTATTATGTTTTCCTTAATTATACATGGTGGGTTTTCTCCCCAAAATTCTGGGACATGTTCAGGAAACAGCACTGTGAATGGGCACAGCTTTCACAGCAGTGGAGAATCAGAGAGCTGGCAAACAGTGAGGAAATCTCCCCCTCACTCTTCCCAGACACCAACAACCACAGCACATGTGGTCAGGAACCATTAATTTTGTGGAAAGAACAACTGAAATGAGGAGTTTAGGAAAAGACAGTCCTACATTGACATTGAGTTCCAAACCCTGAATAATCTTGAGAAAAGGAAGTGAATGGAGCTGGTGCTTGCCTTTGAGGCTGGGAAAGCTGGACAAATGGAGAAATGAGACGGCTGCAGCCTACTGGTATGGGGGACCCAACAGGAATCCCAGTATGAGGTCTGGGCATAAATGTGGAGCTCTGTTGCTGGGCTTCATGGAGATGAAGGAGCCTCCCTCCCACCACCTGCAGGAGGAATGTCCTCTTAGATCACAGGTGTGAGGCAGACAACAGCACAAGGCATGGGGGGCAGAAAGCTGACTTTTGAGCTGTGGAACATTTTCCCTTTTCTATAAACCTGGGACATTCAGGCCCAGGCATTCTTAACTGGGGACAGCCTAACTTCTGCATGTAGCCCACTTGACAACCCACTTGACAACCCCTTTTTCCAGGACAGTGTGTGGGTCTTTCCTTCAGCTTTCAAAAGCGAAGCAGTGGGTGGAAATACAGTTTTGAGAGACTATCCCCCCATCCTGCAGTCTCAAGTCAGAAAGGCTGGGGCAAAATGTTACAGAAAGTGAAGGGACAATCACGCAGAAGGTAAAAGCCAGATGATTCACAGGGCCTGGAGACAGCTCACAGTCCTCAGCTGGTAACTAGCCATGCCCATGATTTATATTTTGTTATCTCACTAAATTGCACAGGGCCTCCCTTGAAGACATCTGGAATTTTTGGAAGAACACCCTACAACCATCACAAAAGTTAAAGCCATTAAAAAAAAAATTAACTGAGTCTTCCTCTATAAAAAAGTATGTATTAAAATTATTACTTCTTTGACCTTTAATAATTTTAGATTATGCAGAGACTGAAACATACTCAAAATATCCATTTCCCAAAATCACCTGAGAAGCCAGACATGAGCAGAGCTGTATCACTGCTGTAACTGCTCCAATGCCATGTGCCATTTTTATCATTACTAATATGAGTGACTGCAATTAGCAGAGACCTCTCAGCCCCTGCCCTTTCTCACGCACGAATGTTACTCAACAGAATTCTTCTTATGTTTCTCAGTCTAGGAAAACTCTTTTTCTTTTGATTCAGAGGTTAAAGAAACTTGGTTATCCAAGAACAGCAATATAGTTTTTATGACATGTTAAACTGGTCCTGACACACTTTGACACTTGAATAACTTAGAACTGTTTTGTTTCAGAAGGTTCGCATGTACATAATCTGCAACAAAGGCCAGGGACTTTGCCAAGTTTAATGAGAGGGGAAAAAGACATCTTGAATATGAAATAGCCAATTTACAAGACTATGAGAATAATGTATTTTACTTGATGCCAAAAACAAACAAACAAACACAACCAAAAAAAACCCTCTCTTCTCCCCAGAGGTGTTTTTTGGTACAGCATGAGCACACAAGTGCACCATTCCCTTCTCTACTTTCCCAGGCATCCTACAAGCAACAGACTAACATCCTTGAACAGACTGCTGGATACTGCAAATCCATGTACTGAATGCATGTAATGAGAAAGGTGGGGCAAAACGACAGTGTCATCACTATGGCCCAAACCCAAGCAATCAAAACTTCTGCATCATGCAGCTCCCACACTGTACCTAAACACCATCAATCTGAGACTGGCTTATAAACTGGAAAGGAAAACTAATGCGAGGACTTAATTAAGATTAATGTTTTTCATTTTCTTCAGAACTACAAGGCTAGATTATTTATTTGTTAAACAAAGGCTGGCATTCCACAATGGTGACCAGATTTCAGCAGCTGGAGAATTAGGGCAGACATTAAGTGTGATGAAACTCTGTGAAACCCCAGGCTTGGCGGCAGTGCCTCGTTTTTCTCCTTGTCCCAGCAGGAAGTGGAGCACTCAGACCCTCCACAATCATCTCCCATGCAGATCTTGTCTGCTTCAAGCATGGCGTGCTTGAATGTATACAGCTGCCAGGCAACTTGACATACCACTGTCAATATGTCAGATATGAGGTCTGGAGCCTTGCATGTTGAAATAAACAGCCAAATTGTGAATATATGACTTCACGTACATATGATTACATCCAAACAAATATGCTCTAAATATTTATTTTCCCTTTTACATTTCACTCTACACTGAAAAAGCAACTCATTCTCTTCAGATGATATAAATATAAAATATGCATGTGTGTTTTATTTCTCAGACATACCATCAACTGCAGGGTTTTTTACTTGCACAAAGCTTGAGTTCTTCATTATGGCCTTTATGAAGCTCAGAAAATTTTAAATCCCATGGGAACATTCACCTCAATTGCATCATATGAAATGGTTACAGTAAGTTAAGTGTAAATAATACTCTCAGAGTGCTGCTCCACATTGAAACAACAACTCATAATCAAATCTTCTGCTTCAGAGTTTCTGTGAGTTGCTTTTGGGTGGTTGAAGGCATTAATTCCACTGAATTTCACCATTCTTGGGGCACAGCTGACTAGATATGGGCAAGGTTTGTGGAGCTCCCCATTTTTCAGAACCAAAGACTGGACCAACCAGCAACAACATTGACTGGTGCTCTCAGATATTTGGCTAGTACTTCCTTTTGCAAGGTTAGGGACCAGCTGAGTTACCATGCTCAGTGAATGGAAGCATTTTCCTCCAGGTCAAACTGGCACTGTGCTTAAGGGGTTTTCTCCACCTTCCTCTTCATCAGAGCTCTGCATCCCCCACTGTGATTGTCTGGACATATTTCCAGCCAGTCAATTCCTGCCACTGTGAGGGCCTCAGGCAGTGGCAGCACCTCAATCTCTCCTGTGTTCTGCCTCAAGCAAATAAACCACTTTGTTTTGACAAGACTGAAAACTGTTAGTTTACTTCAGGTCTCTGGGCAAAATGCAGACAGTCATCTATTTAAAACTTAATGACCTGTGAAGCAGAGAAGGTTGATCAAATGACCTTCTCTATTTTCTAGAAAACTAAAAAGCAACTGTATATACAAAAGATGTTAGGATTTGTTTCAGTTTTACATACATACATCAATAATGCCAGAATGTCATTATTAACACAGCTACATGGACCCTCGGCTGCAATGGTACAGTTGCACTGTCTAGAAAAGTTACATTAAGCTCTCAAGTTACCTCAAGCATTAGCCAAGGGTACCTGGCAGAATGCTAACCCTTCTAGTGAACTTTTATGTAATTCCAGGAGCACACTGTGAAGCAGATCCCTTCTAACAATTAACATCCATTTAAAAGAAAATCCTGTTTAATTATAGTTAGCCTAGAACACTATGATCACTAGCATTCTGTTTTAATGTCTAATGTCTGTGCCTGTACTAAGGCATGACAGATAAGAGATTACTACTGTTCATTTAATTAAGAAATATTGTTCCTTATGAGTATTTTAGCTAGATGGAAAGAACACAGATTTTTTTTTTAACAATTGCCCGAAGTCATCTCTTTTAGGTCAGCCAGGCTACTGGTGCAAAATTCACCTAACAGGCATGAAATCCAATGCAATCAGAATGGACTGGCAAAGCAATCCAGATAACTAGCACACATGATGGTAGGTTACATGTTAAGTCAAAAATAAAACAAACTTCAAAAAGAAAGTTACTGAAGACAAAGAAGTCAACAGCCTATGGCTTTCTCTCGTACATGATATGGGTAGTGCAATGACTGAATGTTGCTAGCAACTGATCTCAGATTCCTAAGTGTCAGGACCAGGATACCTGCCTGTGCCCCATAGCTCCCCAGAAAGGACTCCCATCAATTTTTGGGGAGTTCTTGGATTTGCTTTCCTTTTTATTAACCTTGTAATATTTTATCTATCCCTTTTCTTACCCCACAATGTTTTTCATGAACTCTGTCACAATCACTGCAACTTCTCTATCAGCAGAGTAAGTTTATTTCTGCACTCAAATTCAAGCAGCTCTACAAAATCAAGAGCTGAGGCTCTGTAACAGTCCAGCCTTTGGCTTCTGTACAGCAACTTAGAAAAACAAAACACTTTCCCAACTTGTGTCCGAATTAGCCATTACTTTCAATGCAGATGAAATCTGACAGGAACAATCAGGTTTTAAAAACATTTCTTCAACTCCACTAGGCAAGAACAATTTTTTTTTTTAAGTCCTTTCCCTTTTGAAGACTGACGATTAAATATATCGTACAAGTAAGGAGCAGAAGGAGAGAATACAGTGTGCATGCAGATGAAAACCAGCTAAAAATGAATCCTTTTACATACCATCATCTTTTTATGATCTGAAAATTCAAGGCCAAAATAGTCGCCTTCAACAAGGTTCAGGTGGTTGCAAACAGCATCATGCAAAACTTTCCCTGGAGCTCTTTGCTGTAAGAAGAAAACAAAGCCTAGGGTTACAAAGATGCTTTTAATTAGTGGCAGAAAAATTATTATGCTAAGAAATTATTCAGCAAACAACACTGCCAAAACTGTTTACAAATTCAGTGGATATTACAACCATACCCACAGGGCAGTTGACAATGATTACTCTAGCTTTAAAGCTAAAGACTACATCCATCCATTCCTGGATGGCAGCTCGGAATCCACCATTAGTGCATTTTTATTTTTTCAGGGAAAAGTACTGTGAAGTAGAAGAGGAGGACTTGGGGTATAGTTTTCTTCTGTCTACCAGGGCTGATTTCTGCTGTGAATTTGTGTTTTATCCCGTGGCCCTTCAAGCGATGTCAGGCGGCGCGTGTACATCTGTGTACAGCACAGGGAAGCCCGGACGTTCACTGTCAGACCTGTCACGCCAAACACCAAGGACTGAGGGCTTGCTGGACACTGCTTCATACACAACAGGCTCAAGCCCTGGGTTCTCACTTCATATGGGCTTATCCCAAGCTTCCTGCTGGGAGGCACCGAGGCCGCTCCAGGCCTGTCTTTGCTACCCTGGCAGAGCTGGCAAGTAATTTGGAGGAGTCAAACACACTGAAAGCATTCCCTCTATAAAGACCAGATGTTCTAGCCCAATCTTAGCTCCCAGAGCCACTGCTCTGCTGATTGTAAGGATTCTTTTCATCAGCCCATCCATTAAATCCACACCTGCAGAAAATACTACAAATTACAGTTCACCAGGAAGTCTTCTGCAAAAACCCATCTCTGTATAAAAAGGCCAATCACTAAAATCAAATATTTTTGTTCCTTGGACAAATGCACCTATTTTAACTCAAGAGGCACTGAAACACAGGTCTACACTCACTTCAGAACAAATAATAACCCATTAAATTGCACAAACCCACTGTTACAAGAGAACAATCACATCTTGGACTACTGGTCTTGCACTCAACCTACAGACTGGAGCCCTCCCTTTTACCCCAGTAAATAACAGAGTAAAATGAAACAGTAGTAATCAAGTGAAGAAAAGACAACCATTACAGGTGGGCAGACCAGCTCAGAGCCTGAGCCCAGGCCCTGGCATCTCCAGGCAGTGCCCATACCAACAGCCTACTTGAGAGTGGGCAGCTGCTCAATCCCACCCCCTCCCAAAAGCATCATAATGCAGTCTGGTCTCTGTTTCACTGGGATACCAAAAAACAAAAACAGGCTTTTCCCACCTAGGGTAATACCCTAGGTAGAAAAGGCATCTTTCCAAAGGTAATTTATCTAACATTCTCTAACATGAACTGTGAAAAGTAATAGTCAGGCTCACATCAGAGAAATTAAACTGATGACTTTTTCTAGGGAAAGCACATTTTCTAGGATGTATGTGCCACCACAGTAGCACTGTCACCCTGGCCATGCAGGACACTGAACCCTTCAATGCTGGCTTGTTTTGAAAGTCTGAAGGGAAAAGCCAAGCTCACTGCTCCAAGAACTTGCTGAACAGGTTTTTACCCAACATATTCCCAGTGCTTCTGAGAGACCTAAGCCACCAGGAAGCAATATTCACTCAAGCTATTAACTGTTTGGTAATATTTGCTGTAGCAAACATTAGCCTCAATGCTGTCAATAAACATATAAAGAATACTGTCAAAAAACATATAAAGAACAATCGCTGATAAAAGTACTAATTTTTTTAAGCATTCACCATAACCTTGCAGTAACTAAAGTAATTCACAATAAAATGCCAGGAGGATGCGAAAAAGGAAGGGAAAAAAAGACCTCTGTTTTTCTAGACAGAGCACTTTTGATCTGACACAATGGCATCCAAAATAAGACTCAAGTGCAAGTATATTTGAATATACTCCCTCCATGTTCTCCAGCTTCATTAAACCAAAAGCATTCCCAGTGTTCACCATCCAGCCTGCACTGACCATTGTGCCTTGTATGTCAGTTCTAACAGAAAGCTTCCCACACTTTCCACTCCATCTACCAACTGTACATGGGCACAAACAAACACACACCCTCTGAGTGAAATAGCTTCCTGCTAAGTGCATTTCATTAGAGGCAACAGAAGAATATTATATTAAACACATTAGACTGAATGTAAGAATGATATTACTTCACTGCTCTGAAAACACACCTACAAATAATTTAGAAGTAAATACTCCTGTTTCCAGACTAGTCTCAGGTCATCACAGTTTGGCTGGGGCTGCTAGAGAGAGGAGGAATGGGTTTATCAGTTATCCCCACAGCAAGAAGCTTTCCCACTTGTGCACAACCAGAGGAACAGTAACGTGCCAGTGAGTATGTATGCATGTCTAGCTAAAGTATTGATGGACTTCTGTCTGACAAAGACCAGACTTCATCTTTCCTCACAGGAAAAAGAAGTGTCTCTGAGTGGAGATTTTTGACCAACAGGAAAAAAGGCAGAAAGCCCACCTGCATTACCACACTGCTCAAGGTTAGCTGAGAAGAGCATGGCTGTCTGATCTCAGACCATGAGTAAAAGCCTCTGATTAAAACCTGCTGAGTGTTTTCATAAAGGTTTTTTTCTTGTAGGCATTTAAACGATGGAACAGCAGTCTTGTAGTATTTTTGTCACTTGGCATTTTCTCTGAAGTATGCCTTCAATAAAATGAAATGCTTCTTACTCCAGTATTTGTAAATATTATTATTCTAAACTCATCTTATCTTTGATCAGTGCATCTCAAAATAAAATCTGACAGTTCTCTCAGAGGAAATGCTGTGCATATAAAATCTGCTGAGATTTAGAGCCTGATGAAACGCCAGTCTTGCAGGACCAGAAGGAGAAGTACAACATCCACAAAAGCAGGAACTCACAAGGTTTCAGAGAGATCTTGATTCAGTGCAGTTCCATGACATCCCTACTAAAAAATTTAAACACAATAAATTAAAAGCTCAGCCCACTGGGTATGGAAGCAAACCAGGAGTCATTCAGGGCACAGTAAACATGAGCTGACAGAGGGAGCATTCAGGAATGAGTGCACCACACCGATGACATCATCTGAAGTCACCAGTTGTGCCTGACTTCGGCGTGGTTACAAGGCCTATGAGAAAACACAAGTTTTCCACAGAACTTTTTTGGAAGGCATTTTCCAACCATGAAGCATAGCCCCGCTGCCATGCCTCAGACAGCAGGTTCTAGGCAAGCTTCACTGGCTCCTGTTCCACAGCCCCATGGCAGCATTTGCATAAGCCAGAGCTTGGCTGCTTTCCCTGCTCCATGCCAGCACCAGTCTGCTCCATGGGGACACTGACATGGAAGCACTGGAAGCAATGAAGGCTGGTGGCAAGACTATACCTGCAGACCACTTGCTGCCACAGACACCACCACCCTGGGAGGCAGCAAGGGAAAGGAAACAGGAGGGCATGGAATACTGATGGAATACAGCTGGGGGAGGGTCACATGCAATCCCAGCAGCTGGGAAGTACCTGCAGCAGGTGGCAGTCCCCACTCCTGTTTCTGCTGGCAGCCAGATTCCTGTACAATCAATGAAAAAATACTGCAGCTCCAAAGAGCAACTCTTCCCACCCCAAATCAGCATCTGAACACGCTGGCACGAAATTTCTCCTGAGCAATACAGGTGTGTCTTTTACCCTGACAACTAGGAGCCCTGACATCTGTTTTAATTTGAGACGAGATGAGCCCTAGTCAGACTGATACACCAGAGAATTAGTATTTTTCTATTAATGTGGTATTTACTTACACCAAAATAATATTTTTAATTTATTACAATGAAAAGAAGCTCACTGACTTCCAGCTACACATCCTTACTGCTTAATGCATTTTGAACTGGTCTTTCATTTAGCTCTGTGAAATCACATTTTAAAAGTCACTTTACATTTTCAGGGAACATCAAGTTCTAAATTATGAATAATGTGCATCACCACATTTAGCTGCAAGCTATGAAGGTACCCAGTCAAACTAGCCTGCTTTATGCATTATATATTCAATATTTTGCTGTCTTCTCATTATCTCAGTCCTACTCAATAGAGCTTCACTCTACTCCCACCAAAATCCAAAACAGTATATTGCTTATTATCTTCCAATGGTATTTTAATAGGTTAAAAAATTCTTTCATGTTCTAGCAAACGCCAATCATTAAAAAAAAAAATCCCTCTACATACTTGTTTAGACCATTCTTTGACACAGACTGCAATAAATTTTCTCTTTTTATTTTTAAAAAAGACAGTATGTGGCTGTATTTGGAAGATATCCAGAGCTTTAAAAGAAGCGGGTTTGGATACATTACACGACCTCCCACAGTTAATTCAGCAATTATTTCACTAATTATGTACCAAAAAGTAAGTATATATGTTTATGGTCAAATAGAGGTTTTACCATTTTTTATCTGTTCAGCCAAATAATCTCTGATTCCAGCTTGAACAAGATCTTTGATTGAAAGATTTTAGTTTATTTGTTTGTTTTTACATTACTGAGCAGTAACACCAGCTTAAAAGAACCAAATAAAATAAACACTTTCTTCTGAACATTGAAAAATGTAAGTCCCATTTTTGGTTGAAGTAAGAAATAGTTTCATGTGGGAACACAGACTACTCTGTTCTCCTTCTCTTCTTCAAAACTGCTGCAAATGGGTCAGAATGAAGTTTAGGTTGTTTTGGGTTTTAATTACACTTGCATGTACAGTAGTAGCAGCTCACAGGAGAGAAAATAATTCCCTTATATTCATCTTAAAGAAAAAGGAACATTCATTAGTCACACCTGCCACCACACAAAGGCAGGCATTTCTTCCACTGATGCCCTCTTCCTATCACATTCTGGGTGCTCAAATGTTCTAAAATGAAATGTGACAATTTGGTCATGCTAAATATTTTACAAATACTTAAATACTATATGGCACAGCGGTTGAACACAAGGTTTAAAATGTATTTGCTCTTTCAGGGTTAATCACCAAAAAAATCCCTTGCACTGAGCAGCCTTTTATCAGATCAGCCAAATCAGATTGACAAATTATTTTTATACTCCAATTTAACAAATGCATTGAAATGATTGTGAAAACTTCATTCAGTAACTTCATTACTATTTCTGAAGTCATACACAGTTTTAATTACTACTAAAAATAACAACCCCATGTTCTTAACAGCATTTTGAAACTGTTAAAAATTATGTATGTTTCTACAGTTTTGAAATGAAAGAAAACCAACCAAGAACTGTTCATGATAAGCAAATAGTATAAAAATAACCTTACAGATGAGATTGAGCACAGGGTTCTAAAACAAATAACCCTGTCAGATATTTATACGTCAAAGAAGGCTCGAAAACTACTGACAGGAGAACAACGCTGTCAGCATCTGAAGACAAATTTCATATTTTAAATAGTTCTCCTTTCTGGCGTAAAATGAAATGCGTAATTCATATTTAGCAAAAGTCTATTTCCTGAAAGGTGGGATTAAAAGCAAGAAGCACTGGTCTGAGTATTGATGCTCTGGACCTAAGACTGCCAAGACAGTTGGAGACCCTCTGCCCTTCTTCTCCTCTCCTCCCTTTCAAAGCGCAGGTGTTAATCCTATAGGAAGGATTAGATGACTATAAAAATAGCATCAGACCACCAAGATAGCTCTCACACCTGGGCTTACTAGTTTTTACCTGGCTGTTCAGCTTAGACTGGGTAGCTGAGAAGTGCTGGAAGAAGTGTGATTCACCACTCCTACATACCAGGCCAAGGAAGGGCAGCAAAGCGACGCCTTTGAGCAGAGCAGCCACACACTCCCACCAGTACTTTTCAGCATCCCTTTTGAAAAGAGCGTGCAGAAGAGGCAGATTTTTATGATAACCTAAAGGCACCTCGTTCCTTTTAAGATACTTTTCCATTTGAATGTAGTTGAGGGCTCCACTCCTGGCACACATCCCACATGCCTTTGCACAGACTGTGCACATACCATCAAAGGGCGGATTGTGGCCAAAAGCAGTAACAGAATAAGTCTCTTATGCTGCCTTAAAAACAGGCGACTGATCATCTGCTGTGTGTGTACAATGAGACTATTTAGTGTTCTTTTCTTTCAAGATTTTAGTGGCCTGCTTTTACACTCACCACATAAGCTGTATTCCCTTAATGCCAGTGGTTGCCTTCCACAGTCTCTGATGTACACTTTTACCCTTTGGTCAGTTTTGGTGGTGGTGGCACCTTTTTTTTTAAAAACAGCACGATTTCAAGATATGGTAGTTTTTACCTCGGGTATGTTTTACCGGCCTTAAAAAAATGCAGCTGCAAAGTTAAACTTTCCCCCCCTCCCCACCTATCAGCTATGACAAACTTCAACAACAACTATTTTAGGAATTTCGTTGCTAACCAAAAATCAACACAGAAAACAATTAGTGAGGCAAAGAATACAAAGAGAAGGGGTTTAACAACCCTCTAATTTGCTTGAATTTCTGGCATGGTATCCAAAAGAAAACTGCCGTTTTCTACATTTGAAATATAGATTTGTTATTGTAACCATGGTCTTGGATTTCTGATCATGACAAACTGGTTTATGTCAAAATATTTTCTAAAATAGGCAGAAGCAGAAGGCCTGCTCTTGCTACACCTTAAACTCTCTTCCAATGCCCAAAAATCAAATTCAGTAGAAATAGCCAACAGTAAAATTCAGGTGAACAGTAAATACTAAATAATCCTCTTTAACAGTTAAATGCTGTGGAGGGAAAAAGAAAAATATTTTCGAGCAAAGCTAATGAGAAGTTTTATGATGAGGCTATTTTCAGTATTGCTTGGTTAAGCTTTCTCTTATAGCAGAGTCAGACTAATACAAAACTCAACTACAGTAAATCCTCAGGTAACTGTACATCTCCATAATTACAGTACAGTAAAGCTACGGAATTGGAGCCTCTGCTTGGTCTGTTTTCACTTGGCTCATAAAATTACAGCTTTGCACCTTAATGGGCAAACACCACCCACATTGTATTTATTATATATGCCATTTCAATGTGCATGAGAGGACACAAAAATGGAGGAGAAATGGGCTGGGCACCTTCAGGATTCAGCTTTTCACATCACAAACCAGTGTGTCATCTTCAGGTGTAATCCTCCAATAATTTGATTTCTTTGCAGTTCTTACAAATGCAAACTGACATTAATACTGATTTTATTTGCCATCTTTCAATTATTCAAATTTCTAGTGGACAAGGCGTTTGTTCTGCAGAATCAGCAGCAACCACCACAAAGCTAGTGGAGCACTTTGTAAAGAAGAAAGAGGAAGAAAGAGGCAGATTCTTGGAGCCTGGAGAATTTCCTCCTCAGCCAGCTGTAGGGACAAAATCCCACAGAATTTGTTTCACACATTCATCCCTCTTTCATCAATGCCAAAGAAAAACTGAAACTCACTGGCTAAACACCACGAACCATATAAACCAAAAATATTCAGCTTTTGGCCACAGTAGTCTAAGTACACATCTGTTTATTACAAAATGTTATTCATGGTGAAAAGCATTAACAAAATACTTCATGATTAGTTTCCTGGTTCACTGGTTCCTTTGGCTCTGTTTAACTAGCTGGCATCTAACTCTCAGTTAGAAAGTACAACTGATCTTGTATTAACTTTTCTGTACTGATTTTACAAAATCCTACGTTTCACACATATGCACCTAAAATTCACTTTATCAACTTAAAAGTGATGCTCTGATCACATCTGCATATGAATTCATCTGGAAAACTTCACTGTTATCTGCCTAAAAATCCTCTAAGAAATTGTCCCAATGGAGACAACACAGTCCTTCCCATAAAATGTGAATGCTGATCTCAGTAATGCCAAAAACCCCCTATACCCAAAAAATATCAAAATGCAAAAAACAGGTCTCTGCAGAAGCTAATTAATTGTCCTGGAAAAAACCAAACCTTGTTTCTTGTAGTACAACCATAACTTCCTTGAGATAGGTGTAAAACATTTGTGGGAAATCAGCAGTGGCAGAGCAAGTCTTTTAAGTAACTGTTTAAGGCTGCAAAATTTCACACACCAACAATTAAATTCTTAGACTTCCAGTGGGAAACTCTTGGCAGCACCACTGTTACTAAACCAAAATTACTTTCCTTGAACATCATTAAAATGCACAGTGTGGACAAGAAAAATGAGGCACGAAAAGAACAATAAGAAAACTTACTAAAAATATGTCATCCCTAAATTAGCTCCTGTAAATGCTGAGTCATCTCTGCCTAATTTTACTAGCATAACTAAAAGTGGTTTGTGGCTGTTCTTCATCCCCTTAGCAAGGCAACCATCCACTGCTGGAAGTGACTATTTTCCTTTCTGAAGAGTATCATCCACACGATGTATTCCACCCTCAGAGCCTTGACACTGCATGGTGATGACCTGCCAAAACCAGAACCAGCCCATCACAAATTTAAGATCTTGGTGTGAGTTGCAGGGCAGATGCATTAAAAAGTGCTTTCCTCATGATCTGAAACACACCGCTTTGCAAATCAGCATGTAAAAAAGGTGGAGGCAACAATACTTTTGTGCTGCACGGCTTTTTTAAAACCAGGTGCATGCTAAAAATTCTTCTCTGAAAAGCTGTGTCTAGTTCAGAGGGGCATGAAGGGAGGGAGTCACACCAAAGCCATTCCAGCTATGACACCAAAACCCTCAGTGGAGACACAGGGATGCCAGCAGGCATCTCTCTGACAAAGATTACCACTGAATTATCTATGTTTAATTGACAGCCAAGGGTGTAACTGGGCAGATGTCTCCATCTGGCATGAGCTGCACCTCCACCACGAGGCTCTGCCCGTAAGGATGTGCCTGCCAGCATTCTGCAGCACAAGGATGCCCACAGAACAAGCCCAGCATATGCACTGTGGGCACTGGCTTTGGAAAACACACCACAACGTTTGTTTTCAGAAACTAGATGGGAGTTTGATGTGAAGCTGATAGAACCTCATTTTTCAGAACGTTTTCTTTATGGAAAGCTGTTTTACTAAAGCTCAACTCTGGAACCAAGCATATACCTGTCAAATAAATTTTGATACTACTTTCTCTCCCTGCAAGCAAAAAACTGAATGAGTTTAACCCCCGGCCCTGGCGCTATTTAGTGGCACACTGTGCTCGTTGTTTCTTGGGAAGAGCTACAACTGAGGCTCAGAACACTCATTAAAAATACCTCAGATTGAATTTCATAGCCCACAACTTTTGAAAAGGAATATAATGGTACCATTCAGTGCTTTCAGTGTAATTCAGCAGTGTAGCAGCCAGCCCATAATTGGGGATGGAAACCCCAAACTCTGTGACACCCCTCACCCCTTGCCTCCCAATTTTACCACTCGTCTCTCGTGTTCAAGGCAAAAATCACTTAACCACCTTCTCAAGTTTTCTTTTTTTAACTTTAAGAAGTGCTTGGTTCTCGGTTTTGTTTTCTTTGCCGGCTCATTTTTCCTCATTTTCTTTACACATAAGCAAACACTTTGCTAGAATGAAGGAGTAGGCAATTCTTAAGTCATCAAATGTGAAAACAGAACCCTTATATACAGACTGGAAACATGAGAATATGAAGTGTTATGAGAATACGGGAGTTATTACTGTATCAGATTGGAAAAATCAGATTGAGATGCAAAGCAGGTATTTACTATGTATATTTGGATATATTTTAGTTCAGCCATGATTGTACTAAAATCCTTTGAAGAAAATAATTTCAATTAAATGCAAGAAGTCCAAGACACAGAAAAAACTCCACAACAAACCCCAACAAAAAATAAGAGGTGTTCAGGCAAAATATTTAATCCTAAATCTAAAGCAAACCCAAATGCAACAGGAAAAAACCTTTCCATTAGTCTCAATGTTACTAATAATCTCAGAAACAGCTCACATCATCCAGGACTGTACATATTTTACTTTTTACTTTATCGGAGGCAGGAATGCACATTTTAACAACTAGATACAGAAGTTTCCAAAAAGGACACTCCTAGATGAAGCCTTCAGGCTGTGGCTGCTGCTAACCTATAATGTAATAATTTTACACCCTAAATCTCTCAGTCTTCAGCCAGGCCACTGCTCCAACTGCATGCAGTGCTCTGACAGCTGAAGTGCAAGGCAGGGTAAGGAAGACAACCTTGCATGCAATTTAAATTAAGAGTTTCTGTAGGACCCATTTGGTACCAGCCTGTCTTCCAAAACTGATGTGGACTGTCTAAAGAAAAGCTTGGCTGCAGCATTCTGCAACTGCTCCAGACTGGACATGGAGTAATCTTGTATTTTTGTGTGAAACTGAAACAGAGATGATCTAAGTTCATTCCTAATGAGCAAAATGCATACCAACAACACATTTTAATGGAAGCAAAACTTGCAAGGGCAAAACATAAGTCTCAAAAGCAATCCCCTCTTTAAGTATCTGAAAGGCAGAAATTTTGAGTAGTTTTTTGCCAGTCAAGTCCCCGAAACACAAGAGTTTCTTGTTTGGTTATGCAAGACCTGTCACCAACATGATGGATGTATAGGAAATGTGTTCAACATTTCTCTAAGCAGCCTCAAAAGACCTTAAAACTGAATATACTTGCAGTCTGATCTGTCTTTTAAACACGCAAAGACACAGGAGAAGAAGTAAGAACTATCTATACTCTTAGGGTATTTGCAAGGGGAAAGTACAAGCTCTGTTTTGTGCATCACTGAAAAGTGTTATCTTTAGTTTGGGACACAAACCAGAGTGGACAGATGAATTAGGGGAATTGGTATTGTAAGAGTTACAATAATTGCTGCTTCTACCAGCAGATTCCAGAGGCACCTCATAATGATGTAGTCAAGTCACAGTTTCAAGGAAAGATAAAAAATAACTACCTCCATTTTTAATACAACTAGGCAGTTTTCAGAAAGATCCTCAGGAGCTTTTCCACTCTTCCTTTGCAGCCTGCCTGCAACTTGCAGTGTCTCCTCACACAGCAGATGCTCTAAAAAATCCATCCATGGGTCTCAGGTCTCTGAAAGGTGGAAGTGCCTCCTGACTGTAGGAGTCTGATGAATGGTTATGTTAGCAAACAACACATAGCTGCTGCCATCATTGGGGGGAGCACAAGTGGAGAGGTGCCAGTGTGCACTGCGCAAACAGCGACTTCACCTCCAGCCACTTCAAAATCCAAACCTGCTGGGACTGACCTGTAACTCCAACCCAGCATCAAACAGCAAAGCAGCACAGACAGAGCAGAGATCTGCTTATATGTTTGCGGCAAACCAGGGAAAGAAGGGATTTGTGCTCGTATCTCTGGGGCAGGAGGAGGTGAAGAGGGAAGAAAGGCCAGCAGGATTTCTAAGCTGGACATGGTGTCTGTTAACAGCATGTGGTCTGAGCCAGGCAAAAGCCTCTCATTATTCTCCAAAGAGCTTCTTCCTGACTGTGAGCAAGATTTTACTTCTACCTATGTTGAAGGTGGAACATTCAACTTTCACCTGATTTCCCACCGCTTCTGCATGTGTGTGTACCTTACAGAATTGTCTGTGCCTGCAGTTAATGTGAAATACTTCAGAGACAATAACTTACACCCCTCTGCTTCACTGCTCATTCATCCATACCAACTGTTCAAGCTAAGGAGATTCCTAGGAGGTCTGCTCTGTGTCACTCAGATAGAGGCCTCAAATATCAAAGGAAAGCATCACCACTTACTATCACAAGTGCATAAACACAGCCTCTGAAACACAACTTTAACGGCTTCTATTTTGTTTTAATGCGCAACTATGTTTTCTTTTATGCTCTGTTTAAAAACAGGTTGCACAGAATTAGTTACTGGGATTTGGGCTTTGGACAAAATTGCTAAAATACATCTTTAGGCACAGCAGGTTTAGAAAGGCAAATGAGCCATTCAACTGTTGTTTTTTTTTTTTTCTTAAGGCCAGAATACAGCACTGCCGTATTAGATACCGCTTAGATATAAACGAGCTTTATCAGCAACAACAGACTGCGTGGGAAACAAGCATTCTCTGTTCAAGGTACGTCAAAGAGAAGTCTTTGGGGATGTGCTATCAAAAGTCAAACATCAGGCAGCCACAATGAGACTTTTTTGACCACATTTTCAGTCTTACATTGAATTGCTCCAGAAAGAGTTTTAATCCATTTAACCTTGAGTATAATATGTGTAACTGGAAAAGGATTTGATTTTATCTAATTTGTGGGTTTTTCTTAATGCTGAAACCCCAGTCCTTATGTCTTTAGAGACAGCATAGATCTCATTTTAAATTTACTTTTGTAAATATGCTTTGTTTAATGTTAATACCCAGGTAACTTAGAGATTCCTGGGCTATGCGAGACCAATACATTTCATTTACAACATAACAACATAATTGGATCGTAGAATCATAGAAAATGCTGAAGTCCATCTCCTTGGCCCTGCACAGCACCATCCCCAAGAATCACACCATTTGCCTGAGAGCACTGTCCAAATACTTCTTGAGCTCTGTCAGGCTGGTGCTGTGACCACTGCCCTGAGGAGCCTGTTCCAGTGCCCAACCACCCTCTGCGTGAAGAATGTTTTTCTAATACACAACCAAAACCTCTCGTGACACAACTTCAGGCCATTCCCTTGGGTTCTGTCACTGGTCACCACAGAGAAGAGATCAGTGCCTGCCCCTCCTCTTCCCCTCACAAGGAAGTTGTAACTGCAATGGGCTCTCCCCTCAGTCTTCCAGGCTGAGCAGACCAAGTGACCTCAGCTGCTCCTCATACAGCTTCCTCTCCAGGCCCTTCACCATCCTCTGGACATTCTCTAATAGCTTTATATCTTTCTTATTTTGTGTTGCTGAACACTGCACACCAGATTCAAGGTGAGGCCGCAACAGTATAGACTAGAGCAGGACAATCCTCTCCCTTGATTGTGCTACAAGTGATTATTACCAAGATGCCTAGTATGAAACTTACTTAATATACTTCATCTATAAAATGAAGCCTATTTACAAAATGTTTAGGTTATCTATGTTCTCACCAGGCCTCAAGTGAAGTTCTGTGCCAGCATGTATACATACTTTAGTGATGTCCACCAAAACACTGTCTTGCTACCAGCTTCCAGAATTGTCTTTCTTCATCATAATTTACTTAGAGGAAGTCAGACAACCCTGTCAGACTCAGAATAAATCTCCTTAGGGAAAGAACTTTTGTCTGCAGAAGACCACAATGGCATTGACCAATGATTACTGCTAATATACTTCTTGTACTGGCCTTGACTTTTAATCACAATGTGTAACAATGCTTGGCTAAAACACCATGTGACTAAACCAGGTAGAGACATAACCCTGATGTGGCATTAAGGAGCCAATATTATCAGCTTTTGCTTTTTCAGACTGTAAGTCTTTCTTAGAATGTTGCTACCAAACAGCCTGAGGCATCCTGTCTACACTAAAACATCAAGCAAGGTCTTGGCCAGGAGAAGGGCATAGGCTTTGCAGGATGAGAAAGGTAAGTGAAGACACATGTCACTGGCATCCTTCTGGCTTTTTAATTCTTCCCAGATCATCAATACTCCTTGACAGGTCCATTCTAGCTAACCAAAGACAGCAACTTCTGAGTGAGTCCCAGTGGGAGACTCCTTCAGACCATACCCTGGGCGGGAGCTGAGGAGGTTGGCCCAGGTAAGCCAAGGATTTATTGACCAAACAAAGTTCTGCAGTTCTGCTTCTACCCAGAGAACACAAAGAAAGGTAAAAAGCCTTCATGTTTGTACTAAAATAGCAGGTCTAAAATCACGCAGAAGAAACGCAAATAATAGCAAATGTAGAGGTCTGTCATAATTGGAACTTCTATCTCATCCCCTCTACCGGTACTAAAAATCTTACAAAGTAATTAGTACGTGCTGCAAGTAGCTACAGAACAATTTGCTCAGAACAAAGCGCAGTTTACTCAAATAACAGTATGATATAGAGATTAGACCAGTGCCAGGTTTAGTGTGTGGCTCTCACCCTGTGGGACCATCATCCTCAGACACCGTCTTGGCCCTGGAAACAGCTAGTACTCGCAGTTTAAGAAAGCACAAATGCCGACAGACAACACCTCCCGCTGCTCCCATATGCTGGCATGTGCCTACAGCCACAAGCTGCCCCTACTTTCTCTCCACAGCCTACAGAGGGAGGGGGAAAGGGCTGAAAACAACAAAGTGATCCAAAAGAAGAATTCAGTCCCCTCCCAGATAATTCCTTTCATGCAACATATCACAACTATATGCAGACTGTGAACAACTAAGGCCAGGAAAAGGTGAGTTATGCTCATCACTGTCAGTAACCATTCATTCCAAGCCCACGCACTTCCTTCTCGCTCATGAAGAAGCATGATTTCCCAGCACTGAAACTGGGTGCTCATCACTCCCAGTTACATGCTAACCAGGACACACAATTTCACATTATTTACTAGGGTAGATATTTACCCCCATGACGCTCAGAGCCTTGAGTTGAGATTTATCCATTTTAACAGCAATTAAATATCCAGTTGCCCTGGAATTCCTTCATGTCAAGTGAAAAGAAAATGTACTTTAGGGGAAACGCTCAGGCCAGGCAAAACTGAACAGATAAGCTGGCCTTCATCTCATGGCTACTTTGCTTCTCCCCTTGGATTTCATGATCTTTAACATGGTGGTGTGCTTATTTCTTGTTATCATTAACATTCATGAGGTATTTTGTCTGCTTGCTGTTAGGAAACAGATAAGTGCTTACATAAAAGATATTAGAGGACATAATCAGCATATTTTAAATAGTCTTCTGAAACTGAATTCAAATGACTAAACTACTAAAGACAAATATTTCTCAATTAAAAAAAAATGTAGTTCACATCCATTATGAATGGCTAGCTCTCACCACCAGCTATTTCAGGATATCCTGACATTAAATCAAGTATTTAAGGAAGGGCTTATATTTCTTTTTGAGTGATGCTGAATATATCTGGATATGTGCCCTTGCTGGAGATTTATAATTAGGGTTAGAATTATAGTGAGTAATTTTAAAAGCTTGAGAAATCACAAGATCTGTTTGACATCACATGTGGATTCAATACCGAATATAACCACATATTTGCCATTGTACAAAAAGCCATTCATCCTGAAAGCAGTGGAGACTTGAACTCCCCCCATCACCTGCACTTCAGCAGAAGCACGACCAACGCTCCTCCACTCTTGATAATTATGATCAAGAGATGACACTATTAAAATCCACTTCACTTCTCATAACTGCTGGCAACAGTATCCCCAAATGTCCCTAAATACACTTGCATACCCAAATGTGCCTAAATACACTTTTAAATAAGGCAATGAATGCATTAAATCAATGTATTTCCGTCAGGGCTGAGCTGTGGGGTAAGTGGTGGGCTCATGCAGAGCACTCCCACAGCCATGCCAGTGGCCACAGTGGAATTTAACTCACCCAACTCTCTCTGTCTAAAAGTTACGTGTTATGTCTCAACTTATCGTCTGGCTTGTCTCTCCACAGCTGAGCAAGAGAGAGGTACTGTGATAGGAAATTCATCCCATCTGGAGAGAGAGGGCTCACACGCTTGGGGTGTATTGCCCACTGGCACAACTCTCACCCCACTGACAACTGGGAGAGCCTTTCTTACTCCTTGTGAATCTGATGCTCAAACAACTCAAATGAGATGAGATGAGACGAGACGAGATATTTTCGTATCTAAAACTTTTGCACGGGTAGGATTTTATAGTCCCACACTTTTTGCTTGCAGCTTTTCCACATGCCTGAGATACCATACATGTGGCATTTCCTTCCCTGGGAAACAGAAGACAGATATATTTTTATAAAGCTGAGAATTTAAGCAAGATAATGATCTTGAAAGGCCTTGAAAGAAGACAACACCAGACAAAGCAGAAATAAAGACAGTAGGATTGAGAACGTATTACAAGAAGGACAGGTCCCCAAAACTGAGCTACAGCACAGGCTATGAGCAACAGCAAAATCTTCATTTTTTCACATGTGTTGACCAACACTTACATTTTGCTTCTAATTCTGGTTTATAAGTCCCAACTTTTCTCAAAGCAAAAATAACCAATTCCATTCAACAGCATGCTGACGTGTTCTTCTGGAGAAATTGGCTGCTTGTGGCTTGGATGGGTGCACTTTTTGCTGGGTGAAAATCTCTCAGGGTTGCTGGGCCTAGAGAGTGGCGGTGAACAGAGTTACATCCAGCTGGTGGCTGGTCACCAGTGGGGTTCCCCAGGCCTCAGTACTGGGGACAGCCCTGTTTGGTGTCCTTTCTGAAAACCTGCACAAGGGGATCAAGGGCACCCTCAATCAGTTTGCAGATGACACCAAGTTGGGCAGAAATGTTGACCCGCTGGAGGGCAGGAAGGCTCTGCAGAGAGATTTGGACAGGCTGGGTTGATGAGCTGAGATTAATGGTGAAAGTTTCAACAAGGCCAGGTGCTGGGTCCTGCACTTGGGTCACAACAGCCTTAATTGTTGGCTATGAGGAAAAGTTTCTTCATTGAAAGGGTTGTCAAGCAGTGAAACTGGCTGCCTGGGGAATTGCTTGAGTCACCATCCCTGGAAGATTTGAAAGACCAGCACATGTAGATGTGGTGCTTAAGGACACAGTTTAATGGTGGACTTGGTCATGCTAGTTGGACTTGAGAATCTTAAGAGGACTTTTCCAACCTAAATGGTTTAATAATTCTATGAAAAAGACTTCCATGTTATTTTAGACTTCAAGTAATGACTTTAAGGAGATTCAGAGTCCAAGAGCAGCCTACTGAACAAGGATTGCATATCAGCTTAGCAGAACCACCCTGTAAGGTGCCGAGAACCTGTGCTGAGTGACTCCCCAGCGCTACAGACATATGGAGATGCTCTTCAGGAATTGAGCAGCTTGCAAGGCCAGCCAGCTGGAACCTCCCACAGTATTTTCCAGAGCACATGCGGCCCTAGGGGCAAAATTTTGCTCGCAGAAAATTACTCAGCAGTGGTATTCAAAAACAATGAAGAAACTCAAATAGGAAAAATGTAAACCAAGCTCTTTATGTACAAGCTGCTGCTTTAGGTCTTAAAATAAATGCCAAATAACGGGAACAACATGTCTGTCCAAGAGCCATACTTTTCTACTTGTGAAGAACTGGTATTATGAATTAAAAGTAACAGTTGCATAACCAATACAGTCAGTCTCTGATTCCAGCACCATCATACTGATAGATCAATAACTGTTTTGAAAAGAAACAACTCCTAAAAACCATTATATAGCTATATAGTTATAGTTACATTGAAAATACATGTAGCCATGCTTTTTTTTCCTTCACCACTTAGTGTAACAGGCTGAAAAGTACCCATGGCACACACACCACGCATGCAGTTATACAAGGGGAGATTTATAGCCCTGCTTTAATGACTGCATTTGCCACAGGCAAAAGTCTGCTTACTGTTACTGTTATTTCCAGCAATAGTATACTGTATTAAACAGAGTTTTTTTTACAAAAAGACCCAAAACACTGCCTCCAAATCCAGCATAAAACATACATTAACCTTTTATGTTGCTGCTAAGTGGTTTGTGAAATCTGGTTTTGTGATTACATTTAAGATGTTTTGTACAGTCAGTATGAGGCAAGAATCCTACACAGGGGCTGGAAGAACCTCCAAAAACTCACAATAGGCTTGAAATACTGCATGTAAATCACAGCTCCAAGCATTAAAGAAGTCCTTACACCATAAAAAGATAAATAAATAAAAACAAGCAGACAGAACAAGGCTTTCCTTTCTTGAGACTATCTGAAGCTCCTCAAAGCTGACAACAAAAACAGCCTAGAGATTCAGATCACTACAGCACTAGGTCTTTAACAAAACCATACCTGTAACTTCTAAACAGTCATATAAATAACACTCATATATAATAACACAATTATATGCTAGGATACCAGGAACCATGCTTTGGAAAGAAAAGTATAATTTGCTAAGTTTTCAACAGGTGTCATAAACCAAAGACTCGATCCTGCAGTTAGAGCAATCAATGGAATACTTAGCATACAGGATATAGTACTATTTCTGATGGTTCTTATGTGAAAAGAATGGTTACTATGCATAGAGAATCCCAAGCCACTGCTACAACACTAAGTATAACATTTTCAAACCATCAAACACCTATAAAAAAACTGATGGAAAACATCACCCATCTGTGCTCAGACTCACCTTTCCGTACTTACTATTCTGCTTTAGTTTGCTGAGAAGTTTCACTTTTCTTACTGGAAAACCCCAGAACTATAGACTTAGGTCCCTTACAACCACACACCTTGAACCAAAAATTCTTAATGTCTTTGGAATGTCTCCCACCTCAAGAGCACCACTATGTTTGGATTAATTTGTGAGTACTGATTTCACCAAACAGGGGGTTTTTCACACTCAGCAACATGGCAACACACTCTTCTCTTTTATTTCTTTTTTTTAAAGAAATAAACCTTCCAGTGACTGTGCTGGCTACTATATGGCTGGTTTTTAAGCACACGGGTTATGGTCACAAAGGCATCAACCATGTTAGAAGCACCAGCCTTTACATCAAAACTCTGCCCAGAAGTTACTGCTACTGAAGAAAAAGTTTGTGTCCTTAAGCCAAGAACAAGCACAGGGGGGATAAAAGGAGGAGGTTCCAAAAATCCGCTAGAACTTGGTGGCAGCCCTCTCTGAAAATCTCCCCTACACACTCAAAAGGAGAAGGGCCAAAACTCATTCAGTTGTTCTACCTAATTTCTGATGTGTGCACATATATGTTTTACCTCTGGTCTGTGCTGCTACAGAAAGGCACACACTACCACAGACAGGCACATTTCAAAGTCATACAGAAACAAAGAGAAGAGCGAGCCTTTCCCACTCCATAGCAGTTTACTCGTAGATAAAAGTTCACGTCCAGTAGAATAAAAATTAACCTTTGATTATATCAAGACTGAAATGATAAATATTACATTTCCTCAGCCTTGGAAGCATATCTTCTTTTTTTTTCTTGACATATGTTTATATGGTTAAAACAAACAAATAACAATCCCAACCTTTTAGCCAAGTACCATAACAAAGAGAAACAACTAAAGCAACAGCTGCTCTGCATTGAATCTGAGTTTACTGATGCCTTCAATTCAAAAGTCTGAATGTCTGCAATAACAAAGCCAAAGAAACTTGCTGTAAATACCTCAAGAGGTGAACAGAAGTCTAAGCAGGAGATCTGAGGAAGAACTTGAGCTTAAATGAATGGTCAGTTTCTGAATTACCTTGATTTTTTTCCCTCTCACAAAGAGGCAGAGCCCAAAACCAGACTTTGTCACAGGAGTAATCCCTGGGACTTACATAGATAACAAATTTTTTCAGGTGCTGCCGGGTTGTAAGTAGATGTCACCTTGTCACCTTCTTGCACTAGGGCTGGCAAGCGTCAGCAGCAGAAGGACCCAACCCAAAACTCCTTTCCCTACAAGCTCTAGTGACTCACACCCATCACAGGAGTGTGAAAGCAATGGTATTCCTTCACTGAAGGTGCAGGGTAGAGGTGGAAGTGCAAGTGGATTTGAGAGAAAGCCTGTGCTGAACAAGAGCAGAGAGCTGAACATCAAACAAACTGTACTTGGGTGGGAGGCAAACAGAATAAAATAAAAACAAGCGTGCACAGTATATTTAAATGTTCTTCAGTTTGCCACTTGCCTTTCAAAGTGGTAGGTATTTCCTCAAAGAGACTGATGCCCAAAAAAGTAAAAACTTTATGCCATTTTGAAGAAAATTTCTAGGCTATTACCATCCTCTATGTACAATTAAAAACAGAAGCAATGCCTAGGAAAACAGAAAATTCTAAGAGAAATCATTAAAAATATATCCAACGAGACCAAGATATCCCAAATAAATATGTTTTTGACAAAGGCATCAGTACTCTTCCACAAATACAGCTGAAATCCAGTATGTCTGGTCACGTACTGCTGTTCCTATCACATATATTATATGTATCACATATAGTGATAACCATCCAGAAAAGCAAAACAAAATAAACCCGCATTATTATTATGATTCAAGTCTTTTTGGTAAAAACACAGCAAATCAGTTCCAGAAAATCTGGTACTGTGAGCTGTCACGCAATTCACCTGGGTATAGTCAAAACATACCGGATTGGTGGGCATGAAAAAACATTAGCTTACGTATTTAAATGATGAATTATCTCCGTAAGAGATGACTCCCTAAAACTGTGCAGGTAAATCAGGAAAGTGGTAACACAAGTAGAAACTGGCCATCGAGACTCGATGATCTTGAGGGTCTTTTCCAGTCTAAATGATCCTGTGACAATATTCTACAATCTTTCTTCATTTTGCCATTTCAAACCCATGTCTTTCACTGTGGACATCTTACTTGCCAGCCACTAGAGATCAGGATTCTTTAGGAACCAGATTATCAAAAGATTGTTTATCAACAGAGAACAAATAACCATGGGAAAGGTTTTTTCTCACTTTCAGGCATCTCACTTTTCACCTTCCTTGACCCAGAATTTGAGACACACAGGTGAAAGTCAGATAAAGACAGAAGCTTCCATAGAGCTAATCCATCACAACCCTAATTAACAAAGGTCTGACACAATGCCCCGTATGTTCACAGAGTAAGTGAACATCAAACAAGCCCAGGACACGCACAAATTTCCAACTAAATCTTTCAGGTGACTGAGGTGCAGGTCTTCAGCTCAATCAGCATTTAAATCGTCACTGAAAGTCCCAAAATGTCAGCCTAATTTGTTTTTCTTAGCATTCAAGTTTGAAAAGTGTGTTCTCAAAGTTAGACTGAAATGCGAGCTAATATAATCCACAATGACTACCTGAGACAATCTCCAGAGAACGCCCATTCTGCCTAAATTTTTATATAATTTCCACTCCACCTTTTCACACAGCACCAGTTACACTAGTGACATGATACCAGGTTAGACTACAGCACCTGGTAGGTAAGCAGCATACCTTCCCCACTCTTTTCTCAGACTGCCACTTCACATATTAAATTCTACTGAATCTTTAGAATGAAATGTTAATCAAAAGCATATGCATACTTTTGATTACACTAATTTCCAGGGTCAGCATAACCTTATCTTGTCCTAGACTATGCTACTTTTAATGTAACTGAGTCAACATTTGAACATTATGACAGGCCACTGTGTACTGGGGACAGTTTATAAACTTCAGACAATTGGAGTTTATACTGATTTTCTCACAGTTTGCAATGATAAAGGTGATGTTGACCACACCTGAACAAAAGCCAGGTATCAGGAAAGCAATCAAAAGCAGAAAAAAAACTTATTTACACACTCACAGCAGCTGCAGCAGGATGCTAACACAATACCAAGTGGGTATTAGCCTGGCCATAAGTAAGTTCAGACAAGAAACCAGAAGACATTTTTAACTGTTTGATCAGTGAGGTTCTGCAAAAGTTTTCCACAGGGAATACACAGGGTAGTAAATGTAAGTACTAAACAGACAGAAATTAAATGTACTTTAAATAAATGCAGTCAAACCAAACTTCAGATGGGATTATATAATATGGCTGCTTGCAATAAAATAGGACCATTCCCAGTAACCCAGAAAATCAAGTCCCATCCTATATTCCCAAACACAACCTAAAGGAACCAAGTAATGCCAACTCACGATCTTCTCATGAACACAGAATTTTTCTTTTCTAAGCCCCCATTACTGAGGCTGATGGGAGAATGTGGTTTACATTTGAGGAATGAATAAATAAAGTGTTAGCCTGGGGTTTGAGGTGAAACACTTTTAAAATATGAACTCTTCAAGCTCAAAAACCAGAAGGCAAATAAAAAGAACAAAACATCTGTTACTTCTTAAAATCTCATGGTTTCTAAGCCACTGGAGACAGAGGGAGGCTGATTCATGATTTCTGCATGCTTAGGTTGACAATTCAAAGAAGCAAAGTGTGAAGGAGTCCAAAACTCAGTACACAAAAGCACTACGATGCCTAAAAATGGAAGAGTGTAGATGGGTAATTTAAACATTCAACTTTCAAATAAGAGTTCTTGAAAGTTGCTGCTTTAGAGCAGGAAGAAGCTATGAGCTTTGACCACAGCCCTCTGGTTGCTCAAAAGCTCTCACTCAGCCTGTTGACCTGGCCACAATGCTTTTTGTTTTTCAGCTGTTTTGAGGTCTTTTTCCTTGGTTTTGTCCTGGTTCATTGCCAGTCATAGTTACTCCTCTTCTAGAGGTCGGTCATTATTGAACAAATGTCAACAGACCAATTAAAAAGAAAAAGTCTTGAAAATTATGCTGGCAAATATGTGAGGCAAACCATGGACTCTATTCTGTTACTAACAGAGTCCTAAAACTCCGGCTAATTGTAAAACCTCCTGCACTTCTCAGGTTTAGGCTTGCTTCTTCGTCTGTTTTGAAAACACAACTTACCTCTCAAATGTTTACTGACACTGGCTTTGCATACCTGCACTCAAATGAGACTCATGTACTGCAGTAATATTACAATTAATTGTTACAATTATAAAATTAATTTCTACTATTCCCAGCAGACTCCTGAGAGCAACTTCTTAAGGCAGGATCAAACCCAAGTATTTGCTAGAGGTAATGAGGATGATTGAGAGTTCTCATGTTTTTGAAGATGTGGGCAGACGTCTTCAAGAGTTTCAAGCACAAATAGTGGGCTGCTATCCTGTTCACAGTACCTCCACAGCTGCTCTGGCTCTCTGGTCTCATTCCTTCACACTTCCCTGATACTTTTCCAGCTTTGACTTCTCTGTGTCTTTATACCATCTGCTACCTTTGACACAACACATCAGAGAAGCAGGAATCTCTTCCTAGGGTGCACCATCAGGACACAGTAAGACTTTACCATCACCTTGACAGCTTGAACAAAGCGCAGCTATGAGGGGAAAAAAAAACAACCAATAAAAAACACCCATCCTCTCTGCTACACTAACAGCAGCAAGCCCTGCATTCCTTGCAGAGCACAAATGCTTCAAAATTTGATTAGATCCTTGATGGGAAAATCCAACCTCCAAGTCATTCACTCTCTCTTGTGACAAACAATTCAATTTGCTTTGAATGTCATGGAAGGCAGGTGCCATGCTGGAGGCTTTACACTCAAATTATACTTGATGAGCTTGAAGGCACTAACTCATGTTAGTGGGTAAGCAAGCATCCCATTACTGTCCAAAGAAATACTTTTCTAAATAAAAAGAGGTCAGGTGCTGGCACCAAGTACAGGAACACATTCTTATATACTCCAAAAGGAAAATTTGGGAAAGATATCGCAAGAGCTTTGATAAACTGGGGACATTAGAAAATTATTTTTTAAATGGGCTACATAAAAGACAGCACTTCAGTGTGTCAGTAGGAAAATAATAAGTTCTTTACACTTGCTTTGTTTTTCAGCTCTGTCAAGTCATACCCAAACTTCTTCCACCTTATCCTAACCTACATTAATGGGCAATATGAGTCAGGAATTATTGATTATCAACCTCTAAACCCTTCAAAAATACTTTCCACCAAGGCACAGACCCAGGCTTTGGTCTTCTGCATCCCAACATCAAATACACTTCATATCAAAATCAAGTTTAGTGAGAAAATGCATCCATGACCTCTGGAGCAGGGAGGTGAGCTCATGACTGCAAACTGACACATTTTCATAGGCACAGTGCAAAGCCAAGCCCCCTAAGCCTGCTCTCCTAGAGGCCACAAAAACACAGATGAGCATCTAGCACTTTCTTGACTCTCAGCTGACTGAGTTCAGGGTCCCTACTTAGTGCAAGGAATGACACTTAACTAAAGCACTCTGCTCCTGCTTGTCAACATTTCACATGGCTGTTTGTCCCTCTCCACGTGCCTAATGCCCAGCAAAGAGAAGCCAAAGCTTCCCAAAGAATCTGTAACACGAAGGTACCACAAAGAACCAGTAGTGAACAGTGTCACATCCATGAATAGAAAGATTTACAGATTTATTTTCACCTGCCAGGTTCTCTCTGTATTTTAGAGGGTAATTTTAAAAACAAAAAACAAGACTATTTTTAAAATTCATGCTAGTTGGTCTTTGCTGCTCGTACATTAGGGAAAGGTGGTCACCAGGACACAGTCTGAGCCATCCACTTCCCTCACGTACTGTGCTATATTCTGTTGCAACAGAATTGCTGTGTTGGACCTTGGAAGCAGCTGCTGACCTTGAATAAGCAAGAAAAAGCTAAATATTTTAGTGGTAACAAAACAACTGTTCTATGAGTAATAGTTTTATATTATCCCAAGAGCCATGGTTTTGTTTATAATTACTCAGAAATAACTTTTTAGTAACATAAGCTCTCTTACTTGAGCACATCTCTACAGCTGCATTAGCCTGTTGTGTCTGCAGTCCAGAAAATGAAAATTCAAATCCCTTTATGTATTTTTTTTAAATATTGTTTCTGAATGCACAATTGGAGAAAAATTACACAAGCATGATTCAGTCTGTCCTCCTCCCAATCTGAACAACAAACTACAGTACAGAAGAGGAGCAGAAGAAAAATCTGCTAAAATCTTCAAGAAGTCCTTAATCTATAATTAATGTCAACAGCATTTAAAGTCTGTAATTCATGCATCTCACATTCATATTTTAAAGTTACAGTAGTTCTGAATTATGCTGGCTATGAAGACAGTTTAAAAATTAATGAAAAAGCATTATTTTCAACAGATAATATAAACAGCATTGGCTTTCACAAGGTAGAAACTAATATTTTCTTTGAAATCAAGAATTATTAAGCATCACCTATTAAAATCTCTAACCTTTTAATTTTACTTTCATAATCACAGAATCATATAGTTTGGAAAAGTTCTCTAAGATCACCTAGTCTAACCACTAGTCCAGCACTGCCAGTTCCACCATTACACCATATCCCTCAGCACCACATCTACATGCCTTTTAAATACCTCCAGTGACAGTGACTCCACCACTTCACTGGGCAACCTGTTCCAATGCTTGTTAACCCTTTCCATGAGAAATTCTTTTCTTAATATCCAATCTAAACCTCCCCTGGTGCAACTTGAGGCGACTTCCTCTTTGCTTCCTAAAGAATGATCATAATAATTTGCATGACAGTGTTCCTCAACCCACCACAGGCATTGCTGTGAATTAATTTTTCTCATTAAACCTAATATCCAGCAACACACTGATGTGCTGTGAATTTTTAAACCCATACAGTGACTTTCTGAGTCATGCCTACTCATTAAAAAAAGTTGTAGCCACATTTAAAAAGCAACCAGTTAAGCACATTTCACAAAATAATCAACTCACCATTGGCCACTGTGTCTGCAACCAGTCCCTACAGAACTGTTGCTTTGGTAATGAAACCACCACTCTTTCTCCACTTCATCATCTTTCTCCTAAATTCTGTGTACTTAGAATTACGTTGTAATGTAAAATCTCTGCAACCCAAAATTCTTCAGTAAAATAATCTTTTTGACTCTGAATCTGTCTGCTTCTAGTGAAGGCCCTCAGGTTTACTCCCAGTGCTTGCAGGACTCAAAAGTCCTTACAAGACTGTCCTCTACTGATCCCAGGATTCTGTTGGCAACAGTTAAGAGAGGGAATACACTTCAGTTCTGCTACGGAGAGGGATACTCAAATCCCAGTAAAATACCAATTCCTCACTGGGATAAGAAACACAGAAGGAAAGAACTGTGTTCCAACAGAAGAACAGGTATCAACATGGCTGTAGCATTTGCTGCTGAACCATCAGTACTGGAAAAATCAACTGGCTATGCCCAACAGCAGGAGGATTTTTCTTAGTCTTTACAGTGCTCTGTCAACAAAAACTTGAAGATGGCAGCTGTAGGTAGCCACTACCAATGAAGGAGACTGGAGGCAGAGGAAAAGGGTGGAATGCTAGCATTTCATTTTGGATTCTGTTTTGATGCAATGATGCTTGCAAGCACAGACACACCTGGCAGGTATAGAAGCTATAAAGATTCCAAAGGCTCCTGCCATTGTTTAAGTAACTTATTTTAACTAGACAGTGCATGAAAAACATGCCACATGCCACAGAAGTGGATAGTGCCATCTACAGTTGGGTTGTCAGGCACTTTCCATTATTAAACATTCTTTTCAGCTCCTTTTAAAATTTTCCTAGTTCATGTTCCACCCTAAGCAGATTGTCTTAGGGAGCTTTCAACCACAGCACTTTAGGCACACTACTAAAAATTAGAGAGGGAAACATTCACTGTATTGCAAGTATTTGTTTGAGAAGTTTCAGGCGGTATCAGGCTGCTGAGAAAGGGCTTAAAATCTGGACAAGGAACAGCCTACTGTCAGAACCATTGCATGAAAAATCATTATGTTTTAAGAAGGTCTAATTTATGGCCTATAAAACCTGTATCAGAACGTGGGACAAGGCTGCAGCCTTAATTCTACAATATGCTTATGTTTGAAGGCTCAAGTTCACAATGGGAACATTCTTTCTGGCATTTTTATTCAACAATTTCAGACTTATTTATTTAAAAAAATCTCTTCTGCTCCATCCCAATGAATCAAATTCTTTGCAATAAAAGGACTGACACAAGCATATATACACCTCCTCCCACCAGAAAACATCCAGAAGATTGACTAAGCGCTGAAAACAGTGAACAGAGTGAAAATTATTATCATATGATCCTTTTCTCTTTGCGTCCAACATTATCTTCTAGAAGGACTTAATGATTTCAGCTTCTTATAGTCTGAAACTAATGTAGGATTTAGCTTTATGACCACAGAATCCACTGATGCATCAGATATTTTGGCAGTAGAGAGGAGCACGGAGTGAAATTATTTTGAAGCTGTCATTTGCACATACCCAGACAGGCATGCAAAAACAAACTGAGATATTGTTCAAAATCCCCATGGAGATTCACACATTTCAACCTCTCTCTCTCCCTGTGACTACACTGCTGTGTCCCATTAAAAGTCATCTCAATCACAAAGAAGCTTGCATTAGTAATTCCCAACAGGGACTGCAGCTTCTTTTTGTATCATCTCTCAAATGCCCAGGAGAGCTGTGCTGGGAAGCCCAACACCTGAATATCCTCACACTGATGACAACTGAAAATTTTTGTGTTTGACAGTCATTCTGGAATCGCCCCTAAAACCAGAAAAGGGCAAGAGTTGAAAACTCCTTTACACAATCTGAACACAGAGGGAGTGTAGCGACAACAATTTCTTTAGCAACACGTGAACAGGAGACCAGAATTAACCTTTACTGTATGGCAGATCAGAGCTAAGAGGGTTTCCCTTTGTCTGTATTTCCTAGCTCTGAAGGCATTAGCCCTGCCAGCTCCTAGGTTAGTCCAAAGTCCTGCAGGTTTGCCTAGCCCAGAGGCAGCACATCCTGTAAAAAGAGCTTCCCTGGGACACCTTCATGCAAATCTATGCAAACCTTCACAAATCTTCTGCTCCTCAGAAGGACAGAAAAGAGTATTAATTAAAATGTTATTTTCCTGACCTCAACAAACTTGCAGAAATGTTAATGCTCTTTGGGTAGGATTAAACTGTCTAGTCACCTCTCCAGAGGTAAACGAAATAAGGTAGTGTCTGCCTGCTGATTAACCAAGAACAATCTGTCAGAGGAAAACACTCCTTTCCCTCTGGCAGGATGACATTCACATCAGAAGGTGAAATCTTTTCCTGTGCTGAAATGGATCTCAAACACTGTCACTTGACAAGTGCACTCTATCAAAGCAAATAAATGGCATTAATATGTTCTTTACACAGATGAGAAACAAACGTGGTATAGTAACTTTGCAAAAAAACCAAGAGTCAGGAACCAGGAAAACAAGAGTCAGAAACCACAATTCCCAGCACTGGCCGGGGTACCTACAACTTGGCAGAACCAAACCCAGACAAAGAAGGAAGAGTTTCTGAAATATGCCTTGAGGTTTGCTGTGTTCTTAGACCCTTGCTGGTGGCAGGATCTCTGAGGAACAGTTGGATTTGTGGCCACTATCCTACCCAAGCTCCTGTTCCAGCTGGCTCCATGCACAGTGTCCATCCCTTGTACACCCAAGCGGGTTTGCTGGATGTGGGTGCCACTTGTAACAAGCAAGCTTTCCTAAAATGAGTTGACCCTTTAAACATGTTATGCTTATTTCTTTCTGTTTAACCTTCTGCCTTGTGCTGGATGACCCCAGCTGGTAGGTGACCCCCCATCCAGTCACACTTACCCGAAGACAAGAGTTTTCTTCTTTTCCTTCTTAGGCTGGTACTTGGAGTTGAAGATAACAAGTGGCAATGTGCAGAGTTATACAACCTCTATGTATAAAACACCCCCCCATCTTCTAGAGCAAAGAACAGTCTCCAGGAACCTGTATTATCTTCCATTTGTCACAAGTGGAGATTACTATTTGTCTTACATCAAAACTTTTAAGCATAAGCAGGGCACAGGCCTGTTATGTCTCATACTCACAGCGTGACTCCTGCAGTTCTCAAAGCCGTGCTCTTTTTTTTGCATCAGCAAATTTATCACTTCCCTTCTGCTCCACATGGCTGTCATTTGGGCTGTGGCTCCTTGGCAAGGCCTTCACTGGAAGAGCTGCTTTCTGAGCAGCACACTCTGCTGCCAGGGCCAGCTTCTCTTCTGCAATCCCCATGTGCCAAACAACCTCCCTGCCTCACTGTATGTCTCTCTGACCCGGTTTCTCTCAAGCTGAATTTTAGGCAAGTTCACCATTCTGATGAGACATGCCTTTAGAGCCCAGAAAAATAATTGCAGGCATTCAGTTACACTTCAGCTGTATTTGAAACATTGCTTTTGACAAACAGAATCATGATTTTTATCATGCAAAACCAACTCCATATTCAACACAGAAAATCTGTAACATTCCTGCAACATTACATGCTCCCTCTGGAAAGTACATACTTTCCTGAGAAGACCCTCCTCTTAAATGGGTTCACAAGACCTTGTGCCTCCCTTTTCTACCATTACAAATGAAAAAGAAAAAAAAATTCTGTAAAATATTAATATTCTGCTTATAGAGACTGTGAGCTGTTTATTAATCTGAGAATTGCATCTTCTTTTCCTATTGTACAGCAACCACAAGCTGTTTTAGTGTCTGCTTACACTTCTATTAATTCATCAAGAAAGGTACCACAGATGAGAAACAAAATTCTGTGTTGGAACAGCTTTGTCATCTCTATTCTACAATTACAAAGGAGGGAAAATGGCAGAGCACCATGTTTCATGACTCTTTGGGCACTGAACCCTCAAGTGCACTGTGCAATAGCAACTTTGCAGTAATCAGAACTAAAGAAGCAGTTATAGGTTCCCTTTCCTTTCCCTTTCAAGGATTCAGAATGTCTCACCACACTAAGGGCAGAATCAGGCACAAGAGGAAACATATCTATCTTTATCAACATCAGATGAATCTTTCTAATGATAAATTAAGCATAATGAATAAGATAAACATCTTGCTCCTCACTGAGCTGTCAAGAAGAAAAAAATTATGGTTACTGTCAAATACCTCACTAAGATGTGTGAAGATCACTTAGGTAGGGTGCAAAGAAGCTAAAATTCCACATTACACGAAGAGAAATGAGGAAGATTGGGGACATTTCTGAGCCTGAATTATGCTAGACTTCTCTTCCTCCTAAAGTATGCAGTACTCTCAACACTGAACTGAAAAATGCATAAAGAAACATAAATTTTGTTAATGGCACATCAGGAACACTGAAATGTCACTGCTCTTTTTCCTATCAAAACCAGAAGGAAGTAACACCTTCTAGAAGGGCACCAGAGTTTATTTCCTTGTAATCTACCCCTTACAAATAAAATAATTGTTACATCAAATACAAAATTTTCCCCCAAGCTGCTTGAAAAAACCTCATCAAAACGCACTATTTCTTCAATTTAGGGCTGTATTACCAAACATGCCCCCTGCTGCTGACACCCTGGTTCTCCCCTTTCTATCTTGTCTCCTGGTCTCACCACAGCACATTAGAGAGCCTTCCTTCATCTTCCATGATGCAGGCTGGAAAGATAAACACAAACACAAGGAGATCTTCCTTCATTATGGCTTAAACACAGTTAAGATTGTTTAAGGGGTTGCTTTGAAACCTACACTATAAAAATCAGACTGAAGAATGAAGGTGTCATTTAAAGACAGTATTTTCAAAACATGCAGATGTGTACTTTCCACAACACAAAGCTGGCAAGGCTGTCCCAAATAAGTTCAGTGGACAAAAAGAAAAGTGAATGTCTTACATTTAGTGAAAATACTTTCCTTCTCTGTGCTTTGATCAGTCTATTGGCCTCCCTTTCCACTTAGCAATACCACTTTTTCCCCCTTATTCAGCCCATTGGGGGACAGCTGACAAACCCAGTTGCACCTCAGCAGAGGGCAGGCAGTGCCACTTACAGATAACTTTTCTCTGGGCACATCTGCTCTCTGAATGAGCAAAACACAGACATACACCAGGGCTTTGCACCCGCTATTTTTTTTTTTTCTGCTGGGTTCTACATTATTCTTTCAAAACAGATTTTCCTTAGCATTTTCCACACAACCTCAACACATTCAGGTCTTCTGAAAGAGCACCAGGTCTTTTTCCCCTGCTGAAACCTTTGCATCCTGCTTTGGTAAAGCTTACTCTAAGAATTGCCCTTTCCCCCTCAGCTGGCTGGTGCAAAGGCAGTGCAGTCCCAGTTAAATTAGCACTCTGTACTTAAGTGCTGCAGCTTCAACTCAAGGACAACTTACACTTCTCACAACAGCAACTTAGCAGAGATCAAAAGAGATGATGAAGAACTTAACTTTGCCATGCTAGTGCTTGCTCTCTAAAGCTCATAAGAAGTTATTGAATTATTTATTTGAGAACAAAAAAAAAAATAAAATTTACATTTGAAGGTAGCAAATGGCCTCATTTTCAATGCTGTTAATTCAACATCCCTAATAAGCAGCCCAGAGAAAAGTATTTATTAGCCATAAAATGAGGTTTCACAGATCTTACTTTCTCTGTTGAGTATTATGCCTACTATGGGAGATTAAAGGTATGTAGAGCTATTTATAATTTCTTTTCCCACACAAAAATCTCTTGCAATCCATAAACTCCTTATAACTTAATTTTTTTAAGAAGTGTATCTTAATTTTGTTGTATCTTTTCTTCTCCCTGGTTTTACTATGCTATTATTTTTTTTTTTTTAATTACTAATGTTTTTCTTTATAGCTTCTTTACTGCACTTCCAAATGACTTTGTATTTTGCTGCTGCCTGTTTTCCCACAGGCTGTGCATCCCTACCTCCACCACGGTTTCTGCTCCTTTCTACATGTTCTGTGTAGGAGGGTTGCCCAGGCAGATCCACCTGGTAAGACCCTCTCACCTCTCCTCCCTTCCCTGCAACCCAGCAGGCACAAGGCTGATCCACTCACACTGGCCCAGAACCAAAAGGCAGCTACTGCAGGCAGCCCAGTGGCTATTCCCATGGAGCAGGCGGCTGCCAGGCAGGACTTTTACCTCTCTCAAATGCAGCTCCATGCACATTCCCACAGATGCTGTGGGCTTCTGGAAGAGCAGGGGGAAGGCAGCAAAGTGCAACATTGATAAGCATTTTGACAAAACCTGGGCCAAAGCATAGAATCATTGAATCGTTTAGTTTGGAAAAGTTCTCCAAGATCACAAAGGCCAAGACAGCACTGCCAAGTCCACCAATTAACTCTGTCCCTCAGTGTCACATCTACACATCTGTTAAATACTTCCAGGGATGATGACTCCACCACATCATGGACAGTCTATTCCAATGCTTGACAACAGTTTTGGGAAAGAAATTCTCCCTAATACCCCATCTAAACCTCCCCTGGTACAACTTGAGGCCATGTCCTCTCATCCTGTCTCTTGTTATGTGGAAGAAGGGACACCCACCCCAGGTGAGGCACTACCAGGCCAACCAACAGACCACAGCTTCTGAGCAAGGTCATGATATGGCAACAGACAGATGCAGGAAAGGGAAGCCATGAGATGCTGCAAATCCTTGACTGCCTGAGACACTTCTCTGTGGCCCTCGTGGAACCTTCATGTGAATCCTTCTGGGCTGACAACGGTTCCACCCACTCAGCCACCAGCAACTCATCCAGTGTTTCCCAATCCCTCCAGATACCTCTTCAGCTGCCTGAAAGAGTGCTAGAATCAAGGGCCTAACGGCAGCTTAGGTCAGGAGGGCTCTAAGGAAAGTCAGCATAACCACTGCAGGAGCACCACACCTTTCCTGACAGAGATCTCCTTCACTTTTCTCCCCCTTGCTTCTCCTAACACACTCACACCCAGGCAAACAGGAACACAGTCAGTCTTCCTCATGACATAGTTGCGCTGCTTGAAACAAGGGAATAATTCATATTTATCCACCATCCAAGGGAGTACCAGAGTGAAGAAGTCTTTCCTGCTCACTTCAAGGAATCACTACAGGGAATGTCTCTAGTAAGCCCTGTTCCACTCTGCCAACTCTTACCCTTTTAAACATGTGTCCTGACGATTTTCCTAAAACTCCACTATCTGGAGTCATGTTGTCCAATACACTGACAATCCATTCAGAAAAAAAAATCAGCCTCGCTTTCACAGTTTCATGTGAAAGACTAAAAGACCAATCCAAACAAAATTTTAAAATATAAAAAAAACACAGAAGGGGAATTATTTTTCCCAGTTTTTACACTTGCAGAATTTATTTTCTGATTTTTGGGTACAGCAATATCATGTCCTTGAACAGACCATGTGGCACTCTGTCCTGCATGGCTGGTAACTTGCATGTACCAGCTCAGAAGTTTCTCTCCTCCAGTGCTCAATCACCCCATGTTCCCCACAGGCTCTTTGAAGAAAGAAAGGTCATGCTTTTCACATTTGCTCTAATTCACTCTAGATTTGCCTTCTGAAAGGGATAAGAGTAATAAAGCATGACACACCAGGCTCTTTCCTATACTACCCTTCCCCCTCTCACTTTCATGTTCTTAGTCGTAAACAGATGCTCTTCCACTTCGGGTAGGAGCTTGCATTTTGCTAAGAGAGATCAGGAAACTACCACATGGTGAAGCAGAAGAGAATTTCTTCCCTAGCCCTTCTCAAACACTGGCTGAACTTTAATGTTTTAAATATATCCATGATTGCTGTTCCTCATACAATGCAAGCCACGTGCAGGTCAGCAGACTGGGAAAAATCACATAGGAAGGAGGATAATTGCTTATCTTACATTACCTACAGCAGCCCTGAAATTCTAGATTAAAAACAGTTTTGATGTGTCCTCTAGCACCTGACTGAGATTTATGCAGAGGTAGAGCAGGATGATACCTTTCAGAGTAACAGCTTACTAGACTAAAACTCTAATGACCCCGCTCATAGAAGCCAGGATCAAGCAGCCCAAGACCTGTGCAGTACAGCTGAGACACAACAGCAGTGCTGTGCATTACAGTCTTTAAACTCCAGCCCATTTTCTATTGCAGCCTGTTGATTTCACAAAGGAATTTTAAAATGTAAGTGCAAGACACACACAATAGTTTATCAGTTATCACCTGTAATGCTCCACAAAATGTACTGCATAATATGATGTTATGCACCTCTGTTATCTGTGATGGCAAAGTTCCTGCACTAACTCACTGAGTATACTCTGATTTTGATCCAACAAGGAACAGAAGGTTAATAGCCAGGCCAAAGAAAATCTGGGAAGCCTAAACAACACCTTGTAAAATCGACAATTACCAAGTCAAAGAGCCATGCCAAGAAAAGGCTGGGAGATGAGGGTGCAGGGTTCTCTCTTTCATTTTCTTTCCTTTTTTTTTCCTTAACAAAGAAAGAAAGAAAAAAAAACCTGCTTAGAAAACAGACACCTACATGCAAACGCTGCTTCAAAGCTTTTAGCACAATCTCCCAGGGCAGAACAATAGCGGCTCTGTGCTCATAACCAGCTCAGGCTGTTCCAGGCAGGAAGAGGGTGCCCTTGCCTTTTACAGCAAATGTTTTTTTTGTCTGATGCTCAGGTCTACGAAATCTGGCTCAAGCTCTTGAAAATTCAGAGTCTGTGAAGAAGGACAGTGGGCAGCAAGTAGGTACTCCAGTGACTGAGGCTGTAATTAGATGCTTTTAGCAACATTTGCCTACCCCAGTCCTGCTCAATTTCAGCAGTACTTAGGCTGGAAAAGAAGCAGAACCAAAATGAGAGATAAAGCTGCATTTTAAAGCACCCCTTGTTCCTCTGATGTCCCTACTGTGCCAGCAAAAGGATACCTTGCAACAGGTACTCACTATCTTGCTACTAAGAGGAAAGCACAGCTCTGCCGTGAGAGCTGTCTACCTGCTAAAAAAAAAATTACAAAAATCTGCTGTCTCCTGTTGTCAGGTCTATTAAAAAATAGTAAGCCAATTAGAGAGGGTTGGCTTATTAAGCCTCCACAGGTTCTAAAATACTGTTCTCCACAGGTTGCTCCAAGAAGGCCTGACCTAAAAAAGAATTTATCAGATTCCCCAAGACTGATCCATTCAGAACTCTAAACCTGGTTCTTTAGCTCTGGACTCATCTCAGAAACAGACATTAAAAATATCAAATGTTCTTCTGTAAAACCAGTTCTCTCTCTATCAGGAAAATAGAGCAGGGACAATAGCTCTGGCAAAGAGCTTTCCTTCCAGTGAGCCAGGCAAGTTTCTGCAGCTTCTCCCCAGTTTTATGGCATGACTGGAGAGGTGCTTGTTGCTTGACACACATGTGGACATCCCTATCACATCCCCAAACTCATGCAAGCATCCCTGCTGAGCACCTGGGCAGATTCAGCTCCATCCCAAGGTTGTGGAAAAGGCCCAGGGGGAAAACTGCAGGAGTCTGTACTGCCACAGTTCCATCTCTTCACAGCTCTGAGCAGCTGAGAGAAGAGGGCAATGTGAGCTGCTGGCTTGATGATCTGCCAGAAAGGCACTTGGGATCATTGTTTTATTCTGGCATGCTATGTAACATATAAAAAAGGCCATTACATGATTGTTTCAATCAAACACATGGTTTTAGGATGGAGGGAAAATAAAACAAAGCAGCAAAGCTGTTTGTATCAGTAGTAGCAGTTGTAAACAACCATTCTCTTTGTTAGGCTCTTCAAATCTCAGAACACTGGTGGTTGAAGCACCCCATCACACTGGAAATGCAGCTTTCTCTAAATGAACTCATGCAAACTTTTCCTCCCAGAATAGCAGGTAATTTTAGTGCTCTAGAAGACTTGCAGGACTGTTCCTGCACCATGGTAGAAATATAACTGATGGGAGAAATGTACACTCAGAAGATTTTAATGCAAGTTTTGCACTGCTGCACATGTCAAAGAATTTTTAAGGGTTAATATGTAAGGGTCCATGACTTGCATGTTGAAGTGGAAAAGCTTCCTGACAGGACAAAACCATAATCAAAATTCTTCCTCACAAATCTAAAGTCCTCAAGGAAACAGAAGATCTATGTCAAGCAAGTTACTCTAGACATAAACTTCCACATTCTGTAATGCAAGTGGAGCTTATGGCGTGCTACTCTCTACAGTAAGTGCTCCATAAGAAATATAAGGTTTGACTACCATCTACAGAAAGTGTAAATGATACAAAAAAAGAGAAACCAAAAGCAACCAACCAAAAAAAAAAAAAAAAACCAACCAAAAAACCCCAAACAAGAAGTCCAAACAAACAAAACAAACAAAAAACACCACAACAAAACCCAAGAAAACCCTCCAGAAATAACCGTTAATCAGAAATATTCCAAAATGACCACTATTTCAAAAATCTTGACATCTTATTTTAGTGTAAAGGCAATGAAACACACTGATTTTGTCACAATATTTAAAATGTTCATTTGCTCCTGACTTACACCGAGGCTTGTTACTCTCCATTGGGATGCTCCTTGCCTTCACATTTGAGAAAGAGCAACTGCCACAAAGGGAAGTGATTCAGTTAAAAAAAATCCCAGCAGGTCATGCCTTCTGCCAAATGCCCATGGCTTCTCAGGACAACGAAGCAAATGGACATATTTCTGTTAGGACACCAGTGACAGCAGAAAAGTCATCAAATCCATAAACAGTTACTGACCTGCCAGGACAAATGTCATAAAACAAAATTAAGGCCCATCATCCAGTGAAAAGGATTTCTGAGAGCGATTTACAAGGGCAATCTATACACGCTTACCCTGGGCAGTGTGTGATTAGCAGTGCTCTGCCACAGCTCATCTGGCATCTTACAGCCCTTGGCTTCATGGGGTGGGGAGCACAGCCTACACTCCTGTTAATAAATACCCATTCCCATTCCAAACTCCAACTTCAAAGTGCTGCTTATGCCTCCTCCGAGAGAAAGGCTGAGTGACTTCCCTTCAACTGTACTCATCTGTGTCAAATTTCGCTATCAGTAAGTCAACGTGTAATTACAATCATCCATCCATAAAAGCTGGGGGATGGAAAGAGAAAAAGGGATATGTCCTTGTTTTTCAGGCACTAAGGAGAGACTTGGGGATTTTCCAAGACTCCAGAAACCGGAGAACAACAGGGATCAAAAACTTCTGGCTGTTGTTTCTTCTGATATGTATCTGGATCCACACAAACACATACATGTCAGTGGTACACCATGGCTTTAAATGGTACCAGGAAATTACCAGATCAAGATGACCTTAATTTCTCAACACAACCGTGCTCGCACCACCTGAGACATCTCAAGTGAGTCGGTCTGGACCAGGCTCCATTTCTTGGTCTATTCACTCTGGCAAGATCAGCTACTGGACAGACATCAGAGAGATGCTTATCACAGGGACTCCACTGCCCCACTGCTTTAACAGAAAATCAGCTGCCTGAAAACACCAACAGTGTAGGAACCAAAATCTCCATTTTCTCCTGGGTTTAGGAGAATCACATCACTGGCAAAGAGCAGACCCCTGGTGAAAGCTGGTATCTCTTATTTAGCCAGCCCAGAAGCCTGTGAAGAAAACCACAGGAAGCTAGTAATTAGCTTGTCAGTGTCAAAAACCCCCAGAAGCTACAACCCTTCTACAACAGAGAAGGTTTCCAGACGTAGTGATTACTGTTATACACATATAAACATTCACAAGACATGTAGTCCACTTTCATAGAAAAAGTTGCAAAACAAAAGCTACAAGGCTGACATGAAGGATGCCTAGTTTGGAACAGAAGTGCTACAAATATGTAAGCTAGAACTTGGCCAAATATAAACATTTTTAAGGTGATAAAGATAATACTGCAAATTTATTAACAGAGAATAAAATCATCATATTTCAAAAAGTCTCTTCTCTCAGCATGAAAAGAAATTTACATGGCCTATCAAGCAAACACTGAGTCATCCAGATCTATCCAGACAGGAAAAGAAGGTGTCTGTTCAAAGATAAAATGTACAAAACCCAAAATTCAAGTGCATTGATTTGATCCCCTGCAGATTTAGAGAAAAAGAAGGGAAAAGCCAAAACAGGAAACTGAAAACACCTTTATCTTGAGCTGAAGAAACAATTTAAACTGAGAACTATGCCAAAACCACATAAATACTATTAATAATATAGAAGGTTTTCATGGCTAATAGTGGCAACAGATGCAAACAAACTGTGTAAAGGCAGAGCAGATTATTTTAACAGCTCACCACATGCAAACCTCTCTAGCATCAAGGACAAAGGAAGGAGAACAGTGCATCATTTAAATTTCCCCTTATGCTATCAGCCAACAGCTTGTGACTTCTCTTTTCACCTAAATCAGAACTTTTCTAGGAGAGACTGTGGGAGAGTCATTAAAAGAGAAAGGACAGTGGTACTTGCAGAAACACAGGAAAAGAAAATACTCAAGAGGCAAAGGAAGCAATGACTGTAAACAGGTGACATTCCTGTCACCATCTCATTTGAAACAACTGTTTGCTTACAATGCAGTAATAACCAAAAAACATTTCTGGGAGAGGTGGTATGGGAATCCATCCACATCACTTCCTTGACATCTTCTACATCCAGCCCCCCTTGTGTACAAACTAAGAAGGTGTTTTGACTGCTGGTCTGGGAAAACAGTACAATCTTTTAAATTCTTTCCCTGCCCAGTGTATTCAGAAATAACAATATCTTTTACAATTGGGGCCTATATGAACTCTGCAAAGTGCTTAGGTCTTTGGCAAACAAAATTACTCACCACACTGTGCTAAGAAAATTAAGAAGCAGCCTAAGTGAACATAAACTTGCAATTTTTAGAGGTGCTTGCTGAAGCTGCCATAGGACAACCTTTTCAGCATTGCAGCTGGGTTCTAAACATGCAAAGCTGCATATTTCCAAAGAAGACAAAACTCCAGGTATCAAAGAGCATTCTGTCTCAACTCCTCAACTTTCTTTACTAATGTGGAGGCTAGAAAAGACCAAATAAAACAGCCCTGAAAAAGAACATAGAAATTTAGTTCTTATCTAAGAGCTGAGGTATCTGAGAGATTGAAGTCTCTTGGTGTAAAACACAATTTGCAGACCATGTCATCAAGGTATATTTAAGAAATTACTTCTTGAATATGTAAAACAAGAACCTCTCATCAAAAAAGTGTTCCCATAGTAACTTCACACATAAACATCTTTACAAACCATGAGCTGGAAGGTGAGTGGGGGAAGAGGGCACAACTTCAAACCAGAAGTGGAAGAGCTGATGAGATTCTTTGCTTCCCTCCAAAAGAAATAAAAACAGCTAGAGTGAAGTGGTGGGGAATATTAAATCAAGGAACAAAGTGCTAAGAAAAGGTGAAAAAACCCTTCTGATGAAAGCCAGGCCCTTTGCAAAGGGCTATGCAGCTCTTCTACCACAACCATTTGAAGCAGTTATGCTATGAGGGGAATGTGTTCCACATCCCATTCCTGTTCTCACAAGCTCTGGGCAGTTCAGCAAACACTTCTGTGCACAAGGTAAACATAAAATAAAACTGATAAAGGGCTTATTTGCTTTTTGCTTTGAGCAGCATCATCAATTAGCAGTAAAATACTAAAAAAGTTGGGCCATCTCAGTTTACTTTTCCATGTTAATTAGTAGTAAAGGTCAACACAAAAAAATTCGTTCATTAAGGATATGAACCCATGTGATCTGACCCACACTGGATGTAGTTATCCATGTGCTTTCAGTGATGATGAAAATCAATCTCTCTCACATGTTTCACAAGCCATCACCATCCTCCCCAGGCTGAATCTCACAAACAGAGCAGACCCAAGTCCACTCTGACCTCCTGTAGAAAGCAGCAGGCTCATCCCAGCTGTCCCTGCCACTGTCATCTGCATTCACTGAGCCATTCAGTGCACAGGCTAACCAAAAGGGACCTTAGGGGCAGGAAAGGCATGGAGGAATTAGGTTATAGGCTGATCAATTCTCTGATCAATAGGAACAGCAACCAATTTACAGAACTGACTGCACTGGTAATTGGTCTGTATAAATGAAGGGGAAAGAGGAGGAAAAAAACCCAGATGGGGACAAGAGTAGCTCAAACTGGTTTGCAGCATCAAAAACCACACCAGTTGCAAGCAAGCATTGTTTCTTGAATTTATATGGCACACTTTCATCCTGAGGCATGGAAAAGGAGGTGTTGTTTTCTTTAATTAGACCAGTTGTGTTGTTTGGTTTTTTTTTTTTAATTAGACCAAGGCATACAACTGGGGAGGATGAGCAGGGCTGAGCATCAGCCGTGGGCAGTCATGGTGCCAGCAAGGAGAGAAGTGGAAACACTGCTGGAACTGCAGCCTCACTCAGTTCTCATGAGCACAGCACAGAGCACGCTCCCTCAAGTCACAGCCTCAGATCTCAAACAAAAAAAGGGCTGTTCTTATATGGTGTTTCTGCAGACCACCATGCCAGGCGGTTTTCCTTTCAACACAGTAGCCCCAGGTGTAATGTTTTAACAGTGTAGCCCACATGCACCAGGAGGACATACCTGGGTTCCTGGCTGTGGACAGACACAGAAGCCCTGCCACTGAACCCAGGATCTCATCAGCTGTAGGAAACTCAGGGCTGCAGTTGTTAAAAATGCCATCTATTCTAATGCATGACTCAGCCACCAGCCACGCAGGAGCTGGGCTCATTTGTGCTCCTGATCTCCTAGGGAGCAGGATCCTGGCACATCCCAGCAACCTTTCCTCGCTGCTCTCAGGGTCAGAGCTGGCATACCAAAGCAGGCATGCCTGAAACCATGCAGTCCCAGGGACACTTTTCCAGTCCCTAGAACAGCAGGCATTTTCACCTATTCATTTCAATCCCCACTTGGCCTGCAGCAGAGGAGGCACCTGGGCTCCTATATCTCCTCCCTTGGGCAGGACCTGGCTGCACAAACTACCCCAGGTGCCTGTTTCCTCAAGCACACCTCTCTAGGAGGCCAAAAAATTGTTCCCACAAAAGTAAACATCCAGCCTACTGGCAAAGCGGAAGACGCTTTCAGACTTTAAAATTATTATCAGTTGTACTTGATGGCTGAGCACCAGGACAGAGTTGTAACTACATGGCTGTGATGCTGTGCAGGAGAACAGACTTCATGAACTCCATAAACAGCCACTTAATAACAAATGAGAGAGAGAGCGCAGATTTCCTCATGCTGCGTTGCCATTAATCCAGAGGGACCAAATGTGAGATGGAGAGAGAAAATTTAGATGGTACTTACAGTATATACACTTACATATCATGTCTCAAATCTTCCACCAAGAGTGCAAATTAACAGACTAATTTGTTCAATATTTTTTAAACTTAGCAGGCCACTGCTGTACTAGGGGACGGTAGCGATATGAATCATATTCCACCTAATCACCACGTACCAAATAGACTCACATTTTCATTAATCTGTGGAGCCTTCATTAGGTCTTAGAACCATTTTTAGCAGCAGAGGAATCTAGAAATTACACAATAAATTTTGATCCACTTCAGTGTTCTTGCTTACTGTTCAGCAACTTTCATAGTGTTACTAAGGCATAGCCTATTTCACTGTTGTAAATATGCAGCCCCATATGACTCTTGGATACAGTAATCTTTAGGCTCATTCTAAGCACATTTTATTTGCACTGAAAGAAAATTAGGCAGTTAAGCTAGCAGAAAATAAATCAGACCAAGTGTATGAACTGATCCAGTGGCTGAACTCATGAAAGTTCTGTCTTCCACTTCAAACAACTAAGAGATGGTAAAAATCACTTGCAAGCATGCAGCAGAGCAGAAATTATCTAAATGCCAGCTACGTGAGATTACCTGTACCACCACCGTTATTTTCTGCCAAACAGGCTTTGCATGACCAGTTCTCACGCTTGCAAATCATCTGGCAGTGCTCTGACAAAAGCCCTCTGAGGTGCATGGGAATTCAACTCACCGGGAACATCTGAGAGGCTTTACATGCTGTGTGCATGGACCTAATACACTGATCCTACAGAGCCTCGGATTACTCTCGGCTTCTCAGGGCTGCAAAAATACCTTCATGGATATTCAGCCAAGCATGTATCAATGCAGAGCCATATGCTAGAGTCTGAGGTAAACTGGATGCTCTGAGGTGTAGTTAAGGAGCTACAGTATGGAATTATGAAGAGGCCAAATGGCACAGATGCTGCTACGCTGACAGAGCAGGGTGGTCAAACCACAGCAGCTGGGAGTTACACCCACTTGACATCAATAGCTGTGCGACTGAGGCAGAAGCAGGCACAGCAGGTGGCAAGACACTGCAATAGGGAGAAGGACCCAGCAGGCAAGTGAGAAAAAAACCTAGACATTCTGCTGGCCCCACAACAAAAAGGACACAGAGACAGAACAGCAGCTAGAGGGAAGTAGAGATTCAAATTTATCAGGACACACACAAAGAGAATGGAGGTGGTGTTTCACCATCACCTTCCAAGACTTTTAGTATCTACCAATCCCACCATATGAAAACTTCAGAAATCTGAACTGTTAAGTAGGTCAAGCACACAGACTGCAGTGTTAGAGCTGCTTCATCAAATACAGTTTATAAAAGGTGGGGAGCCTTTTGGAAACCACCAATTTTTACATGAGTTGGGTGTAAAATCAGCAGGTGGTTGACATCAGGTTACTGTGCTTTTGGGAAGTTTAGTATTAGGTTTGAAAGAAAGGCTTAACTCTCATTCACAGCAACATAGTACTACTATTAATGAACCAGGTAATTAGCAGCTCTAAAAAGAAGGGTATCTCTGAGTGTTGAACATCAAAAGCACTTCACTCATTTGCAGTTTAAAGGCCAGAATTGGCAAGATCCTGTGCACTCTCTGCTCCCATTTAGAGTTAGTGGAAATGAATGGCACATAACATAATCTGACCCTCTTAGGGTCAGAACCAAAGGAAGAAGAATTTATCTGACTTACATTACCACTTCACTTGGAAAATACTTAAAACTTTGGAAATGACAGAAGGAAAGCCAGTACTGAATTCATTACAGAAATCCTCATTTTCAGGAAAGGTGTTCTGGGAACATATAGTGAAGAGCCACAAAAACAGCTACTCCACATTTTCAACATGCTGCTGCAAACTGCAAGTTCCTGAGGAAATTAAGGGAAATCTTGAAAGCTCTGTAGAAACTATGAAGATTCAGTGCTGAACCTCTTACAGGTCAAACATAAATTATGTACCTTACTACCAACATGGGTCCATTATTAATTCCATCTGCAACATCCAATATGTTCATTTCTCTCAACTTCTACTTTATCCTTTTCATTCCTCTTCACACAGGCAGTGCTCACCTTGGCTAAGACTCTTGGACGACTCTTTTTAACACAGTAGAGAGTAGAGTTAAAAAGAGAGTCAAATGCATGTATTTTAAATTTCTTAATAAGCTAAAAATTTGCACCGGTAAGTCAGGGCTCTTCCCCTCTCTTTTGAGCAAATATTTTATTTATGACCTATTGTAACTATGGTAAAAATCAGACTGTGAAGTCTTGCATGGCTTTATCTGTTTTGAAAGGTGCTTGGCACACCTTTCTGACCTCAAAAAGGCAAGAAAAAAAATGTATGAGTGTGTTGTGTATCAACTCAAATTCTAATGTTGTGGAATACCACCAGGAATATTCCTTTAATGACCCCAGCAAACAGATACAGTCAGAGAAAAACTTAACAAGACTTAACAGTGCACGATTCAGTCTCTGTAAAAATCTGTGAGGCAGCAAAAGAAAGGGGCCTGGACAGTGCAGGTGAGCACTATCAATACATCCCTTCTAACTGCAGGGAGGAACAAACCAGAGAGCAGGAGTATTAGACGTATTTTTCTGATGACCAGGGCATGTCCAAAAGGAAAGGGTGCAGTTTTTCAAAGAGTGAAGTTGCTGGAAAGGGAACTGAAGAACACTTCGACTCTGGAAGGATTTGTCCTGTTTCCATCATTAGTATTCCACTGCTCCCTGCAAAGACCTCAGAGATGGCAGAACAACTCGTGATGCTTGCAGCCTGCCACTGAACTCCTAGGTTTGGATTCACGCCTTAGAGTCTCAGGACAGCCCTAACTAAATCTTCACATTTATATTTAGCTATACATACAAATGCAATTGCAAACCAAGAATGTGAAATGACCTATGCAAAGCCTACAGATCTTTCATTCTTACAGATTTCACCTTTGCATCAGTGGTTATTGGTTGCATGGAGAACAGGAGTAATAAAAAAAAAATTTACAGAACAAGCCAGTGACATCAAGAAATTCTGTTACTGATGGAGTATTTGTCTCCTCTCCTCCAATCCAGTTTTGAAGCCCATCTAACTTTTTGAGATCTCACACTTCAGGTTGCCTGGCAGAGCTGATGGAAAAAACCCCCCAACTTATCTCCCATCATGAAAACCCCAGTGATTCCCCTTTGCTTCTCACAAGAACATCTGGAAAGTAACACCATACAAGAGATTTGCTCAAGGGTAGGAGGGCATGAGAAGGGAAAAATCCTTCTGAATATTTGTGCTATATTTAAGCACCAGACCAAAGCTTGCACTTGGAGTGAATGTCTCTCTGCTGTGGGAATGCAGATCCAGGCACTGAACAAGGATGTGGTAAGCTTTTCACAACATGCCCCAAAGCAATGGCATTACTGCAAGACTGTAAAAGTCGAAAGTGCAGTGCCTCTATCTTCTATTGGAATTGTTGCAGGGAAAACACATGGAACAAAAAGAAATTTCAGTAGTGTGCTGGGGAAAAAAAATCTCAGTTTTCAGCACAGAAAGTTCAACTGTTTTGTAGAAATGCCACCTACAAAGAAGGTGTAAGCAAAGCAGGAAGGATGCAGTAAAATCAAAGCATCTCAGACAACATTTCAGAAGGTGTCTTAGCTTGGAATTCAAAATCCACATAAAACGGTAGCAATATCAGAATCAATTGTCAGTGAAAGCAGTGAGAGCTACAGGTACTTAACTAAGTTGAGGAAGGAACATCCAGAACAAGCAGGCATATTAATTCTATTTTTTAGATCCGTAAGTTTAGGGAACCGCCTTCTGAAAAGCAAACTGACCTAATTTTCGTAGTATCACCTCACCACAACTTGTTATTTGTGCAATCAGCTGTTTCCCTTCCCCATCCTAACAGGAACAAAAGTATTGTTCATGAAAAGTGGCACCTAAGAAAGAACAAGACTGATACAGGATGACTGCACAGAAAATTAAATTTTTGGGGAAGCGTATTCCCAAGGTGAGTAGTTCATGTAATCAAAATCATTGTGGGAACTACTCACCACATCTAAATTCATAAATAACAAAATTAAGTCATTACCAAAAGAGCAAAGAGCTGCTCAGCCTGAACTGCCAGTACTGCACCTAGCATTTGAGACTAACAGCAGCCTGTTCACATGAAATACAAAGGAAGTTAAAGCAGCTTCTTGCATGAACTAAGTAGGTGGAAGCTACACTAAGTCTCAGGATTAGGGACTCTGTAGGAGTCAACAAGCAAACTTACCACGGGAGCTAATTGCCTTTTTATTTTCCTGTATGACTGGGAAACAGTGACTTTACTCATTGCCAATTCAAGATAAAGATATGTCTATGTGACACCTACATGACAGCCCAGCTAATTAGGGCACCAGAAGAGATGTGCCACTGGGAACACAGAGCTGTGGGCTGATACTCTCTCAGAGCACAACTCCTTCTGCACAGAGTGGGAGCTGCTGCCACAGTCTCAGTGCTGTTGCTGTTTCCCCATCTCACTGGGCTCCACTCGGCTGTCGGACGCAGCACAGACGTGCTCTTGCTCCTGTCAAGATGACTCTGCTTAAAGCAGAAAGTATTAAACACTGACAGACATCCTACATGCATCATAACTCACACTGTGTAAAGTGAAAACAGCAGATTATTCTGTTTTCTTTTGCTTCTGTGTTTTTCCAGTGTCTCAAGCAGTAGCTAACCTGTAACACCAAGGGCAGAGGGTTTAATGTACAAGCTCATAAGTAAAGGCAATACTTCTGAAATGTAGAACAGATAAAGGGGGAATTGCAGGATAAAACTGTGTGGTTTAAAACACCACATTTTTTTTCTTCCTTTACAACTTTTCACATCAGCAAACAATCCTCTAAAAATTATGGCTAGATCTTACACTAGATGCATGCCAATCGTGGGCCATTATTCATTTAAAAATCCATTCTCTTCCTAATTAAAAAGGAGGTTACTTTTACCCTAACTCATAAACACCTGATTACCTTCCAAATCAAAAGTGTGGTTGCCATATTCTATCTGGAGGTGTCTACAGAGTCACACCTTGCTCTCTTGTACTTTAGCATGTCTGTTTTTCATTGAAAAGGGAAAGAGTAGGAAAGTCAATTTCACAGGTATCCTGGTCAAGATGGAAAGGTTTTATTGGAGAGGAAAGTTGGGCCTCAGGCTAAATTTTTGGGGCTTAGAGGAGTGTTCAGGAATTTGTTTTCAAATGAGCTCTGCAAGTTTGCTCAGCTTGGACATGAACTATCATGAAAGTCACATTCTCCCTGCTTCACTTCTTCAGCTGGTTGAATAAGTCCTTTCAGTGGTTGTAAGACTGCACTTTCCCAGTACATAAAAACTTGGCCACAAGATTGCCTCTTCCCAGTCACTAGGTGCTCTGCACACACAAGTAGTATTTTTAATCTCACATCCAGTTATACTGGCACACAGACTTTCACCAATGTCAATTACATTGTACAGAGCTTGTAGAGCAGTATCTAACTTGGAACTTTTTTTTTTTTGTGAACTGTGTCTTTTGGAGCATTCCTACATGAGACAGCTATGACTTTTTGCTGTATTTATGTTTACGTGAAGTCTCTTCTGGGCCATGCACTGAACTACAAGCAGTGTTAAGTTATCCTGGTGCAACATGGAAAGTTGAAATTAAAACCTGCCTTTCTACTCCTTCCTCCATTAGTACACATGCTATTGTACTGCAAAATCTAGCAACAACAAATGATAAAAACTTCCACTTGTCTTTTGTATATAAGAATTACAGAGGAACTACAATTGCTGACCATGGTTATTACTGAAGTAACAGTAAGTTGGTTATATTTTACTCATTCTTAAATATCACACTTTTGATCAACTTATCATAGAGATAACTAAATTACTATATTTATTTTCATACTGAGTAATATAAGTAGAGAAACATACTGTGTCATTCATAGCTGGACTTCATGCAGCTTAGAAGTTTAAGGCAAGGTCTCACTATATACATAAGGTTTGTTTGTATTAAGATTGGCCTGAGTTTGAAATGCATTGGCTAAGAATAATATGTCAAAAAGGGCAGAATTCCTAAAATGTCACCAGATTAATAGGAACCATTAAAAAGCAATACAAGATAGAGTGGTATCTTTTATTTTATTAGAGTGAAAGTCTTCCTTTAAAGTTCTTCTCCAGAGTGGACAGGTTTATAAATCATGAAGGTGATCATGCCCTTGAAATCCTCCTCAATTACAGCTTTAAAAAGAGAGAAGAATAATCCCCTTCTGATTCAGAGATGTTTTAACTTGGACATTTGCACAGATAAACTAACACATCTACATCTCAGACAGTGGAAGAAAAATACACATATCTTATAAAATGCTTCTGTGGCAAAATCACAGGGGAAACACCGATAAAGTACAACCCTCTCCCTACCTCTCTGGAAATGCTGATAAAGCTAAGAAAAACAAAAATTTTGCAGTAATGTAGAGTCAAGCAATTACCTTTATCAGAAAGAAATTTTTAACGGCTGCACCAAAAACATCAGCTTCCCCTCACCCTTAGATTTAAGTATCCCTACTACTTTATGTATTTTTTTTCCTCTGTTAAACTGTGTGGGCAGTCTCTTAGGAGAGACTGCCATGATACCAACAAATTTGTAGTAAGGAGTGATTTGACACTATGCTGATATGCATACTGTACTGTGAGTAAGAGACAGCAGCTTACCAAATCATTTTCTGATTAAAAAAACCCCAAACACTGGCCATCAGGAAAGGTCTCCAAAACTAACAGCCAGAAGAAGATTTCAGAGGGACAGTCACCATCTGCTTCTAGCCAATATGGCCAAAAAAAAAAAACATATCATTCTGCAAACTGTGTAAATTCAGCTACTTTTACTTTGTACTTATTTTGCTCCTCCAATTGATCTTTGAAATGTTCAACGTCTGACAGAGAAGAAAAAGGACCTACATACATGAAAGAATGGACATGAGAAGAAATACCACCAAGGAAGCTTCAGCTGCCAATATTTCTTCAGCTGCCAAGCTTTTAACTTAGTACTTTCCTTTCTTTCTCCTCTGCATGGAGAGCAGATGGATTCACACTCCAGTATCTGGTGGCATCACAAATCAGTGAATCTCAGCTTGACTGAAGTCTTGGAAGCAAGAAACCCATTAATTATTTTAGGCTTGCAGAAGCCAGACAACCAAGAGGAGTTGTGCCAAGCAAATATGGAGTAGAATTTATGGATGTAATTGTGAACTTCTGATAAACTGACACTGGTTGGAAAAGGTCTGGTTCACTTCAGAGTGACGGGAACAAGCTTCTAAGAAACATAAGGAAAAATTGTGACAGATGGCTGGAATAACTTCCAATTGCAGCTTCTTCCTACAGGTGTCCCAAATCCTCATTTTTACCTCTGATCCTGCTGTTGAATAATCCCTAAGTAATGTTTAGGATAGGTCCACCTGCTGCTTGCATTTCACCTGCACATCAGCACTGCCTCTCCTTCCCTGCAGTAGAATGCTTCATATTATGTTGTTTCCTCTATTACCCCAACCCAAACACTATTTCAAGCTTTCTCTCTGAAAAGATTTCCTTTTTTCTGCAGTGAGCTTTTTTTTTCTTTTCCATTATTCATTCTTGCAGCTCTTTTCTGAGACATCTGCAAATTATTCAGCTATCTTCTCCAGTGCCATGCACCAAATCCAGCCACTACACTTCAGCAGCATTTCTCTTAATGCCAAATTCAGATGTGTCTCAGTCTTCCAAGACCTGCCTGGCATTTTCCTGACGATGGATTCATGGAGCATAGTAAATGTCATGATGGGAGAACCACACTTGCAGCTTTTGCTTACCTGACTATTAATTGTGATCCTGCACCATGTCATGTTGGCTTTTTGGTCTACAGACTGTAATAGTGACGGGAACATAGTACAGAAGCATCACAACAGTAAAGAGCCTGCAAACAGGGCTTTTTTTCCAAGTATTTTGCTGAATTGTACTAGTACTAGGATTAACTAAGTTAGGATTGACTAAACAGATTCTCAAGTTGAGCAGTGAATGTCATCCCTTGCCCTCCTCCCACTACACTCATTTAATACTGCACCCACTTAAGAAGACATTCACCAGTCTCCCTGCTTAAGCACTTTATAGCATGGAATGAGATAGCAGCTTGCTATGAAATGTGGGCCAGCTGCTCCCCATTTTCTGTGTGACAGTGGGGATGATTGACCAACAGGTAGGCACAGCTAAAAGTAACACCAGTTTGATTATTTACAGGTTCCCAAACCCAAACCTGATAAGAGTCCATAATGATTAACAGCCAGCTGCTTAACAGACTCGCAGCAGTCTGTTCATAAGGACCAAAACCAGTGGTGCTTCAGTGGGAGATCAGAGCAGTGAACAACAGCTCCCACATGCTCAGCTTCAGGCAATTTGTGCAGGGGAAGGAAGCCCCCAAGTCCTCCCTCAGTGGAGCTCGCTAGTTAAAGTTCATTTTTGCTATCAGTGCTTCTGTGGTCCTTTCCTCTACTGTGTAGATAACTTTGCCAACGGCAGGGCCTAAAATATCCTTTTTATCTTTTCCTTAATTTCATTTCATTCAGTTTTCTATTTGTTTCCTCTTTATTGAATTCAAGAAACACAAAAAGGTTTTGCAAAGAAAAAGTGAGCAGACTAAGCCATTATTTGCAATTCCAGCATCACTAAACAAAAAGCCTCCTGACTTCCCATTTATACATTCCAAACCTTTCTCTGGGAAAGGCTCTTCCTGAGATTCCTTCTGCACCTTCCCAACAGGTGACTTACCTAACACCAACAAACATGTGCTATCAGGTAAAATTCATATACAGAAGGCCCCCAAGACTAAATCTCATCTGGAGCAGTTTAATGGAACTGCTTCTCACAGGAAAGACAGCAGTGGAGAGATTTCACCTTTTGCAGGTGCAAATTTCATACCCATCAGCAAAGCAGCTATTGTAAAAACTTACTCTTGCAAGCTTCAACTCCTGCAAGGTTCAACTCTTGCAAGTTCATGCAGCTTACACAGAGATGGGAGACGTGAAGTTCTGTGCATTAACAGAATGAAAAAGCAGCTTCACAGCAGTCACTACCTGTAGGTCCTAACAGATAGAGTTCACATAAACAGTAAGAACACTAATATTGCAGAGGCTTGTTTCCCCCTCTGAACATTAATAGCTTGCACCATGGGTTTGCAGCAAGATTATTTTAAAACATTTAAGGCCCCACTGCCAAACTGTTTCTCAGCCTAGCAGTTCTGTCCAAGCATCTCCTTGTGCAGAGCCAGGACCTGGACTCAGTGATCTTTCTAGTTCCCTTCCAACTCAGGATATTCTATGATTCTATAAGAAAGGCTTAAAAATGTTTGCTTATTATTTGTGGAAATGAAAATAGTTTCCTGTAAGCCCTTTACAATACTAATTTGTGCCTGTGGACAAACACCTGTTACATATCATAAGCTCAATGATAAATTATGTCATAATTCTCTAATCATGGTGTTGGTTTGCTCTGTAAACTGTTCTGATGAGCATCCAGTTTAAATGGTGGTGGCACAACTCCTGAAAATGCTGGACTGGATATGGAGAAGTTAATGGCAAGAGGTATTGAAAAATAAACTAAATTGGAGTAGCTCCACTTCCCCTGCAGACACGCTGATCTGAAACAAGTCACTTTATTCTGAAAATAATTATTTCCCTCACAAAGCTCAGCAGTATATCTGGCCTTGAAAGAACTGGCTCTTTTCAGCTTATAACAGAAAGAACCACAGAATATGAACTTGATAAAAATAACTTGCTCAAAGGAAAACTAAAAAGTTGCTTGCCTTGGTTGGCATGGAAAAAAAAAAAAGTCTGTTTTTTATCATAACATTAACCCAGACTGTAATTTGTCTTTTTACAACTAATGAGTAACTCAGTGCTGTGAAGATTCATTTTGATGTGGTGGGCTTCTGAACAAGACCCCTAAGTAGCTGCCTGCTGGAACGTAAGTGTGTGGGGGACTGGGGAACAGGCCCCCATTTACTTCTCCTAGGACAGGTACCTGGAGAACAGCTAAGGTTTAGAACTGGGCAAGAACTGGAACAAAGCTAAGTAGTTTACTGGCAACAAATTGCTAAAACCCTTGGAAAAAAAAAAAAGAGTAAACTGTGGCTCCCTAAGCACAGCTCATTCTTTAGGAGTCCTGGGAGGTTTCTCAGCAACATACCACAATTACTGCGGGTCAAGTCCTCAGGACATAATCTACCCTATTGACTTTAATTCAACTACCCCTGGCATAAGGTACTGTGAGCAAGAAGAAAACAGAAGCAATGCAGACTGGAGAGCTCTCAGATGTTGGGAGGAAATTTCAGTTTCCAAATGTTTTAGCCAAACCCTTCTGATCTGCTCAGTTCAATATTCTCTGTTCTACGGTCATTCTTTTAAAGAGGTAATTCAGAAACAAATTTTACTTTCAATTTAATAGGAAAGCAAGAACCAAAGTCCACTGATTCAGTGACACATTTCTGAGTTCAAGCCATTTTTCAGTACCCACACTCCTGCTACAGATACTCTCTCAAAAAACCCCTAATGCCTAATCCTGGAGGAATTAGTAATAAAAATACTTTCCACTCTATCAAGCATAGTTGTTCATGACAAGCTTGACCAGAAAATCATCCTTCCCTCCTGTGGATAACTTGACCCTTCCAAAACTCATTCACCTAATACATTACTGGGAAACTTTGCTGAGAAGATACAGTTTGAATGTATCACACATCTCTCCAGCCTTTCAGAAGGATGGAATGGCTTTGAGATGTGTATTTATCTGTCTATCTACATGTTTCTTTTAGGGAAGGACAGCTATGAATAGAAGATAAGACCTTGGGATGGCATAAAGTTCCACTGAGTATTTGGCTTTCCTATGTAAAACACAGAGAGCAGCCTTTCTGAGCCAGGCTGCAGCATGCACGGTGCGATCAGCAGCAGTCAACAATCCTGCTGCACAAGTGCTTCTAGCAGAGCCCTGGAAGTTTCAGCTTTGCTATAAAAGAGGCTCCGGAGCCCAGATAGGTTGGAGGAACAGAGATTCCTTCAGAAAACATTTTCCCTCTCACTGGAATTGCTGTGATGGCTCTTAAGCCCAGGCTTACAGGGAGTATTAGTTCACTCACTGAAAACCAAGTGTTGTTGTGGGCTGGGGTTCCCCCTCAGAGAAATATTTATAGTAAATTTTAAACCTATTATTTTTATTACAAATTCACTTTCAAATACTTGTGCAAGTGGCTTAAATTCCTTTCTTAGGAATGAAATCTAGGTTTGAAGTTCACTATTTAAACCACAACACAACAATGGAAAAACCCAACACCTTATTGCAATAAACAAAATGTGTAGTTGTGGGTTTAGGGTTTTTGATGGATACAGGTTTACAACTGATGGTCCAAAAGCTTGAATAATCCTAGACCCTGGTATTTCATGCAAGTGTCTGTAATAATGACACTCAACACAGTCCCTTGGACATGGTAGACCATAGGCACTGCACCCCAGCCTGCTTATCAACAGCAGCATGCTGCCAGATGGCCAGACCCCACCAAACCTCAGTTAATTACTAAATACAGTTTCCCTCATGGAGATATTTCAGCAGAAGCCATAGACAAAACCTTTGAGTACAAACTCACACAATTGTAAATGCATATATGTGCAATAGCAAACACACCTATTTCAGCCTTGGCCCCTGGGGAAGGACCACAAAGGTGTAAAATGAGAGCTCTGAAGCACAAATCAAGTGAACAGATGAGCATTTTGCTTGTGTCATTACTAATACAGGCATCTAGGCATCTAAACGAGTTTCTCTGAGAGGCTAGTTTGTACTTTGAAGTACACGCCTTTCAAAATCTATCCACGGTCTTTCTGTGAAGGCTAATGATAATTTTATCTCTTCTGAGCCTTGCAGTAATAAATGCTGACAGTCCCAGATGCCAGGTCCTTGGTGAGAGCATCTTTTTGTTTATTCAGGATTAAGTTAAACTACTTAGCCGCCATTACGGTAAATCCACCTCTCCTACAGACCTTCTTAAGAATACTGAAGAAAATAATGAAACACCACATACTGCTGTGAGATCAATCACACTCAGCAGGCTAGGAAACTGCTGACAATTTATTCTTGGTGCGGAGGGGTGAACAGACTGCACCAAACGTCCCCCCAAATAAGAAAAGAGAAAGGCCACGTTACGTGCTCTTTGTCTTGATTTCATCACATCACACCTTGATGCTGTGGCAGACTTTCAACAAGGGATTGTAAAGCTTGATCCTGCAGTCTTTGTCCAAGAAGAAATGGGTTTAGATACCTAAATAATTGTGCTCTGTTATATGCAAAAAGACTGGCTGTCTTTTTCTTTTTTTTTTCTGAGGCAGTTCACAGTAGCCCTTTTACCATCTTTCAATATTTGAAATGTAAAGACTTTTCGATTTAATTTCCTCTTCCTTAGGGGCGTGAAGGAAATATTGTGCTCTTACTGACACGAATGCAATTTGAGACTCAAAATTACCAGACCTGTAACACTGATGCCATTCCTTCACACTGGCAAAATATTCTCATGTATCATATAAAGATCTACAGCTGTGAGTCCATCAACATGTAGTGAGGGCACAGGATACGTATTAAGCAAAGAACATATTTGAAAAGGGGATTTTCAAGGCATGCTGCACTGTAATCTATTTAATTAAAAAAAAATCTGAAGATGGCAGAGCTAGCTTCCATTCTGCCATTAAGGCAGCTGTAAGATTAGCCTTTAATTACTAAATGATGGTGCAAAAGCATAAGACCTGCTCACCAGCTGTTTCTGCAGCACAAGCAGAAAGAGTGTCTGGCTACACCTCAGAGTACTGGGGGAGCAGGCAAGAGCATCTGCACACTGCTGGGGTGAAGTGACTTTAAGTGTACAAATAAGATTTTGAAGGCTTTTCTTCTCATGAATAGGCAATGGTGCTTTATAGATACAGCAGCATGAGCTGAAGGATTAAGAGAATTTGGGTTTAATAAGACTGCAGTCTAGAACCTGGCTAGGGTACCCAGGAAACCCCTGACTGCACAGGTACCTTCTGCACTGCTGTTCTTGCTCTTCTCTGCCTTGTGCCATCAGTGCTTCTCCACCCAGAGACGATGTGGGAGGTGTGGCCAGCTGGCTCACAGCAGCTGCATGTCCTGCCAAACACCCAGCTGGAGGCGGGTGGCAAGACCACCAGAGGCTGCATCTCTGTGGTTGGGAACTCATCCTCGGCTCTCCCCATCAAAGGAGAGAAACCACTGCACTGATGTCACTCGGCAAACAGCTTCTGTAAACCCCCCATGCTGTGCAGAGACTGAGCAGACTTTGTGCATCCTGAGGCAAAAGCTGCACCGGCCCAGAGTGATTGGTCCCCAGAGGAAAGGCTCTGCAGTGGGAAAACCCATAGGAAGCGAGTCCAGGCTGGGCTGCCAGGAGACACTCCGAGGTCAGGGCAGAGAATGAGCAGCTTCCTCTCCACAAGATGCTGTGCCGTGCTTCCCCCACAAGTTCACAAAGCAAAAAAATGATTGCAGTCAGGAAAAACATGACATTTAGTAACATAAATTGACAAGTTCTCAACAGGAACAAAACTATTTTTTCCACTTTGTTTCTTTATATAAACAGTATTTGATTTTTAACATGCAAAAGACTGACAGCACACCAAGCATAAAATAGACTGTGATCTCCCTAAACCAGGATGGCTGTTATCAGATTGGCACCAAACAAGGCCATTGTTGGAGCTAAAATTACCTCACAGGTCTTGCAATACACTCCACTAAAGGACACTGTGTCCCACTGCAAAGACACACTGCCTACACAGCCATCCACTAGAGGGGCCAGGAGACAAAGGTCTGGGAGAAATGGAGGCTGGACCCCTCAACAGGTTTATGGAGCCAGGTTGGCTCACTCTCAAGATCTGCAATCCAAACATGCAGCAAACATTCAAGAGAAAGAGAGAAATAGGGAGTATCTATGGATTTCACTATGCTAACAGAACACTGGCTGTTGACACCCTCCGATGCTCAAAAAACTCAACGTTTTGTTTATCTATACCAAGTATGGCCTTAATGCAACAGGTAAATGAGCACCAGTGAAGACAGTACCCACTATCCCTCTGATTTGCACAGTATTACTTTTTTTTCTACTCAGTCAGAAACCTGAAGGACAGGGAAAGTGGTTAGCACTTCCTGCGTAAAGAGGCAGGTCACTTCTACAGTGGTTTTCTTCTTCTGCAGCACCATTCCTGACTTTTCCCATAGCTGTCAGAAAACTCTTTCTTTAGTACTTGTCTCACATACAAGTGTTTTGAAGGGTATCTTCCCTGACATTTTCATTGTCAAAATAATTTGACACATAACCATCATGAGGAGTCTGGAGTACCCAAGGTAAGTTGTAACACACAGGTCTACAATGCCAAGAGAAAACCAGAAACTTAGAGAACTTTCTTTCCATAAGTTTGCCTTTGAAGGAAGAATACCAGAAATTGTTTATAACCTTCTTTTTTTAAACAACACTGTAAAAGCATGTATCTTTGAAAAAAATCTAACATGAAAACACAAAAACAACTTGCAAAAAACTTATGACTCCCCAAGTATAACCTGACAAAAAATTGCTGCTTATCCCACAGATTGATAGCTGGGTCCTGGAAGAAGTGGAAAATAACCCAGGAAAACCATTTCAAATATGGTTTGCAATGCAGTACTGGCAAACTGCATTATACCACCCATAATTATTAACCCGTGTCTAGGCTGAGTGTCAACAGTGGGCAGTGGACAAGGCAGAGCTAGGATTGGTGATAGGGCAAAGTAAAGATGGGATGGAAAGAAGATGAAGAAACCTAGAAATCTGAGTTTGCTGCTAAAGGGATGATTCTGCTGAAAGGATGTGAAGATGGGGGTGAGGGACTGCTGCCTCTGGGAATGGCAGCTATGGCTCACACACTCTAATAATTATAATCACTAATAACAAAAGGATTCCAGGCATAGATAAAATTTACTACATAAATCTCATGCACAACGAAGTGTGTGTTCCTTATGTAGGATCTTATGCATGCATTAAGCCCTGCAGGGAGGCATAAGCAAACAGATATATACAGAGAGACTTTTCTCATGGCAATTTACTGGGTAAGCGCATTATTTGCAGCCGAAAAGGTCATTATTCCTATTCCCAAAGACTGAACAATGGGGAAGACAGAAAGGTTTGTAATGAGGTGGTCACTCACTGCACCTCTCATTCATTACTTGTTTTAGGTTATGTCACATCACAATATTTAAGTATACAGTATTGAGGCACATTTTTTCTTAGAATCCATGGAGTTTTAGCAACAGAGAACTAAATGAGGAATATGAGTAAGTAGACTATTGCAGATACAAGTGTGTCTGCAATGGTGTCTTGCCACATAGAAAAGAACTTGTTTAATGATCAGAGTTTTTACTAAAATAACAGCTTTGATTAGCAGCAGACAGTAGTGCTCATAGAAGTCATTGTTTTATTTTAATTGGCTTTATTTGAGACCCTCATAGAATTAATTTTTCCACACATGAACTTCAAGTTTTTTACTCTCCAAGATTTAAATCTGCTATTGATAATCCCTTTACTTACTGCAGCGCATCTTCAATAATTGTCTTAAACTTCTCTTTGTTTTGCTAGGGGTGGAAATCCAGTGAATGAGTTTTCATTTAAAGAGTGTGGGGGAGGTGAGCAGTGGAGGAGAAAGACAACTTCTTCCCAAAGACGAAGGGGGAGGATTAAAGAGAAATTGCTCAGGAGAAAGTCAGACATTGACTCAGAGTAAATGAAGGAAGCAGAAGCAGGGCTCCTGGCACTGAAAGTACTGTGTGACAACAGAAAACAACCTCAATTCCTATTACTCCCACTAGGCATTAAAGAAGGAAAATGATAACAGCTCCTTCATCAACAGGGGCCCGGCTCAGGGGGCCCATGGCCATGCCAGGCTGTGGGGGACCAGCCCTGCTGGGGCACGGCTGGGGCAGGGCTGCCGTGGGGTGCTGGAGATGGGCAGCAACAGCCAGGGTGGGTGGTGCCCTGGGGGGCCCTGGCAGCCAGGCAGAAAGGAAGCACCCCTGCTCTGCTGGGCCAGCCAGGGCATGGGAGCCAGGCCTGGCAGGGAGGGAAGGGCTACGAGACCCTTCCCAGCCCCGACAACACGGACACAGCTCAACGTGTCACTTGGGCTCACGTGAGTGGAATGCAGCTGCACCTGTAGCCCACAACAAAGCAAGCCCAACACTGCTCCAACACACACCGAAAAAAATGGTGATGTTGATTTCTTTTAATCAAAGTCCCTTGTACTTAATTTCAGTAATAGACAACCTGTCCCCCAGACCCTGATCGAGCAAGGCCTGTCCTTAACATCAGTGGTCCCATTATTTTACAGAGCTGCAAACCTGACCATGTGTACGCACACACGTCAGGGCATGCAGTGCATCAGCAAGTCTGGGATATCAATACTGTACTACATAATAATTTAAATGTGTAGTAAAATATGTCTTGCATATGCAATGAAACAATGTAGATGAAATACGCCTCCTTCCCCTCAAAGGTAACTATTTTTAATGACTAAGTTAAGATAATGCATTTAAAAAAAGCAACTTGCTGCATAAACAGAACATACTCAAGGACAGCTCAATTTTTTACCATTCAACACCTTTTCTCAGTTAACTGCAAGTCAAAGAACAAACCTTCTTGACTGCTAATGATGAAAAAAACTAACAACTGCTGTCCTGCCTAAAAACGTCCACTCCTCCAGCTGGCCAGAAACCAAGCGGAAATTCCAGATGAGGAGGCAATTTTTTATGTATGTCTCCTTCCAGCCACTCCCCTCTAAACCTTAAATTTGCTTCTAAGTGGGAATTAATCCTGCCTAGAACACTTTTAAACACTGCTATATCTTTACAATCAGGTCAGTGACAGTTTTTGATTCAACTGCACTTGTGAAATTTTTGTCCATATTACTACCGAATTTACTTTTATTGTACTTGAGAGAAAATAATTCTTCAGCTTTGGGATGTATTTCTTTTAAATACACCATCACACTTAAACCAGAAATTACATTTCTGCCTACTACAACCTGCTGTTGCAAGTTTTATTTAAAATTCTTCTGCATTTTAAAAGATTTTTTTTTAAAATTCACAAGTACAAGAAAATGCCGTTTTTACTTTAGGCTCTGTCTCAGTTCTCCAAGAGAAAAGGATCTGACTGACAGGCATTCACTATCACATTTTCCCCCTACAGTCTTTGTGGATAAACAACAACACTCACATAATCTACTGACTAGATCTTATACTTTTGGACTGAAATAAATGCCCCTTCTTGTGTACTGGATTAAGAGAGACTGAAACAAAAATCTCCTTTTAATTTGTTTCCCTTGACGATGCAGAACAATTCTTCATTTCATGCAGAAAATGTTCCGCCAAGTGATCCAACTTCAGATCAAAGTATCATCTTTTCATACAGCTCTTGAGAAAGGCTACAGTATGTGCAGTAACATTTGAAACAAATGATACTTTCCCAACAGTGGCCATACGCTTTAAAAATTTTAATGGGGCAGCTTTAATTTGAAAATAACTCTTTTGGGCTGGTGGTTTTGCAAAAGGAAGGCATCTCTTAAGTCTTCAGGCATTCAAATGTAATTAAGTGATCTATACATAACATCAGGATGCTGTAAGTCACTGCCATAATACTTAACTCTTGCAGTTGAATCCCTGAGGAGCTGTAACACACAAAATACAGACAACAAAACAGGCCTCTTAAAAAGCTTGCAGTATATCTTACTTGCATGGAGTAAAGCTCCCAGAGGAATCCTTGAGCACAGAGGAAGACAGTTCAGGCAGGCAGGCAGGCATTAAGTGAATCTAAATAATCAAGAGCGTGATCTGAGCTGAAGATAACAGGTGAGCAGTGCCAGACTACTCTGAATTAGCATTTTTCAATGGACAGACTACAGAGAATGAAAGTTGCCCCCTGTGCTCAGCCCAGCAAAGTAATGTAAATGTTTACAGGGCAAACAGACATGGATGAATAATTTCCTGAGGTTGTATGATCAAGCTGGACAAGACGTGGTCTTCGTTGTTTAATGAGATGTTCTTTGTTTAATTCTGCTTGATCTGGACAAGACATGGCCCATCCACACGCATTTGCCCAAAGGAAACAGGGTCAGATCTGGCAGGAGCTGTAGGGAGCTGATGGACACGAGACAGGAGCTAAGAGAGACACAAACTTCAAAATATCATCTGGAAAGGAAGCTCTTAGAAACACCAGGGACAAGGCACACTTTGTAGCTACCCAGTGACACCAGTCACCTCAAATAACAAATTATTTCTGTGAAAAAAGGCACATTTTTTTTTTCTGCTTCTTCAATTATCTGAAGCAAATGCATGTGTAGAGTCATAGATCTGGGATAATCCACAGACTGTGAGAATTGTAATTTTCCCAAGTTTCTATATGCTTTCACCACGGGGCAGGACTTGTGAGCAGATACCTTCACTTCTTTTACAGACCAGAGCTTTACAGGCAGGAATGTCACTGCAAATTTCATCCTCCTCCCTGAAACCATCCAGCCTAGTGAGCATGATTTGTGCCTCATTTACCGTGTCTGCAGCTGGTAATTCTATTCAACCCACTCTGCTTGCTAGAAAAATTATCATGATAACCCAAAGAGCTTTGTCTTGGAGCACCATTGCCATTCTTTTTTCTTCAGTGGGAAACAACTCAGTCGTGCTCCCATTTGCCACAACAGTGCTTCAGTGTTCAGCTGTCAGTTTACGAAGGCTAACAACAAGTGGGAAGCCTTCCTAGTTTTTCAAGATGGGACCTACTGTCTTAAAAGAAGTCAAAACCTAAAGCCAGTCAAAGAATTTATAAAGAATTAAAGGGAAACGGAACAAAATGGCAATAAATATGTAATTCAAAGATTCCCTTTCCATGAACTAAGAGAGATTTAAATATATTCAGAATAAGGCCCCTACAGAGAGACTGCATTATGCATACAACTTTTGAACGGAATGAAAGAAAAGCTAATAAATGGATGGTAATAAGCAAAACTGTGAAAATGAAACTAAAGAAAGCCTGAAAGGAGGTTTTGGGGGAAAAAAAGGATAGCAAACAGTGCTTAAGTTAGCAAACTTAAAAGTGCTTAAGATAGCAAACAGTGCTTAATTTTCATTTTTTGTCTCATCTCTGAAAATTAGATGTTCTGTAAGAAAACACAGCAGATGCAGAAATGAAGCAGATATACAGACAAAGGCAGCAGATGCATAAAGGAGCTGCTGATGACTTTTTTTGGTTTTTTTCATCTATGTTACTAGCATTTGGTTCTCCTAAAAACAAACAAATGAAAAACCACTCACATTAACACAAGCATTTAGGACAAGAGATGTCTTTTGTGTTGTCAGGAATGACTTCTAATGCCCTCCCTGATTGAGAGCAATTTGCTTGGTTGTGTCACCCTGTCCTCTGGTAAAATAAGTCTCATGGAGCCAAGAATATAATGCTGAGTAATCAAAATGTTTAGGGCTGTTGTGTGCATGATGACCTGTGCTTTTTGGTTGTATCTGTACATTTCGTTTATTCCTACATCACTTTCTGATATGCTACAGGCTACCTCTTTCTCTTTTCGTGACTAGCTATAACAAAAGCAGCTGCTGGAAGCCTATTATCTTAATTATCTTCTTAGATCCTGCAAGGACTGGGGTGCTCATATAAGCAGATCACAAATGTTTTAGCCTCTCAGACCACCATTTCTTATCTAGCACACAAGACGTCGTCGTACATTCTCTAAATGCGCTGGATGTTTAAATGAGCTGTCAGAAAAGCCTTTTCTTTGTTACTGTCATCACTCGTGTTGTTTTCAGCTAGCAGTATCTCCCAGTTTAGCAAGAGCTGTAGGATTATAGTGCTTCACCAGATCATGGCCAGGACACAGCCTGGTATCTCAGCAGCTCTTCCAGGTGTCGTGGCCTCTGATGACACTGAGATGGGAGCTGACAAGGCATGCCCATTTCTACTGGGCATCACTTGCTCCTCTGTCTTTAGCTGAGGTTCTTGCTCTGAGCCTCAAGAGTCAGAACACAGCTGGATCACCATCAAATTGCTTCGGATTACTATCTTGAAATGCATATCTGAATTGTGTGACTGAACAACCATCAGGACTGCAAAAGAATTATAAGGTACAGGAAAACTGCACCCAGCACACGGTTGTGGTGCCCCTGCATGAATGGACAGAAAAGCACTCCATGCAGAACAGCTGTCATTTGTAACGATGGCATTCTTGTAATCACCCAGGGATCTCTGTCCCTTAAACACTGACAATACAGGTAACCATGATTATAACACTGCAGCTGAAAAATGAAAAACACCAGGTCATTACCAGGTCAACCTGCTCGCCCATTGCTCTGCTAACTTCACCTTGCTTTGCCATGCTGATAGTATTTCAATTACTGAACTAGATGAAGCTGACCAGTAATGTAAGGTAGTCGAAAAAAAATAAAGTCTATCATCTCTAAACTCTGCTGAAGTGTCAGGTCCCGGATTTTTTTTAAAGCAAATCCAAAAGTAATTTGAAAATCTCTGAATGCATTCTGTCAGCTTTTAAAGCTCTAACCAACAATTTGTATTCACACTCCAGAAGGAAGAAATAAGGAACAGAAAACTTTGGGCTATTATTTTCTCCCTTCCATGTACTTCATCTGCTTTCCAATGCAAAAGAATAACCTTCAAACTCTTAAAATTTATCTCTTCAACATATAAATGTTGATTCCATTCTTCATTTTCAGGAATACTTGAAAAACTTGTTAAACACCCCAGTACAGATTCTGATTTGAACAGATCCATGTTGCAAATAACAATAAAATGACACTTCCAGACTACACTTCTCATGAAACAGAGGCCATTTTTAACTACTGTGCTATATATAAGCTAACCTATATTTCAATGCAGCCTTTGTGTCCAGTCTGCCTGCTTGTAATAGGCTAGAAGAGAAGCACACAGCTGAAAGCATGATCCACTATGGCAAATCCTATCAACAGTCAATCCATTTCAACACCCAGCCTCTCATGTGACCCTGCAGAGGAAAGCAAAGTCTTTAGTCACCTCCCAGTTAGTTATGATCTACCAAGCTTGGGGTCCAAGAGAACACAGATCTCTTCTCAATCTCCTAGCACAACTACTTTATGCCCTGATTAATTTTGATCTAATTTTGATTTTTGCTACAATTACCTTAGCAAGCATAGCTCTTTATATGGTAAAAAAATACCTACTGCTAAGAAAAATAACAGAAATATTTGATTCCTTATCTTCCTCTGTAACAGCAAGTATTGTGGTGGAAAAAAATAAAATTAATTTTGTTGGCTAAGCTTTCGATTACCTAAAGGATTTTTAAAGCCTAGCAGGGAGGGTAAAGATTCCAATAAAGATATTAAATGTAAGTTAGTGGCTGTTGATAGCTGCAATCTTTCTTGCTTATATTGCTCTACTGTGCTAAATGCCTCTTCAGCTTCCGGGCAGGAAGAACCAGAACGAGAGAAATGGAAAGGTGTGCGATATGGAAGATGTATTTGATAAAGAAATGCAATCTGATTCTGATTTTGAAGCTTTGAGAGTAGCTGTGGCCTTCAAATATGAATTCTGGGACAAATTACAGTTTAGGTAAATACACTGACAGAAATTTAGTGACACGGATTTGATGCATATCCTATGCTGAAAACACACCAGGCTCCTTTGTGAAGCAAAGTAACAATGTTATGCTTAGACACTTAATTAGCAAGGAAACATCAAGCTAAGACCCTTAAACTTTCCTACTTGTCATCTGTTTGTGCTTACTTTTGCATAGAGTACTGATGTGTGCAGCCTATGTACATTGCTAGCGTGACATCAAGCTTTGTAGCAAATGCACTACTGCTGTCAGTAAATACTCAGCTCTGGGATCTCAGCATGCCTTTAAACATCATTTGCTGTCCCTCCAAACCAGTACACACGTTTATAATGATATGAAACTGCCAATGTATTTGCACATAACTATTTATCCTCTTGTAGTAATATTTACCTGACAAAAAGAGTGAAAAATGTTTTTCCAAGTTCTATACACACTCAGCCCAGGAAATAGTAATATGTTCAGCATATTCAATTTCCTTTTAAACAAATTTAAGTTGGTACACTAGCAATTTGATCTATGAACTCTCAAACAGGCATTTAAATGTAAGTTTCAGTTGAACTGAGTTTTCACAAATAAATGATGGCAGAAATTCTGTTAGCAATACAGTATTGATTTTTTTTTAATACTTGTTGGTAAGGAAAATGTTGTGAGAGTGACACAAGGCAAAAGCAAAGAGCCTGGCTTCACCCCTTCAGACTATAGCTGAGTGGGGGAACCTTAGCACATGGATGCAGAGGTGCTGCTCTGCACGACAGAGCAACATCCCCTGCATAAACCCCCTCCAAACTACACTGCTCAGCACTTTCCTTTCCTCTGGATTGATTCGCTGGTATTTTATAGAATCTCTGTTCTCTACCTGTGGTATACATAAAGGTCAATTAGGATAAATATCCCAAGTGTGACTGCAGAAATAACAGTAATAAAAAATAAAATTAAAAAACTCCAAATGCTCAAAACTGTGCATGCAATGACTTTTATTAATGCATGTCAGTGATGCAACAGGGCAATGCAGAATCAACTGCAGGTCAAGAAACATGACCTCATTTTCTGCATTCCTGCTGACTACTGTGCGATCTCTAAGTTTCTGTTACAAATTATCCAGCCCTTCTTGGAGTTGAATGGATACACAAGCCGACTTAAGGCTTATAAGCAGGGGTTTTGATTTGGATTCTGAAAATTGAAGAGATAATCAGCTTATCAGCTTTAAAGAAGAGAAACTGAAACACACTTTTGTCTTGCTTCGCTAGTTTGTTATAACCAAAATCCACACTTTCTGTTGCTCGAGAAATGGCTTCTGTAAAGTAACCCAAAACTTACTAAACCAGATTGAAGCACGAAGTGTCCACCTGTTGTGGAAGCTTCAGTATAAGCTTATCTGTAAGCAGACAGATAAATGCATACTTGCTTTATGGAGGAGACAGGCAAATGCAGTGCAACATTCTAGTCCTGCGTCTGCATTTTCTTTAAAAGTATTCACAGAAGTGAAATGGCAGTGCAAAGCCCACGACAGTCTTTTGGAGATTTAAAGATGGACAGCCTTTGCTGGTAACACACCTTATCAAACAGAGTATCTCAGCTGACAGGCGTTTGAACAAAGCTCACATCCTGTATTTTATGATGAGCACAACCGCAGAGGCCACATGATGATTCCTGGGGCTAACTCTCCCTTTGTGAGGGACACATTGAACTTTTCTTTCCATGTAGAGAAAATGCTGTTCCTCTAATAAGTATTATGACTATTGATTATATAGATGATGATCTCAAGAAAGGTTTTAGATACTGAAGAAAAAAAATGTAAAACACCTGAAAAAACCCCCAAAACTCTACTTTATTTTAGTGCGTAAGTATTTTAAGCTCAGTAACTGAAACCAGAGAACTGTCCTCTGGCACAAACTCTGTAGGAAAAGCCTTAGCTACTGAAAAACCCTTAGCTAGAATTTTTTTTTAAAAAATCATCTCTAGGTATAGTGTCTGAGAGCTCAGAGCTCGTTCTCACAATCATGCTACCATTCATAACTAAAATTCCATCTCTCATTTCTCCCCCCCATTCCCAGATTCCCGAAGAGAAATAAAGCCTAACTTTATTTATATTGGGGCTAAGGAGAAACAAAGCCCAACTTGTTTCTAAAGGACTTCGAGATCATTTGTTTTGTAGGTGTACATTCTCCATAAAGAAGCCTGTGTGCCATGCCCAAGAACCCTCTCCCAACATGAAGAATAAGCTATATGTTTTTGCAGGCTTCCAGAGACATGAACAGTGTCCATACAATAGCTTCCCTTGTTAAAGGCAAATAGTTTTCAGAGCAATGAAACTGATGCCCCACAGACTCCTTGCTACACATTCATACATTTGTCATCACCACAGGAACATGGGGTCCTTGACCATAATCTCCATGCATCATCCCCCCAGCCCGTGCTTCACAACCTACATATTTCCAGTCCCCCCCCAGCCACAGCAACATCAGCTCTGGCTCATGTTCTCTCACTGTCCCAGGAGTGAGAAGCAGCACTGAGTCGTGGCCCAGCTGTTTTTCCACCAGCCCACACACACACACCACCACTGGTGAGCTTACCTTACACCTTTTCCCTTTGGTGGGGTAGTTATTTGTGTGCCTCTCTTCAAACAAACCAAGGCTATCAATGAAACCTGCCAGAGATTAGCAGCATTAAAACCTCACTCTCTCTGCCAAATCAAGATAATGGATCATTGGCTTCAAAAAGCTCAGTGGAAGGCAGATGGATACATACAGCCATCCTATAAACTTCAGTTCCTCAGGAAACCAGGCTAAAAATAGCTGATCTCAAATGCTTAGGGAACAAACTGAGCTCAAATTAACATAAATACCAACTGGAATGTTAAAATGTGTTGGCTCTTAAATATTATCTTTTAAAAAATGGTGTCTCAAAAGGTCAAAATTCTTACAATATTTGTATGTAGCAACAGATGAACATTAACTTATTTACAGGGTCCACAATGAGAATAGGTTACAATCTAGGGTGACATCAGTGCAGATGAATGCAGGATGCCATAAATGACATGACTGTGCAGGGGTGTTTAGCATGTCTCCTATTCATTCCACAGATCATTAGCTTGTCACCGTGGGTAAAGAAAACATCTAGACTTCAATTCCCTCTAGCAAAAGTAGATATTTTCTTGAGTTTTATCACCTGCTTCTCAGATTTCCAAAATGTTTTAAAATTTCTTGCAGTCCAACATGTTAGAATCTATTTGTTTCACCTGTAACAAATTTGGTCCTAACACTTCAAAGAGTTATGCACAAGGCTGAATTTTTAATAAAACAAACTATTCAGAAGCAAATATAATCGGAGTTAATATTTGCCAAACCTGAGGACTGGTTTTCTTATTGACATCGGGTAACACTTAACATTCCCAGTGTGAGGAACAGCAAACACATCTTATGCAAACTGATGCTTCTTCATGGTGATGTCTCATGGCAAAGTTAGCACCTACTGCATCCCAAATATCAGAATATTGATAAAATTCCTCTAGGAGGAAGTTTCAGATAGAGTACTTCTAGAATCCACATGCCAAAACTTTATTTCCTCCTTTAATCACAAGAATAAAACAGAGCAAACCTACACCAAGTCCTTACAGTCCCTTCCTCCAGGCACCTCAGCAATTTTAATGTTATTTTCCATCAAAACAAATTAACAAGCAAATTGTTTTAAGTCCAGTGATGTTAATAATCCTAAGCTTCTATGGAGATCAACAAGAAATTAGGACCTTAAATTATTGTATCTTAATCATTTACCTCCAGCCCTCAGACTGACCAGAACAAATTAAAGGTATCACTAGGTGTCCTGGTCTGGATGGACTAAAAGTTTGTTAGACATGGGGTGGTTTGGATTAAAACAAACAGTTCAGGTTTGGACTCAACAAATGTAGTATTTCCAAAATCTTTCCTTACAAAACTTTCATTCTACTCAGATATCTAGATAACCAAGAGTGAGAACTGCATACAAGCAAAAATCTAACATTATTGACTAAGACTTCATGGATTTCAGAGAAAAATAATGTTATGAGGGACTGAAAAGAACTCTATTTGATATTATAAGTAGGCTCCCCTGAGAAGAAATTTGCCTTTTCTTTTCCAGACTCAAGTTCTGGAACATCAACTTATGGTCTATAATAAGTTTTCATAGGTTAGATGGTGAAAGCAGGATCAACCCAGCCTTACTGACGGGTGAGGAAAAAAAATGGTGAAGAAGAAATTTTGTAATTATGCTATACTCCCCCATTACAGCTAAGTCACAACAAAAATTGAGGAGAGCTTGGTTTGCAACACCTTCAGCAATGCCTTTGTATGTTTTGGAAGGGAACTGCAATAACAACTCCAGCAACTGTCCTGGAGAACTGCATCACTGAATTCTTCGAAAGAGAACCATTTACAGGGGAAAAGAGTAAAACACGCTGTCCATGAGAAATGAAAAAGTGACTTGGAACAGCATTTGGCACAGAGTAAACAAGAGAAAGCAGCAAAGAAACTATATAACATTGAAGATGACACTGGAGTAAACTGTACATTTTTAGTCTAAATACATTCAACACGTGGGAAAATCTTTATTAAACTGCAAGGCACAGAAACATCTGTTTTGATTTAGTTTGTGTTACAGCAAACAAACATGAAAGACAACTGCCTGTATCTTCCCCTGGGGCTATTTGTGGGGAAAGGAATACTGTTTATAACATTTGTGCTACAATCAGAGAATTACAAAATAACTTAGGTTGCATGGGAGCTCTGAAGATCATCTGGTTCAGCCTTGCCCCCACCTCATCAAAGCAAGGCCAGCTTCAAAGTTAGATCAGTTTTAAAGTTGGATCAGGTTCCTTAGGGCTTTGAGTATCTCCTCCCAGGATGGAGACAGCACAGCCTCTTTGGGTAACTAGTGTTTGACCACCTGAATAGGAAAAGCTTTCCCTTTGTCACAGATGTATTACTGGCTCATGTTCACCGGGACTCACAAGGCCCCTCTGCAAAACTGTTTCCCAGTCAGTGTGTCCCAGCTTGTACTGGTGTGCAGGCTTATTCCTCCCAGCAGCAGGACTTTGCTGACCTTTATGAGGTTCCCGTCGGCCCATTTCTCCAGCCTGTCAAGGTCCATCTAGATGGCACTGGTGCATTAATCACCTGATTTTGAACTGGCTGCAGACTTACTGAGGGTGCATCCTGCCCCATCATCTAAGCCCTTAAGAAGAACTTTTACAGTGTTGGTCTCAGTGTGAAACAGTGACTTGCCTCTAGCTGAATGTTGTGCTGCTGATCTGGAAGCATCAGCAGTTCAGAAAAGGTTTCAGTCCTTGCAGTCCACTGTCCCACCTACTGACCTGACTCATAATTCACCAGTGTCTATGAGACTGTTAAGGGAGACAGTATCAAAAGTTTTGCTAAAGTTGAGATAAACAGTAGTTAACCCTTTAGCCAAACCTTTTTCCATGAGCCCTCTATACACAAATTTCAAGACCCTCTCTGCTGTAGAGCTCTGTGACATTAGGAGCATGCAACAAAAAAACCTCAAACAAATAAACCAAAAACATTAAAAGGCACAGCAAAGCCTTTCTCTCTTGCTCAAAACTCAGAACAGGTATCTCAGAACACTCTAAAAAAACCCAATCCCAGAATAAAACATATTAAAATGAATTAGTTTAAAATTCAATGAAGTCTCTGTATTTGCATTACATTTGTTATGAACTAGGGAGATGAACAAGGACATGATTATGATGATGCACAGCATCTCATAACTTAACTGAATTTCTGTGACTTGATTAACCTCTTTTGTTGAAAAAGTTCAGAGAAAAATTCAGGGTCAGGCAAATACCCTTAACAAAAAGCACTGTGCATATTTAAAAACCCAGTAGAGTAACAAGTGAATTAAAATTTTCTCATTTTAAAAACAGAATGAAAACTTCAGAAATAGGTGAAACAAACCTCTCATTTACACCACCATAGGTCATTACTCCATGCAGGCATTATTTCTTATGTAAAAGCTTATCTTCTTTGCTGTAGCTCTCTCCCCAGAAGGGACAGAAGAAAAAAAACCAACTCTGTCAGAATGTAGCAGGACTATGATCTACTTTTCTAACAGGTGCCAGTGTAAACTGTTCCTACACAGCCAAGGTAGGTTTCCAAAGCCAATCACTTCCAAAGCAGACATGATTCTGAGCTTGGTAGCAGTAACCTGAACAACTTCTCACCAGCCATGTGGGAAGATAAGAGTCTGCCCAGGATCAAATCCTTTCACAGGCACGAGGCAGAAGGATGCCATCACTTTCCGGACCCCAACGAGGTGGAGAATCTTCATATGGATATTCTGTATGTGCTGCAAGTTGAGTTTTTTCAATTTCTAAATGTCATATATGTTTATTGCCAGGAAGGTCAAAGAAAGTTCAAACACTTGAAAAAAGGAAGATTTTTATGAACATAAGAACTACCAGCATGATTCTGAAGTCTTCCCAACTGGATGTTTAAACTCTTAGGTTTGGCAAACCTGAGAATATTTCTGCCTTTTTTTAACCATACAAGTTGAACAAGTGACAACAAGCTTCACTTTTTGTAACTATTGCTGTTTCCAGTTTTCTTCTCTTGTTTCCTCCTGCATATGATTTTAATATTTGAATGGTTTTAATGAATCTTTAGTCCCAATCCCACCAGCTGCCCCATGAGTGGCTATGGAGAATCCCACTGGCATGTTCCTAGCCAGATCAGCTGCAGAACATGATCTTTGATTAAATTATACTCAGATGCATTTCCTTAGAGGGAAGTTTTTCAAGTGGTTATTATGAACTTAATGGATAAACAGCTCTTGAGGTTTTCTTTCTTTCTTATTTTAAGCAGTGCAAACCAGGTGAACTTCTGTAAAAACACTGCACAATACAGACACAAATCAGGGAAAATAACAGAACTAAATCCTGTAAAACAATATGACATGGGAAAGTGACAAAAGACTATACTGACGACATGTCCATAGGAAGAGCTTATTTCTTTAATCAGACAGTCCTTAACTCAGCTTCATTGCTCAAGATTATTAAGTTAACTAAATTAATCGCTGAAGTCCTAAACATGCCCTAAAATTCGTAACAAAGCAAGAAGGAAAAGTAAAGTTTCTTGAGAGATAAATATTTTAATCAACTGGGGGTTTTGTTGGGTCTCTTTTTGTTCTTTTCTTTTGTAGTTTGAACAGGACCCTTCTACTCTGTCAAGCCCATTACATGGCTGCTGCTAGCATAGTTCAGCTCTTATAAAGGTTTACACTGAGATGAATTTACTGTCTCTGTTCCTGAGGGTCACTTGCTCCACAGTGCATGTACCAACCACCAGGTTCAGAAGACAAATCACTTTAAATGTTCACTGCAATACACTTTACTACTGTCAACAAAAAGATACAACAGTTAAGCAGATTTTCACTAAGATGCATTAACTCTCTCCAAGCAGCTTTCATAGACAGGAACCCTGGTAACCATGAATATATAGCAACAGTTACAACACACCTGCTTTCATTTAATAACTTTTTCTCATTTTGCTTTCCTTTATTTATGAGTTGGTAATCTAAATTTTATAATCTCTTTTGTTGGGGGATGAGAAAATAAAGAGCCTTATACCACAGGAAAATAATCCATTATCAGATACAACCTTCTGGTAGCTTGCTGTAGTGATGATTTGCCCAGGCACTGACTACACTGACTGACTAAAGTTCCTGTATCTCCCATGTGGCAGAAACAAAACCAGAACAAATGCAACAACATTTAATCAGAATATTTAAATAGGTTTGTATCAGGTAGGATAAAGATTACCAGTGTATTCTGAAGTATTAAGAGCCCTCCGTAATGACAACCTGCGAGTGCTCCAGTTTTATTTGTATTTTGAAAGCAAATTCTATGGGAAATGACATTCTGGCCTTCAGGCACTATACTAAGTTCAGCTAATTAATAGGCTAAATTGATTTTTCTTCTTAAAGGACGCTTGTTTTGATTGATTTGGAAGAAAAAAAGTGACACTGATGATAGCATTAGAAGGGTGAGATTTTAACTTTGGGAGAGAAACATGGTGCAGTAATGTACTGGGAAAAGCAGAGCTTTTCTTAAAAGGCTCAGTGTTTTTACCTAGATGGTACATCTGCTAAACATTTTTCAGAAGTTAGAAGCTTTTCTAAATCACAGTAGTAGCAGTAAAAAAGACCGACTCCAACAACAATTGAAGGATTCAGAACTGCTCCATTCATGTGTTGTTTCCTAGATAGGTGCACTGAAATGAAATGTGATGTAATTGCCACTAAATAGAAATCAGGAAAACCCTTTTTGCTTTGATATTTAGTTTCCTGATTAGAAACAAAATTAGACTCAGCTAATAAGAAATAGGCTATTCAGTCTTTAATTGGTATGAAAACAACTGATGCCTTTTACACAGATCTGCTTAGGATCACTCTTCAGTAACACACAATTTCCCCCAGACTGTTTTCCATTCCCAAAGCATGTGTATTAGCTAGAAAACTGTAAGAATACAGAAGCTCTCACAGATTCGGATTTCACAGATATCTGTTAGAGAATATTTGTATTTGCTTTTTACACATTCAGAATTGTATCCACATGTGAAGTCTATCAACCTACTGTGGGAGTCTTCCCCTGTCTCACCCTCAATACTTATTCTGTACATTGGGAGAAAACCAAAACTGATTGTTCTGAACAACCTCATTTCACTCTACGTATGTTCTATATTATACTGCATTTCCAGGCAGTGCTTTAGCATGCCCTGCATACACTTTCTCATGGATAAACTGGGAAGGTAAGAATCTACTGGCATTCCTGCAGAGACCAGAAGAACCAAAGAGAACCTCTGGAATTGTAGAGAACTTATTTTTTTAATCTCTTGGATATACTCTCTGAGAAGTCACTGCATTGAACACAACAGCAGAAAGAGATGGTGGCTGCAGAACCACGAAAGGCTGTGTATAACTTTACAGAACTTGCTGTTCTTCTTCTAGCCAGGAGTGTGAAGCTGCAACTTTGTGAGGGGCAGAGGGAAGGAAGGACTAGACACAAGTAAGGAGCTCCTTACTTGCACCCATCCCTCTGAATCACTGGGGCAAACCAGATGTGCACTTGCCATTCAACTCTGCTGAGCTCGTGGACAATGTGCTGCAATAGCCCAATTTCCACCCCCAAATCAGCTTTCTGACCTTTCCCCATCCCTACACCAGCCTCAGCTTTGGTTTCACTACATGTACTGTAACTAATACAGCTCTTCCAATTATGGCCCTCCCTCCTGGCAATGTCAGGAAAATAGGAAGAATAACTCCTCTGTGCTCTTCTGCATCTCACAATTTCCAGCGCTGCTGTTAGCAGTGTGTGTATTACACCCGTGGTGGAGGCTTGTGGCTCTTGGTTTAGCATTTTCCATGGAAGGAGTGGCCATATCCTGGCAGCCACCTTATGTACCTGTGCTCCCCACTGAGGAAAGCCTCAACCAGGGCCAGGAGCTGCTCTTCGTGGAGAGAAAACTCAGGGAGGCCTGGCAGCAGCACAACTCAGAGCTGCTGGGCTTTGCTTGCTCCCTGAAGCACAAACAGCTTAAACCTCAAAACAAATGATTTCTCTGTCAGATGTCTTTCTCTGCATTGCCACAATGTACACAGAGGTATCCACTAGAGAGATACCTGCTATTCTTATTAAAAAGTTTCTTCCAACATACTTTCTATATTAAATGTTATTTGCTGAGGTGTAAGAAGGCACAGCCAGCATTCGCAAACTGCTCCTGTGGAGATTATTTAATTCAAGAAAGACAGACACAGGAGCAGGTGAATGAGTAAGGAAGACACTGACTGCATTCAAATACAGCAATCTGTGGACAGAAAATCAGAATAGTCTACAATGTTCTCTGAAGCAAATACATGTCAGTGTTTTCAGTGAGATTACAAAGAGCCTGACTGGTATTCTCAAAATCATTTGTATTGCTTTAGCAACATGTATCTGTCCATGCATAGCAGGAAAAAAAGTCACCATAGTGTTTCCAAATCAAAACAACCATACAGCTTCTACTCTCTTTATCACTTAAAAAATAAAACTGCATGATCTTTCCTCTCCTTGGTATATTGACTTAAGATAGAAGAGAATAGTCTGACTGAGACTGATCTGGGAAACACATTTCAATAGTGATGCTGCCCCTCAGACACAAGGGATTACAAAAATATTCCTCATGCATACATTAGTCACTAGATAAAAAGAATTTGTAAAATCAACAGAGTGAAAAAGAAACCAACAGAACACTTTCTAAAACAGGTACTTTCTAATCCTCTAGCTATGCATACTCTTATTACTAAAAAAGCTGAGCTACTTGCAGGTACTCAGATTCACTGCCTGCATACCTCTTTCAAACAAACTGCAATTATTTACTAATACTTCAGAAACTTTTTGATTCCAGACACAACATCTTAAAAAGGCAGGCTGTGTTCACAGAGAGCTACTGGAAGTAATACATCATAAACAGTGAATTTACAGTACAAGTCTTTGAGAGGGAAGAAAAGCTAGTTACAATGCAACCTCTGGGAAAAAAAAAAGACCAGGGTATCTATCACCCTGAATGTCTTCTTGGGCAAAGATCAGAAACTGCTCAGTCTTAGGAAGCGTATCACCCATGTCCTACCAAAGGCAACCTCCAAAACAGGTACTTCCTGTGACAGAGAGAAGCAAAAATTTCAGCAATCACTACTATCTACCCTGTGCAGTTTAGTTACAGCAAGAATGACCAAATATTACAGTCAAGACCAACAGCACAGGGACATGCCTAACTGGGGCTTAAATGTAACCCTAAAGAATTTGCCAGTGAAATTTACTTGCCTTTACAATCTTCCAGGTTTCTCACTTTCTCCAGTTTTTGTTATGGAAGTCTCTCAAACGACACAAAAACAAACCAAGTATTGAGATAAAAATCCTTTCAATTTTACTGAATTAAAGATGATGATTAAGAAGTCACATTTTATGCAAGCTTCCTCTTGAAAGGAACAACTAAGTTGAAAAAAATTGATGGGGTAAAGTGCTTATTGTCTAACAACTTCAAGTTTTCACTTTGTTCCATGTAAAACACAGTTCAGGACTAAGCCCATTTCTTCCTTGAGCCAACAATTTTGAATCTTCATTGGAGAACACAAACATAAAAAGCATAACCCTGCTGAGTATGAATTTGCAGCTTAGTGACAGGCTTTGCAAGTTCTCTTTAAAGTCTCTGCTCTCCTCCAAAAGATCTTGTCTAGAATGTTGCCTGGATATTTTGCCACTTTTCATTGTTGGTGAAATGGGGACCACAGGATAAAATAGAAACATGTTATTAGATTTTCATCTTTAGTAAAAATTTAAAATGAGTCAGATCTAGAAATTGTAAATAATATGCCTTCCTTAGGATACGCTAGTTATGGTATATTATATTCCTTCACACTAATCATGCCTGAAGTCATGAACAGAAATGAGAGAAATACAAGCTGAGATTTCAACCATACACAGTGCTATATTTACCAACTGCAATTAGTGAGTTTTCCCATTCTGCAGTTGCATTCTGCTGGCTTTTCAAATCCAGTGGATAATAAAAGACATAACCACAACCACCTGGTTACATATTTAAATCAATTCAATCCAGATATAAATAGCCTCAATGTAAAAACATGAATTCATAAACTGCTGAGAATTCAGTATCTTAGTTCACTGCTGGAATTAATTTCTTTTCAACAGACTGGTTGTCTAGAGAATACCCATAATGCAGTAAATGAAAACATGTGTGTCACTGCCAGCAGTGAGAATTCATGAAATTGTAACTGATGGATATTAAAAAACCAGATCTGTGATGGGAAACCAATGGTTTGGTAGTCACTGGAATAAGAATGATAAAGCTAAAGATTCCTGGGTTTGGCTGTATTTTCCTCTCACTTAAAAATGGAACAAATATTGTCTCATATGGAGGTCAATACCCCTTTATGGGGTATTTCCATAAAGAAATGTTTTAAAACCAGAAGATTCAGTTTTTTGCCCCACTGCAAAAAAAGCAGGGAGTGAATAAATTGTAAGGAAAAATACTTGCCTATCTCTTTAATTTAAAGTATATGCATCAGAGTTTAAATCATAAAAATTTTAAGGCATTTTTAAAAATTACAGAAGCAGTCTGAGAATTTGTTATTACCCTGTTCTACAGATATCTCAAAATAATTATACTTACATTCTCTTAAAGTTTTTTACAGTAAATTATTCAGGCAGAGGGATACTAGATGCTTTACAAACACTTAACTTTTAATGACTTTCTTGACCTTGCCAACAGCAGCTAATAGTATCAAGTTATACAGATAATTTGTCTTGGCTTTGCATTTGGGGTTCACTTCCATTGTTAAGGCTTTTGACTATCATCTCCATTTCATAAATATTTTTGACTGTCGCACTGCACCTGCCAATCAACAATTTGGGTATGTAGATGCCAGCAGGTAGCAAAGTGAAACAGAAGAATCTGGCCACAGACAGAGAATGCAGAACAGCACAATAGCTGCTGATGCCAGCTACGGCTCTGCTTGCATTCAAAACAGCAACTGCTGCCTGGTTTAGTAGGTCAAGGTTAATGTGACAAAAATAATCAATGAAGCTAGTAACTCAGCATTTCTGACTTACTAAAACCCTTATTGGGAATGTCTGCAACAAAAATCTTGGACCTGAGCTATACTGGACTCCCAGAAAAGAATTTCTGCAGTGAAGGGGCACTTACATCCCTCTGTAGTGCTATGTTCTTGCAAGCTGGGCGGGGGAAGAGAAAGGCAGATTAAATAGAGTGGGTCTGAGTAAATGTTATGATTAATCAGAGATAGTTTATTGAATAAAAGCATCCCAAACGAATGGCACATGAGATAAACCCAAGCTTAATACAGCTCTAGGGAAAAGAGTCCTAACCAAGCCTTGTATCTATTTATCAAAAGGTTTTGTAGCTTATGAAGCCTGACCCCAGAGGATTACACTAGTGCTTCCAGATATCTTTTAACTGCTAGAAATAAATGCAAATGCTTCATCTTTGGCAAGGAACTCCGCTGTAACAACCACAATTTCTCAAATTAGAGAAAACAGTTATTTTGTGATTACTGCACTTTGCAGGGCCCCACCTGAAGCAGAATGACTGCTGGTACAGCCATCAACCACCGAGAAATGGTGAGGGTGACCAAGCAGTGGTACAGGCTGCCCAAAGAGGCTGAGGAGCCCCCAGCCCTGGAGGTTTTCAAAAACCATCTGGACATGGTCCTGGGCAATTTTTTCTGGGTGGCCTTGCTTGAGAAGGAAGGCTGGACCAGATGACACCAGGTCCCTTCCAATCTCAGACAGCCTGTGATTCTGTCACATACTAATAATATACTATAATGTCATTTACTGATACACATATTCTCTCTCACTTTCTCTTTAAATAGTATATCAATATAACTGTTTGGCTGATACAAAATCCAACTACTGCTCAAAAGAAGTGTGAGCAGCTATTTGAGGGAGGCGATTCTTTCCCTCAACTCTACTGCTGTGAGACCCCAGATGGAGCACCACAAACAGCTCTGGGTTGCACAGCAGAGAAGGGACAGGGACCTACTAGGGGGATTACAGAAGAAATGATCAGAAGCTGAAGCATCTCTCTTATGAGGAGAAACAGCTGAGAGTTGGGGTTGTTCAGCCTGGAGAAGACAAGGGTCCAGGATGACCTTGGAGCAGCCTTCCACTAAGTAAAGGGGGCCTGAAAGAAGGCTGGAGAGGGACTTTTTACAAGGGCATGTAGTTATAGGACAAGGGGGAATGGCTTTAAACTGAAAGGCAGTATTTTTAGATTTTGTATCAGGAAGAACTTCTTTATTGTGAGGGTGGTGAGGCACTGGCACAGGTTGCCCAGAGAAATTGTGGATGCCCCATCACTAGAGGTGTTCAAGGCCAGGCTGGATGGGGTTTTGAGCAACCTTGTCTAGTGAAAGGTGTCTCCCCAAGGAAGGGGGGTTGGAACAATATGTTCTTTAAGATCCCTTTCAACTCAAACCATTCTATGCTCAGTGATCTGGAATTCAAAACAGATTACCTAACCGTAGGAGAAAAATGAGACATTTTGGTAATTGTCAGGCTTATTTTGCCTATTGACTGTATCAATAGTTGTGTATTAACACAACTTGCAGAGTTAGATTTGTTGCCGAAGTCTACAGCAAAGCTACCTCCCTCTTAGAAACAATAAAGAGTTTTAGCTCCTGCACTCAGTAATAAGTGCTTCTTCATGTCTGTGACTTCCTCTGCCCCCATGCAAAGGGGAAAAAATAGACTAAGGGCAAGATTCTTCTCTCTGCTCTTGAGCTTTTCCCATGTGGTTAGCAGGAGTTGGTGACAAACTGGCAGAACATTCTTGCTCCGCTTCAAGTAGCTGTCCTGTTGTGAGAAAGTGCCATTGCACAAAAGAACAGAGGGAACTGGGATTCCTGGTTAATTTCCTTTTTCAGCTGGGGACTTTAAAAAGTCTGACAACACACAGAGTAAAAAAAAAACAGGAGAGAGAGACATTTAAGTGCTCCCAAAACTTAGACCAGAAGTAAAAATAAGCAACTAAAGCCGCCTACTTTCCTCTTCCAAATGAAACTAGAGGTAGTTTTTTTGAAGTTAACCTCTCTCATTATATCTGATTCTTCAACGTATGACAAATTCTTTAAAATGTTTTCCTTATTGTAGATGACACCCAGATTACTCAGTAACAAACTGCGGATCAAATTTTATTACTAAAAAAAACCCCAGTCTTTTTGGAAGCAAAGCTATAAAATAGCTAGAGATTTTTTAAAAATTGGATAAGCCATCCATATCCTGCTGAACAGGATACCAAGGTCTTTATGATGCACTACCTGTTTCTGAGAGCAGTGAATACACGTGTTTGAATGGCCCCTCTGCTACTGCAGCTGCTTTCTTACAAGTGGGATTTCGACCCCTACACTTACGTTAACATAAGATTAGCAGTGGTATGTGTTCCTCCTTCCCTCTTTTCCTCTTTCACACACACATGGCTTTGAAGCCTCAAGCAGTTGCAAGTCTAAAAACAAGGACTGAAATTCCTTCAACTTGCTAAGAGAAACATGAGATGTATCCATTGCCTCTTCTCTGAACAACTGAAAAAGCACAATAAATTCCCAACCCTCCTTTCAGCCTTTGCCTGAGGAGCTCTGTGAGCAGCTGAAGCATGTCTGCAAGCTGCAAAATAAACCTGCAAGCAAAGACTACCCAGTATGCTTGACAAGAAGACAAGAGTTACATTCAACACCTCAATTAGTAGTTACATCTACATCATGCATCTACATTTATATATAAAATGTTCCCAAATTTTTAATTACTTCCAGCATGACTACGATTGCTGCTAATCAAAGTTAAGGAAAAACAGACTTCAAATGAATGTACAACACAGTTCACCCAGCTCTGTAAGGTTCTTCTGTGTTTAAGGCAGACTGGTTATTTGCATCAAACGGTGCCAGGTAACTTTTAATTCTGTGAAGTGGACAATAAGATAGCACTAAAGCCAGCACCTATTATAATAACCTGTAATCTTAAACTGGAGCTCTAACTAGTTCGTTGCGGGGTCAAAAGAGTGTGGTGTTAGGTTGTCTTTATATTAACACATACAATCCACTGTGAACAAAGGAATCAGAGCTTACTTTAATTTTGCCAGTTTCGGAAGGGAGAGTAAACTGATACCAGCATTCAAGTGTTTTCTACAACTCTACCCATGATATCTATCAAAAGTAAATTAGGGGAAAGCAGTTCAGAGCAGTATTTCCTGCCTTTTGAAAGGTCATCCAGGCCATGTGAATATTCAGTTATCTTCATAAATGGTGACCTGGATCTTGGACATCAAAGGTTAGTATGACTGTGTAATCAAAGAACTGTATCATCTCAATGCATCTTGGATGTTGAACCTCTATGATGTTTGTTTCAAATACCTTCTAAGCATGCAAAACTGCATCACCAAAAATCCATACAGGCCTCAGTAGTTAATATCGTTAATATCTTTAATATCTGTTAATATTAGTATCTTTAATATCTTTATCTGTTAATATCTTTAACTTCAGCAATACTTTTAGTATTGTTAATATCTTTATCTTCAGCAATCATGGAAAAACTGAAAGAAGGTCTGTTTCCAAATACAGTGGAGGTCACTGAAAAGCACTTACAAACACAGAACCTAGATCTGATTTGTCCTCTGGGCCTATATAAGAGGTCAGGATTCCTTCATTAAATTACTAAAAACATCTCATCCACCACCAGTTTCAGTGCTTCACTGAAAGAAGCTTCACTTATCAGTCAATGGAGCATCCACACAGCATTTCCCAGAAGACTTCATTAAAGGAAGCATATGAGGAAGAACAGGCTATAAAATAATGACCTGAGGCTTGTTTTGTTTCAAGTACTTGTACCTCAGCATATTTGGTCATCCACACCCAAAATACACACCTATTTCTGTGCTAATTGGTTGTGCCTTAAGGCTGTTTTCACCTGCTTGCTTTTTGGAAATGGATGATTGACTGGAAAATGTTTCATGTTGTTTCAAAACTTGGCTTAATGAAATGGTGAGCGCTGTTCTTGCGTTCTCTCTTTCCTGAATTTGCCAATGTTAATGCGAATTCCTTTCTTTTCAATATATTTTCTGGTGACCCACACAGACATTTTGACTTGAGCTGTACTTATTAGGACAAGAAAGGACAATCAAATTACATCCAGACTCCAGATTTTGTAGAACTGTCAGAGCACTATTCTAAACCAGTGAGACACCACCATTCCCCATGCTGTTTCAAGCAGAACAAACACCAGTGTACTTACTTCACTTGCTTGTGACCTTAAAGTAACCACATTCTTAAGCTATCCCAAAGCACAGAGGCTCTTGGATGATAATTATTCATATTACAGTCAGTCCTTTACCACTTTCCCGTTGGTGGCCTGGGTAGACTTGAAATGTGTGCTTTCTTCTCTTATTTTTTTGGTTAACAGGCCACCTAGTTAAAATACTGCAAGAGTCTGTGCCTCTACTCTTCCCCGGCAAGCTCGGCAGGCGCTCTGCCAACTCCTCCTTTTCAGTTGTGAGGGAGAACAAGAATATCCTGCTGCAGCAGCCAGCTGGCTACCTTCTCCTGTCAAGGACTTAATATACCTCTGTAAAGTATTCAGCTGTTGCTGGATGAGAGACAGAGTGCTCTATAGTGCCTTCTTCAAACAGTCCTCCTCCTTGACTAGCACAGACTGAATGGATGAAAGAACCATATGCAAAGAAACAGGAATGAGGGTACAAACACAGCCTTCATTCTTTGGATAATCAAAAGTCACCTATTTCATCTTAACCTTTAAGCCAAACATTTTCTCTCCAGGACAAAGGCTCACCAGACGAAAGTTCAGGCAAACTTGAAAAACCTTCAAGCTACTTACAAGTTTCATTGTCTTCTCATCATACTTAGCTTAAGTTTGGCTCAATAAAAGCTTTCTTGTATCAAGGCTGAAAACATTTCCATTCTCTTAAAAAGAGTGTAAGAAAACCAAAGATTTCCAATTTTGTTTTAAACATGAATATTCCCTTTCAAAGTCTCTATCTCAAACACTGCATCACGAAGAACATGAAAATGAAAGCGTGGAAGAATAAGAAGGACTTGCCAATTCTTACCTTATCTTCTTCACGAATAACAAATTCAGTCAGAACTGGAACTTCTGTTGCCATGGCAGCAGGAAGCCTACCTTTCCAGTAATTTGGAACTACCTTGTTGGTCATTTCAGTCAGATGCTGGAAAACCTGCACCAGCTACTCGCTCTTGCCTCATTTCCCAGCCCTTCTAGAGACAGCCTGTCCTGCAGGTGCCACACTGCACCCTCCTCCCTCTTCTGCCCAAGGGTCAGCACTCACACAGCAAGCAACACTCAGCATCCTAGGCAGCTCTTCCCTGGCAGCTGGCAACAGGCTGAAATACGGGCAGGAGCCTAGGAAATGAGAAGCTGAGCACCGGAATGGGAAAAAGGGGCCAGGAGAGCCACAGGGTGTGAAGATGGGGGCAGTGGAGACAGGCAATGAACAGATGTGAAGCCAAGTAGATTAACTCACTCAAGCAGCTGTGGCAGGAAATGCCTGGTGAGAATAGAAATCCCCCAATCTTTCTCCATTCTGGGAACTCAAAACATTAAACTGCCTCTCAAACAAGCAGGTTCCAAAATTAAAACAACCCCAAATCACTCTTTTGTCATTTTCAGAAGCCTGAGTTTCTTTTTAAACTGCTGCAGCTTGCAATATTTAAAAGCATAGAACTGACATATGCTGATTTACACCACCTTACTGTTACATTTACCACTTAGGTTTCACTTTGGAAGTCAAGTGTCCACTGTCTTGAAATATGTGAAGTGGCCTATGCTGAGTTGGTTACTTTGGGTATTTTTAATGAAGGTATTTTATTCACTCAAATATATTTTAGACTATTGTAATTTGGATCCAATGTATTTCTTAAAAGACCGTTCTCTTGACATCAACATTGATAATGCCAAAAATAACTAACAGATTGGTCCCTTCCTGCCCTTACAGAACATGGAGAGTAAGGAGCAGGCAGTTATTTTATGGCTGCACATACAACTTTATGGCTCTAATACGCAGCTGTGCCTTAGCAGAACCTTAGGTACAGCTTTTAGTTCAAATTAATTATATTAATGTAACAGACTTGCAAATTGCAGTAATTTTTAAAGAGATGCATCATTAACTTTCTGCTGTATGTAAGCATCGATAGGAGGCAATTAAAAAGAGGAGCAAGGGAGGGGTTCTGCTTCCAATTCTGACAGACTGCACTGTGCAGGCACTGTTAATTTCTATGCTCTTCCTTTATGTGACGGTGTCATGCTGTGATGGTTAAGACAGAAAAGCACCAGACCTCCAGTGTTTAAGTACAGACAAAAAAAAATGAGTTCAGGTAAGTTAGAGATTTATACAAGTCCAGCACAATGCTTTCCCCCTACTCTTTGTGAGCTTTTTTTATACTTCTGCATCTTCAGAGGCTCCTTTTTCCCACCTATCCTACCCTTTTTCCATCACTCTCGTCTGCACTTAATCTGCCACTAAAGCAGATTTGCCCTTCTCTAAACAAATTCTTCTGCTTCACCTCACCCTCTTCTAGTCAGTCAATCACCAAAACACAATTGTCACAGATCATAGTAATTGGCCCATTTCTGCGATGCAGTTCAAACCTTACGAAGCTGAGATTAATATTACTTTCATCCATTCAGAGGAAGTAAAAGAAGCAAACTGCTAGAACTTTCTGCCATAGAAAGATTGTGGAGGTAGGAGGCATCAGCAGAACCAAAAGGGGCTTTGGATGCTGGGGAATAAGGAGAGAAAGGCTGGCTTAACATTTTGTCTCCCAACACGCCACAAGCACTCACTCCTCTCAGTGCCTTTCTCAGTGCAGTGTTTATGTTTCCATGAAATGATTTTATCAGAGAGGGTTAGGGAAACAGAAAAAATGCAAGAAGAAAACAAAGCCAACAAGCTTACTATCTGTCATGCTGGAAGATCTTGCCACATCTGCAGCTGTACCCCAGGGCTATACTTACAGATGTAATTGTATCCTTACAGTTGTTAGTTGTATCCTTATAGCTGCAAATAGAAGAGGACGAGGGAGCAATCCCAACCCCCATGACCAGAAATGGACACACTGACTCACAGGCCAGGATGAGCCCTTGCTCAAAGATAGACATAGCTCAGTCAGCTCTCCTCAGAGCAGCCTAAAACACAGCCAGAAACCCAGCCAACAACTAAGAAACATGGAAAATCATGGGCCTTGGGCCCCAGCTCACTCTCTGGTCCTCTCAGACACCAGTAAAGGAACGTAAAAGAAACCCACACTCCTGGACTGGAGCCTGAAAGTGAAGGCAAAGGCATTTTCTTTACAGAGAGGGGGCTCTGCTTGGTGCTATAGTGCTTTTCAGGGATATAACTCTACAGTTGTGATGGAAGAAGAGTTAAAAACAACTTGAATGATGAAGTACAAAGCTATATCTATATCCAAGCACTTCATATCCCAGTGCAGTGGTTTTCAGCTGATGGCAGCAAGTGCCCAGGAATTCATGGATCATTTCTACAAGGGAGTTCATTGATGTGGTGTGGCCTTCCACATGCACAACCTTTTCAAAGGAATTTGCACAACCACTAGCCAGTCTTTTGGGGCCTTCAAATGCCCCCAGAGGAAAACAGCAATAATTGGTGACACCCATTCACCTAGGAAATATCAGTTTGAGGATCTGATGGCTATAAAATGGATTACCTGTGAGTAGTACTGAGATGTCTTCAAGAGAGGAGGCCAATTTATTTATTTTCAGAAATAATCGTAATTCATGGTCAAATTAGCCAGGCATCTTGTGTTAAAATGTCTAGCTAATCTGAAATTTAAACATTAATACCTAAGATATGTACAGATTCAAAAAAATCAGTTTGCATTAATTATTTTAGTTATTTAATCCTTCCATGCTACTTTATTGTCAAGTGAACAAGTTTCACTTTCAAATAATTATTTAACAAGCAGTGGCTAGTGAATCAATTCTAAGTGCTGAAGGAGTTAGCCTTCAGTTTAACTCTCAGTAAAACACTACCACTGAGGCTGAGGACTTGAGCTCTGGTTTTTTTCTTCCCCCATGGCATCCTAAATAGGAGCTCAATGCAAAAAAAAAAACCAACAACAAAAACCCAAACAAACAAACAAACAAAAAAATCCACCACGTCCAAAACATACCTGGAATTTACTTCACAGCTATACCTATGCAGGAAATCAATCATTTCAGTGAAACAAGCAACAACAGCGTTAGCTGATCCTCAAAGCCTTGTTCCCTCAGCCCAAGGAAATGCTGAACCATTTCCTCAGTAGCCTCTTGTCACTTCTCCGGGCTAAGCTGTGTGTATACGATCTTCCCTGCGATGAAACATAAGCAGCAGAAATCTGAAATGCTCTGCAGAGAAGTGACCTTTCCACTGAAAGGCATACATACCTCTCCAAAGTTACAAAGGCATATATATCTGCTCAGAGTTACTCGCTTCATGGAACAGATACAGAAAGAAATGGCAATGGCTAGACTCAGCCTATGTAGGAGAAACAAAAAGATTATCTGCTCCTAATTCTATTTCTCTAACAACAGCAATCCAGTGGGTTCACATGAAAAAAGGTCTGAAAATTTACCTCTTCCAAAGTTGGTGTGAATCCAGGTTTTCATGAGATCTTCAGAAGGGTTTGTTGACTTTTTAAAGTAGATGAAAGTCTCTCCTGTTCACAAAGCCTGCTCTCCTGCAGCTTGCTATTTCTACCTTGCTCTTCCTGAGATTTTGGCAAAGTCAGAGTTGAGTATGTTGTGACACAATCAGCCATTTGAAGCGTTTGCTTTCCACTTGAATTTTATTTTTAGACTCTCCCACAGTCTTTCAAAGAACACATACCCATACTTTGACATGAAGTAAAAAACTACAAAGAAAAGCTGAAGGGTCTGACAAACTCTAGAACATAAGTAAGCTTATGGCACGTCTCTCATTTATAAAATGACTACTGCCTCATTTCTTTTCTAAGCCCACAGACCTGGCTGCAAACACTCATTTGTCATACAGAAAACCTGAAAGTTTCTACCTCAGAACTACAAGTCACAGGCTTAAAAGTGACAGATCTTCAGCTGGTGATTCTGAAATCCAACTAAGGCTCTCAAAGAAAACAAAAATGCTAGAACAAATTAGTCCTGAATTCTTACAGTTAAATGTTTCTTAGAGACCTTGAGCAAATTGCTCACTGCTGGCCCTGCCTTGAGCCAAGAGCTGCAGAGTCCCTTCTACTCTGTATCACACCATGAGTGAGTATACAGGTGCTTTCATGAAAAGCATTTTATTTTGTCAGCCACCACATTTATCATTGACTGCAGAGGTGTTTCTGAATTACTCTGGAACATCTAAGAGCAGAGAATACTGAGCTACATACACGTCTGGTTGCAGAGCTACTCTGTGTGAATCCAGTAATAAAAACTACTTGATAATGTCCTTTTATATTTGCTGAGCGGTATCTTTATATGAAAGCTTTGACAAAGCATTCTCTTTTACATCAGTTTACATGTATTACCTCAATTAATTCTCGAAAATCCCTCTTATTTCAATTCTGTTCACCAAAATGGTTGTATCTGAGATTCATTTCCAAAGGCAGCACTCTCAGAGGAGACGCCTGGAGGACATCACCATATAAACAAACCCAGCTTACGTCCAGTAACTCCAGTCAACTGGAGACAATGTAAAGTGGATGAGGATCTGGCTCATCCCTGCCAGCAAGCAGAAAGGCAAGGTGCTCCCTAACTCACAGTCACTCCAGATCCAGGACCTGCTGCTCTGCCCAAATGTGCTCCTTGCAGAAGACCAGAAAGAGAGCTCTCCAAGGAGCTATGCGACCTGTCCATACAGAGGGTACAAAGGTGAAGGTTTACTAAGAAAGGACAAAACTGAGATGTTAGATGGGGGTGAGACGACAGTAGGGAATAAAACTGAGCATCTGCACCAGGGAATGAAGCAATGAAATGTAAGAGTCATTGAAGAGCAAAAGGTCCTCCTTTATGCAGGAAGAACTAGACTCTGAATGCTAAGCAACATCTACAGACACATACTGCCCCACTATCTACTAAATGGAGATAATTGTAAATTCAATAAGAACTGTATGAAAATATAACGGTATGAGAACAAGACCAGAACTATAAAAGTGAGGCAAACTGAAGAAAAAAAAGAGGAAATTACTCCAGGTTCAACCAGAAAACCAGGTGAGAAGATAACAGTGAGAGAAATGAGAAGAAAAACTCCCTGCTGCTCTGCTCTGCATGAATATTTCCATCTGCCAACAGGCCATCAAAAAAGCAAACTGGCACTAAGTCATAATTCACCATTTGCTATTTATATTCTGGCATCGTTATGTTTGTGCAATTTTTATCAAAGCCTCCATTTTGGGGATGGGGATAAGAAAAGGAGATATTGTAATCTACTTCTGCAACTGCTGTTTGTATTTGCTGAGTTATCTGGCACTTGATGTGCGCCTCATGCATCACTTTTTATTCAAAAATTGACATATTTATCCAAGAATAATTTTAACATGGTAGCCTGATTCAGATATGCACAAAAGCTTTGGCAGACATTTTCAGCCATGCATTTTATGTGATTTACACATTGGCATGCAGAAGACAACATTTAATTGTGTATTGTAATCACAGCCTGGTGGAGGCAGCTCACTGGAGCAGTGGAGATAAGTTTACATGTAAGCAGCATACAGTAAGTTTCTGAAGGCTTTTAAATCTGTCAACTGGTGGATCCCTTTATACTGTACCAAGATAAGACACACTGCTTTAATCACTGCATCCTAGCTATAAAGGTTTCTTTAGATAATTTTAAGCTAGTCAAATTTCACTTTCAAACCACAAATTATCTTAAGTAAAAATTAGATATTTCCTCCCACTCTCAGAGTTTGAGTATGAATGAGGATGTGACTATGCCATTGCAGAGAGCATCCCTAATTCTGACTTTAGGTACAGCCTTTACAAGTGATGAGCACCTTCTCCCCTAAGCAGCACTGCACATGGCTTGAAACAGAGAGACCCAATACTGCACTGAGGAAGGAATCACCTCACAATGAAGCTGGGTAAAGACCCAGGAGATACACCCAGGACTCCTGCATCTTTCCACACTGCTGTCTCCTGTTTCTTTGGAGAATACCAATAGCAAGGAATTGAACCAGCAGTTACAGAGGAGCTGAAGAGAGGAAGAACGAACAAAAAGGATAAGCAATATAAGGGGGCATGTTCTAGTGCCAAGAAAGAAAGGAACAAGTGGAATCAAATGAGAAAACCAAGGAAGTGCTAGAACTTGAACTAGATCTTGGCTGCTGATTCTGCTTCGTTTTACTGATGATGATGATAACCATTATATCCATGTCATTTGACTGCATGCAGGTGGTGAGGATGTTCCTTATCTTGATATCCAGCTGATCTGTTTCAGGTATGAGAGATCCACATCTACACTCGATCTACAAATAATATATCACAGAATTTTTCCTTTAAGTTTTTTAAACTGTATGATACTGTTTTATAGTTAAATGCTACATAAATACAGTTGGACTCAAAGCTCTTAAAGGACTTTTCTGACCTAAATGAGTCTATAATTTCCTGTTAGTAGAGTTACTGGAACAGAAAAAAGCAACATGTAGGGATATACAAGCACCTCCAGAGAGCAATTAATCTCATCCTAAAATACATATTTGAGACAGGCATGATGAGCAGCCTGTTCAATGTACCATGCTTTCACCCTAGTATGGATGAAAATGATTAGCTGAGGCTCTGACACCTAGCTTTTAAAAATTTCAAGGATGGAAGAGGTGAACCTCAGTCTCAGGGGAAGGATGCACAAAACAAGCAGTCCAGCTCTCCTCCTGCCTCTGACCAGAGGCAGAACATCCCTCCCATCACCCCTGAAACAGGAAAATGTAGATGCAGCAAAATCAGAGTTTGTACCTCTAGACACTCATACATGTACAATTTGAAGAGGAGAGATGGCAAACACCTCCCACTGTTCCTTGGACATTTTTTACTTCCTAACAGGTGGCCCAAGGAAACACCCTGTGACTGGGGAGGATGCCCACGCTCCCCACACAGATCATCAATCCAGCCTCACCAGTACTGTGCAAACCAATTTACAGGCGTAGACACTACGACCAGAATTAACAGCATCATTTCCCTGACCCCTTCAGTCAGGGCAGTAGAGTTCACAAACGCTCCCAAAATGCCTCTGCATCCACAGCTGCTCCCCCTGTGCCAGCTCCATCCTCTGCTTTGTGCTGGCTCACACATTGGTGCATGACTTGGTGAGTCAGCTCAACAAGAGAGGTGAAAAGGCAATATTTGAGAAGCCTTCCATGATTACAAGTTAGGCTAATTCATTCAAGAAAATTACATGCATTTCCCAGTTATCTTCAAATACATCAATCTAGTCTGAGAATGGACTGGATTTGTTTGCACTTAAAATTACATTCCCACTTATTCTATTCATTCTACAGAATCTTAACAAAGAAATCAGCAGTTTAAACAGTCTGCTGCCTTGGGTTACAGGAGTTTGCTTGTGGATTATTCTCTCTCCCCCTTTGAAAAGCACATAAATTATTAACACACATCACTAAAATACCCTGTCTTTCAACAGACATTCTAAACGTTTGTCAACAAAAATCAGTTTACTGGGTAGCCACTAACAATATTCTGCTGTGAAAAATACAACTGATGTGTTTGAGAGTTGAAGAAAAAAAATCGCTTTTCTTGTAATTTCAGAAGACCCAGCAGAGCTGGCGTGACAATTAGTGAATATTTAAATGCTTGATATTCACTGGAAATAGTCTGACAGCAATGGCCAAATAATTTCAGGCACGAGAAGAAAAGAAAGTCTCAGACTGATGAATAACTGACATTTGACCTGCTGTTCACTTCCTAAGCTGGAAAAAAAAGCAATTCATAATTGAACTGAAGTTGAAGCTGGCTAAGAAAGCATAAGACACTGTTTTACGTTTCTGCATTGCTGTTCTGTCTCATGCTCTTTTTATGAAATCGTTTATTTCACTGGCTATAATTGCATATTGAGGAGAGACATAAATACCTAGGACAAGGCAGTTATCATAACAAACATGTTTCAAACATTTATAAAACTGTGGCTGAAATTTTGAATTTAATAGGTAACACAGCACTTGTGGAAATTTATAAAAAACCACATGTAATGTTTGTTATTAACTATTGAGACTTTCTAATATTTAGCTTTTCCTGGCACACATTCTGGCTTGAAGCTGGTGGGAGTACAGTTAATAGACAGCATTTTCCCCACAAAGGGAATATGAACCACCACCATAGGACTGCATGAACAAACAAAACCAGCCAAACAAAAAAAACCCCACCCAGAACATTATCCTTAAGAAACAGACCCCCCCCAACAGGATTATGAAGTCCTTCTCTCTGAAAAATTTGGGATTGAGGCAGAGAAATTCCCTGCCAAGGCACTACATCCAAACTCCAGTGGAAGATAAATAGTTGTAGATCCAAGACCATTTGGTGTTTATTCTCAGGTACTCTGAAGCTTTTCTCTTCCAAGGTAAGAGCAAATTGAAATGAAATGTCTACAAAGGACATTTACGAAGGATTACACCTTTACCCTGCTTTCTACTAAGAGACTCCTGTTGCTTAATCCCCCAAAGCAGATGACATTTTCCGACCCTGCATATTTCACAAAGCTTGAATACATTCAAAGCGAAAGGAAGTTGATACAATACAAAAAACAGATGTTTAATAAACTTGAGTAATTGGACAGGCAAGCATGTTTTGGTCCTTCCAAAAGACAGCCACAAAAAGGAAGCAACTATTTTCCTGCAGACACAATAAAGAAGACTTTGGTTTGGTTTTAATTAAAGAGATCAGATCCTAACCAAAAGAAGAATCCTAGCCTCCTGTGACATACTTTGATCTCACCTTTGATGCCAAAAAGAAAGAAACAGCTCTCACTTGCTATTTAGCATCAACAGTATCATCCCAGTCACATCAGCTTCATTCACCCAGAGAGAAGGATATGATCAGCAGCAAGCATCGTATCAGTCAGGGTTAAACCTGGTCTGAGTCACCAAATCATCCTGGCAGTGTAACAAGAGAATCAGTCTTGTCTTCAGCATTACTTAGACAGCAACAACACTGACTCTGCACTTAGGAGTAATTATAAAACAGATTACTTCTGGCAATGAAACAACTATAAAGTAAATATAATATAAATGGCATAGACACTAAACATGAAAGGGTTTTTTTTTTTCCCAGAAGGATCTGAAGTAGATGCAATCATCAGTTATTTTTACTGTTCTTTAAAAACTGTATTTCATTTTCACTTAAACTGCTTTGAATCTACAGGGGAGATCATACCAAAACAAACATATGAAAATCTAAGTTTTGCTCTGGCTATATAAAATCAATCCTGTTCTCTTTCAACTAACTTAGGTGAGAAATAAAAGCAGAGGAAAATCAAGCAGTACAGAACTGTTCATCTCCAACTTCTATTATGTAATACACAACCTCTGATTTGCAGTGTTGGGTTTTGCAAGTCTTCAGGTTGAGATGTCAACCTTTTAAAATGCCCAAGATCTATCTATATATGATTATCATTACGTGTACACAGGTGCAAAATGTTCTTTCTCCTTTACATTAGTCATTTTAGCTACAGCTGTCATCCTCTTACCTAGCAGAAAGGAAACGTATTTGCTCATTCTATCACATAGTCAAAACTCAGCCAAACACTGGCTGAAATAGAATGCTGTATTTTGGACCTCTGCAGTCTCCACTTAGCATATCTAATTCATTTTTCAGTAAATACAGCCACAGCGGAAATTAGAAACAAAAAGCAGGGGAGAAATATATTCCACACTTGCATGCAACATCATGACCAACAGCTGCAAGTGCTGGATGATCATGATGGCCTGATTTTCAGGCACTAATCACCTGCAACTGCAGCTGACATCTAGCTCTTGTCTGAGAGGTTTTGGCAGACAAAAAACTAAACGTACAGAGACTCAGTCATAAAATGCTGAATAACTTAAAAGAGGGAAGGATGTTCTACAGAATTTGTCTTCTCATAGCTGAAGAGACAAAAATGTGCTCAAAAAAGATAACTGATTAATTTTATACTTTTCTTACATGTTAAAGGCAGGAAATACAAAATCGAAGTCATATAATCTATTTTTTTTTTTTAAACAGCAGTGCCTAGCTTTCCCCCTCCTCCTTCAAGCATGTGTACCCAACCAGCTAAATGGATGCGTGTAAAAGGATCCAGGATTGTCTATTCAAGTTTTCACTAGCTTTTTGGAATATAGAAATGTTGGAAGATTCTGAAATGAAATATTGTTTGTTAACAGCATGCAGCATATATGATTCTTCTTATGTATCCCTTCCTTTTACAACACTACATTTACAACAGTTATGAAAAGGCCTTCATTGTGGCTTCTGTTTTTGAAGTCTTCCATAAAAACTCTCTTCACATACTGTGTGGAGTTTTTCCTATTAAAAAAAATACAATTTACACATCCATATATATATGCATGTGGATGTCCCTTCTCTATTTTTTGTTCATTTGGGTTTTTTTTTCTTGTGAGAAGTAATACAATGAGCCAAACAAGGTATGATTATATGGCATCAAAGCACTAACACCACCTAAAGAATTAATTTTCCTTTAGAAACTCAAATGACACTGGAGTAACTTTACGGCTCAAAGAGCAGCAGCACTGAGGGGTAATGGAAATTGGTCACATTTTCCTCCTGTTTTGTTATATACAGAACAGACATAAAAATCTGATGGATTTGGCACTCATAGTAACAAGTCATCTGTATACAATGTGAGAAAAGGGGTTGCTTAAGAGCAAGGATATTGAAACATGTCTCCTGGAATATAATTTGAAAACAAACCAAACCAAAATTCAATAAACAAGAAAAAATAAACGAGCACACAGTAAAAACCTAAAACCATGACAACGTTCAAACAAAACAGTAACAAACCCAATAAAAATACCACATAGAAAAGGTCTTACAGCTAAAGGGGTGGTGGTGCTGAAGGTATAACAAGAGGTAGGACTAGACAGATGGACAGTCCCAAATACTTCACTAATTCCCCCAAACTCAGGAGGAAGTAGCACCAGTATCTCTTTCCATTTTTACGCAGACTTCATGAGCAAATAATAAACCAGCATCATTAAACTTCATACCATCCTACAAGACACTCTACAAGCATCAATAAAACCACCCAAAGTTTGGCTCATTTGCTAACATAGAAATGTTTGTGCAGCAAAATCCCTGAAATTGTAGGAAACACAAATCCTTCTCAGTTTATACTTGTATCATATTTGCAAAGTTATTTTCATCGTTGTAGCAGCTCAGGTTTTGGGAAGCGTAGTTCAGATCTTCAACCACGCAAAAAGTCTTTAATTCTCCACTGAAAAGCAAACCCACAGATGTGCTTAGGCATGTATGTTTAACATCTTCTGCCCACGGCCACACTTGCTGCTCCTAAAATATTTTGTCGAATATTTTGAAATGGCATCACTTTCCTTTTCTGTGTGTACTGTACCAATTTGGCTAAAAACATGAAGCTTATAAAAAGAAACATGGGGCTTCCAACATGAATAAACACCTCAATTTAGATGTATCAAAACTTATTCAGTTTTGTGAGATGGGACTAAAACAATTAATGTCTTTTAGAGCAGACTGAAAACAACGTGTATTCCTCCATTTGACTATGCATAAGTTAAAGACAAAAGGCTTTAGAAAAGATTTGCTATAAAAGATCTCATATCTAAGCATCCTGCATATTTCACCACAAGGTTTGACTTTCAAACCAGCTGGGCTTTCCTTGAGTAGCAATGGTTATGAAATAAAAGTCTCTGAAAACAATCATATTGAAGTGATTTCAACAGAGAGTTGTTTAAATCCCCAGGTCTTCCAGGTGTTGCTGAAGTTAAAAACAAATGAAATGTTGATATCATCTAATATTAAAGACCAAAAAATACTGTTTTCTCAAACTCCCAGAAGCAAAGCTTATATATACAGTGTGCATTGCATCCACATGATCTTATATTTTCTTCTAAACAACTTAAAGAAAGGGACCTAATTTCAAAATGGTTTCTATTAAGTGTCTGCACATCATTTTCACTTTTCAAAATACAGTGAATTAGCATCTATGCATGGGTTAAAAAAACCCCAAATTTGTCTCTGGAATAATAGAGGTATTTATACCACATAAAAGAGCACCAAAATTTTATTGGTGTCTGATGATTTAAACTATAACTACCCTTTTGAACAGCAACAGTTATCAGAAAACTGATAACTGAAAACTGCTTTCACCTAAAGACTGTTTGCTATGGATATTTGACAGGCGTTCTGAAAGGCACAAAAGTGTAACAAGTTGCTACATTTCACTTGATGGCAGTTCAGCTCACACATAACCTGCCTGTCCAGAGAATTTACCTTCCACTAAAATAAAACCTGAGACTGAACACATACCTGCAGTTGGATCACCAACAGCAGCAGAGAGCAGATCAAAAAGCGTCTGCATGTACACATAGAAAATAGACAAACAAAACCTCAGAAGCAGGTCATAAAAACATTATAAACTTTTTTTTAATTATAATTTTCCTAATCCGAATTCCTTCATGTTAATACAGGAATAACATTTTTCCAAGACACTATATGTCTAAGACCTCTGTATCTCACTGGTGATCCTCCATTTTACAGAAGGGAAAACTGAGCCAATGAAAGCATGGAAATTACCACAGGTACAGAAAATGCAACTAACAAAGGATGAAATTTGAACTCAGGTTTCTGCTTTCCTATTCACTGAACCCTGAAGACTTTGAAAAATACACATTCCAGTACACTTCCATAACAGCAACAGTGTTCAACCATATTACATGTTAATTGTGTAAGCATGGCATGTTAAAATCATTAGTGGCAACTAATATATCATGTGAAACTGGATCAGTCTTGGTATCAAAACTAATTCTAACTGATTCTACTGATCACAACCACACACTAAAGCAGAAGCAGCTCTGTCTCCTTGGCAAGGACAAACCTAGATTAATCTCAACAGGGTACAGAGAAACTTTAGATGAGACTGCTTTGCTTCTTTCCTTGCACTCAACTTCTGTGAGAGCACTCAGTGCTTGTAAGAGTGGTATAAATTAGTGAAAACTTTGATGATTTCAAGTTAATATCCTAAAGACTTGCCAGAGGAAAACCAAAAAAAATCTGTATAGATCTACAGTTTACTGGATCAAGAGCAAAACAGCAGCAAGGAAATACATTAACTGTTCAGAAAGTAGAGGAAACCACTGAAGTAATATTTAAAGAAAAAAAATCCACCAAGGAATTTAACGTCTCCTGAAGCTGTTCAAACAGAAACTGAATTAATACAGTTCACTTCCCTGTTTAATGCTATTGTATTGCACCATCATCTATTTAATGCTTATATACACAACAGCCATTTTCTCTGCAGCAGTAATTCATTAGCCAAAGAATCACAGCTGAAATAAAAAGAGAATTGGTTTGAGAATATGCATTATCAGAGATGCCTGAATAGTCCTTAGCCACCCCAACCTCCACATCCTTACCGGAATGTCAAAAGTTTCTTGTGTGTCATCCAGCATCTGAATTTTGATAGAGACAAGTTTTCCTGGAGGTGTCACAGGTGGTTTCTGTCCATGCTCCAAAGTACTGATCCCAGCATTTTCCTGAGCTCCTAAGCGGGATCCTGCTGTTGGTCTCTGCTCAGTTTCACCCATGTTTAGGGAAACTTGTTTCTTTTATCTGATAAAAGAATAAGGGCAAAGAAGACCATGTCAGTCATAAAGAAGATGTCTTGCATCTTAACCCATACATAAGCATCATGGTATACATGCTTACAGGTAGTAAACTGTATGACCATTAATAAAAAGTGAGAGCCATCACAATTTTTTCCTTAATGTCTCATATGAAGACAAGAAAATCAGGCAAACTTTGTACTTATCAAAATACACAGGCTAATCACCTCCTGGGGATAAGGCTGATAGGCTATGGTACTGCACGAGGAAAAATTATTCCTTTTCTCCTGGAAATATAGACAAGACCACATTGGAAATAGAGCATGAGAGAACTGAGATTTCAATTAATTATGTAAATTTTTAGTTATTTATGAATCAGGCTGTTATCACCCCCAGACAGGATTCCCAGAGAAGGTAGGAAGGCAAGAAGAGCAGGTGGGACAACTCAGCACTTGCTGACCATCATTCCCTCTTGGCTACATCAGAACTTTTTCCTTCCAGCCTTCTCTGGCCCTTTGCTGCTGCCACCTCGCTAAGGGTCTGTGAAGCAGGAAGGCCAAGGGGTACAAGATGACACCAATTATAAACTGAGGACCAGAGCTGCTCTAGACCTGGGCCCTGGCCTGATCCCATTGATAAGCCAAGAACTGTGAGGACATGCTACTGGGAAGGCCAGAAAAAAAGCCAACACTGATTGAGAAATTCTTCATTATTGGCACAACTTTGAACCTCCGTTTTTAATTCAAGCACCATTAGTTTTACTTGTTGAATGGTACACATCGTACCCTGCTTTTTTACACTCTAGCTGGGTTTCTGATGAAACCCACTTCTACTGTCCATTTATCTTTCTTGGTAAATGCATTTTCATTCTGCAAGACTTTTATACGGTCATCAACAACCAAAACGTAGCACACAGATAGGCACTAATGGAAATGTAACTTTCCAGCTGAACAGAGGCATAAGAAGAGTACTGCCAATCACTGCCTGGCTTTAACTCTGAGGTTGCAATTATTGAGAAGCCTATATGGGGAAAAAAAGGAAGCACAAGACAGCCTATGAATTTGTGAATGTATCACCAGCTCTACAGGATACTATAAAGAACAGTGACAGGTAATAAGACACCAGCTCCCACCATAAGGATAGAATAAAAACAGCCCTGTCTTTGGCAGGATACACTATTTACTACACATTACTCTTCCATATCCTGACTAATCTGTTCCCACAGATTTTTTACACAGCGAATATCTAGGCGTAAAAAATTTTAAAACAGCACTTGGATTAAAAGACATGTTAGCTGAGAAGGAAAGGAATTAAAAATTATGGATCCCACACTTCTAAATATCAACTCAATGGGCGCAAGTGAAGGAGAAGAAAAAAATGCAGGCAAGCTTTTGCAACAATTCGGCACTAACCTGCCCATCAAGGTCAGAGAGATACCAGTGAAACCTACCCAAGTCCATGCCAACCACTACCAGAAAGGCAAATTTTTCCTCAATTATCATTGCAATCTAAAAATCCATGAAGAATCAATTATATTTATATTATTCTTTAAAAATAATTTAATTAAATATTTTTATAAGACAAGCAGGGCGAACAAGAAAGCTGCAGTTGGAAGCAGGAATTCCAGAAGAAAAGACACCAAGCTTTACATAGAAAGACTCCAGGCCCCTTTGCAAATAAATCTGTTTTTCCTGTGTGTGGAATACACAGGATCATCTAAAAAGGTAGCACAAGCAAGCAGTCTAGAAGTGCACAGAGGTTCTGGTCCAAGCAAGAGCTCTTCTGAAGTCACCACACAGCCCAGCCAGCACCAAGAGGGCAGCCAGGACCTCTACAACTGCTGTGTTACTACAGAAGTTTCTGGCAATGTTCTTTCCATTACATCATAAATTGATTCACAGGAATCGATCCAGTCAGTTCAAGTGATACCATTAAATAATCCATGCAAGGAAATAATTCAGACATTGAACTCTCCTACAAATGTTCTTCCGACCAGATGATACAGTGGCCCACATGCACCATCAGACAGGCCAATAAACTTAATGAAACACATAAAACCCACTCAAATTTAGGAGCCAAAAAAATCATGGAGGAAAGGAACAAGCAGAACCACTCCATAGATACAGCTGAGTGATTTTTTATTATTACTAAGTTAGTAATGTAGAAATTCTTGTTTTACATATATATTGAACCATTTGGTTGTAAATGCACACTTTCATTTGGAAGCAAAGATCTAAGAACTATTGGCTACCCTGATCCCAAGCATCTGCTACTTGGAAAATTAAAAGAAGACCTTTCACTTTTTAACCTATATGCCAGTGCATGCTGCACTGGAAGTTATTTAAGGTTTTTTTCTGCATGACACTAGTTTCACTACACTGCTGTCATAACATCAGCATAACGTTCTTACTATACCTTTATGTAAGAGGCCTCAAAAATTACCCTCTCTAAAATAACACAACACATCAGTCAAGCTGTATACCTTTCCCTATGTCACTTTGATCTAGGAGACAGTGAACAAAGGTCACAGAATGCAACAGAGGAGTATTAAGCAAACACTGAGCAAACCTGAGGGGATTAGGATGCCTAATGTCTGTCATGATGAAGAGATGGATCAGGTTTGGACAAACAATACAGAAATTCAAAAACACTCCAGTAGAAAGACGACACTAAATTGGGGAAGGTATTAATCAAGAAGAAAGAGCAGCAGCCACCAGATTCTAACATATGCAGCTCTAAGCAAAGCATACATGGAGACAGATAACCAGTACAGAAGCAGAGAGCGGCAAACAAAAGAGGATTCATCTGAACTCTGAAAATTAAAGAATTTCTGCCTGCTCTTTTCTGACAGCTGTTGAAACCCAGGGCCAAAATCAAGTCTATTGTTTCAGCTGCAGGTTCACTGGATGTCAGTGCCCTTCTCAGTAGTGCTGTAGCACCTGCAAGATGGAGAGTGTCTGCTGCAGAGAATGAACCTGTGTCCTAACCTGTGTGAGGGGAGAAGTTACTGAGACAGCAGAGCTGCCCATGGGGGAGTCTCGTCCCCTTCTGCTCCTTCCCAGCTTCCACTCATCCTGCCTGATGCTGAGCACTGACTCTCACCCTCCTCAGACTGAGCCACGGCACCTCTCTAACTCAAAAGAAAACAGTTCAGTGTTTTGTTCTTGGCTGGGTTAGCAAATTAAATGAGCTCTCTGCAGGCTGGAGAACCCAATGCCAGGGTGAGCTAAGCCCAGCCAGCTGCTTTCAGGCCACTGGGCTGACTCAAGCTTTCTCTACTTACAGCACCTGGAAGGCACAAAAAAACCCTACAACTGCCATTAGACAGATTAGGAGATGGTGTTTTGTTCTAATCACACATTAATAACCCTTTTATACTAATACTAAATGCTTAGATCAAAAGTTTAAGGTCTGTATATACTCACGCAGTAGCTGGACAAAGGCCACAATATGGTTCAGCATAAAGCCACCTTAGTTCTCCATGTTCAAAGCACGCACATTTTATAGCATCAGAAAGGTTCTGGCCACTTAAAATTTCCACAAATTTTTCTTTGGCAGGATGAAAAAGGTTATGAAACTCACTTAGTCTAAAGGGAGCTGCGAGCATAAACAGCACTTGTTGGGGCTGGGGCAGGGAAAACACAGGCAGGAATAAAGGGCTACAAAAATTAAAAACACTGAGGAAAATAGAAGCAGTATGCTGGAATAGATGCCACTCTGTCTCTCACCTACTCCGCTCTTTACGTCAGACCAGGGCTCAGCATTTGATACAAGAGGCTCCCAAAGCCTGAAGACTCCTGCTATGGGAGAGAATGGTACCACATATCTAGGCCCTTCCCACTTTTGCTTTCCTTTATGACACATTTCCACAGCATGAAACAGAAGGAAGCACAGTGCTCAGTACACTCCTCTTAAAGGTGAGGAAGCCTGAGGCACAGTGGGATGGTGTGAGTATAGAACCCTACCAAAAGCACACAGCAGACTTGTACACCTTCAGTAAGAGAAAATTCTCTACATGCAGCATAAATTGTCAATGATGCTGCCTTTTCATTAGTACATCAAAATTACCATAAAAAATGAAATCAAGTATCTTGAACCCATATTATCATAACAAGGCAACAGGACCAGGAAGACTGCAACTACAATTGTCTGAAATGATGGGAAGCAGACAGAGGGCCAATATAGTTCAGGTTTTTGTACTGCAAAGCATTATCCCACTTAATTTCCATAAGTCCCTGGCAGAACTGTACAAAGCAAATATGATGATTAAAAAAATTTAAATTATTCATGTAAATCACAGAATCATAGATTATCCTGTCTTGGAAGGGACCGAAAAGGATCAGTGAAGTCCAACTTATAATTTCTTTGATAAAACCCAGCATTTTTGCAGAAGCAAAGAAATGGGAAAAGCTCTTAATAGAAAAATAGCTCAAGCTTGAAGGGCAGTAGTACAGACACAGGTGGTGGGTGTCTGTTTCTCTGCTTGCACCCAGCAGCCTAAGTTTGATTCAGACTCTTAAGGAAACCCTGAAGCTGAAGGGATTGGTGTTCAGTTTCTTATATGCCCTTTCTGCTCACATCCACAATACTCAGAGAAGGAAGGCAATAAAAATTCAGTTTTTCTTTACCATTAGACTGTCTTCTAGCTCAAAACAAAAAAAGTCAACAATCTAAGCCATGGCTGCTTCATGAAGTCAGAAGTAGAGAGGCTCAAGGTGAGGTATGGTCAAGAAGATCAGCAAGAAGATAGGTCATGTCTAGTCCTCTGTACAGTCAGTGGAAAAGGGGATGGAGGGTGAAGTCCTTAGCCAGGTTTAACTTCTAAACACAGATTTATCTTTTTTATCTTTTTCCTGTCCCTAAAGATGCAGAAAATTAACCTTGAAAAACCTGCCTGCTCAAGGAAACACCATGGCTGCCTACCAAAAATTAGACAGAGACTTGCAGAAGCAAGTCTTAGAATCAGATTCTTCAGCATTCTTCAGACTTCCTAAAATCTGCAGGAATAAGAAATTCCCTCAGTTATACAAGACTATGTCTAAAAGAATAAAATTCATCACCTGTACGGAAAACAAAGAGAGCCCATGAAGTTCCCTATCTTGGTCAGACTCTGAGAACCTCTAAATAACACTCTCTTATCCCTTGACCCAGTTTCTGTGGGGTGGTTATGCAGCTGGACAGACTAAGTGCTCAGGTTTGTAAAGCAATAGAGTACGCTTAGTTAACACCAAACCAGCTGGAGCCTGAAATCGATGTCAAATTTAGGGACCTGAGCAGCAACACAAAAGCTATAAAAACTCAAACTATTCAGTATGCCAATAATGTGGCCTGAAGTCCAGAATAATGAGCATTTATGACTGTACAATATAAAAACCACCTCTTGCAAGCCTGTCAGTACAGCATTCATAGTGCCCACATTCGTTTCTGGCTTTAGGGCCGTTCAGCTTCCAACAGGAGCTCATTTATCTTCATTGCATTCAGGTCCTAAAACTATCTGCAACTCTGTGGCACTAGCAGCTGTCCCAGATTCCAATTCTTCTGCCAGATGTCAGCAAAGAACGATCCCGTCCTGCACAAATTTCATGTGTGCTTTTTTCCTCAGCCACACACCACACTGTCAGTAGATCTATCAACAAGTGCAGCAATAGATAAACCTATGCTTTTCCACTTGCCTCTGTGGAAATCCTCATCCCTTAAGCACAAACACAGACTGCTCTGTGAGTTAAGCCAATCTGGTCTACGAATACTTTATTTCAACCCACAACATTACAATTACTTTTGATGGCCATCAGCGATATTGAAGAAGTCAGCAGACATATTGATTCACTTTGTGTTATGTTTCTGGACATTGTTGCATTAGAAACTGATTGAAGGCAAGAAACATTTCTTCTTCCTTGCATCTCACACAAGCAAGAAAAGCCATTGTACATATGTAAGTGAGCAATTAAGTAAGCAAAACTTCTTACACTCACCCTCTCAAAGGAACTCCTCAGAAACCTCTTCATACAAGTTACTCTTTGGTCTGCTTGTGACTGTTTCCCAACCTCTGGAGACCTGTCCTCACTTTGTTCTTCACCAGCCCTACCTGCCACCCCTGTACCACGATCAACGTCACTTACTTGAATCAGGAATCCCAACATCATATTCAAACCAACACAGCCAATTTTAAAGTTTTTAATTCAGGTTTTAAATCAGCCGACTTGAAGGCACTGTACAAACAGGTAATTCTGGCTACTCCCAGAAGGAAAATTAGTGTTTCATCGGCTAAGCCAAGGGGATGATTAGCTCCAATTGCTCAATTAGTGACTCTCACCCAACAACTACGTTTTCCCTTCACATCCAAAGGCACAGTCGGAGAAAACAGGATTCTTGTGAAGCCAGGAATCCCTTAATAGACCAGAGGGAGGTATTTCCACACAAATGCTTCATTTGTTATTAGACAAGTTAAAATTTGAATTAAATATTGTCCACTTGCTTTGCACTTACTGCATCACCATTTAACTACCATGTATGTGTTTATAACATACTTATACATGAAGTTCAACATTGTTTTCCATTGAAAATACTTCCCTGACACTTCACTTTCCCAATTGGACAAGACCACACCTTTTCTACAAAACTTCTGCTTTATCTCAGGCCAGGGGGAAGATATTTCTTCCTCACTGTGAAACTCCCAACCTGCTTTCTGAGATGTCTTTCAACCCATTGACAAAACTGCCTGCATAAGAAATAATGCTTAGGAAGAAGCTGCAAGCACGTATCATATACTTGCACACTAGATTTTATTGACACCCCTTCTATTTTGCATAACCTGCCAATTCTGTCACTAAAATCTATGAAAAAGTGAAATTCAGCACGCTCCCACAAGTAACAAAATGTGATTAAAAAAAAAAAATCCATGGGGAAAAAATATTAAGAGTAAAGAGTACATGAAATAAATGCCAAATTCACCCAGCTATCCCTACACTGATGATAAAATGTGTTGTAGAAGTGAGAAAGTACATGTTATCATTTTATGAAGACATAAAGAATTTTAAAGTTGAGATATAAAAGCATCACCATGCAGGCAAAAAATTATTTCACATTATGAACAGAAAGACTCTGGAAGCTTTATTGCCACATGGTAAATGCTAGGAACATTTAAGGATAGTCTAAGAAAACCTCTACGTCTTGTGTTTCCAACCAGCAGAGTTTCCTGTTTAACCGGGTCATCACCTGAGCCCACAGTTTGTCACTAGAAAACACAAGCAAAGCAGGTAAGAACTTTAAGCAGTTTGGTGGTTCAACAGTGGTACAAATCAATCCTGAAGCCATTAAAAGCATTTTCCAAAACCCTTTCATGCCATCACTCTGCATAAATAAAGCTGTTGCACCAGCTGGAGTGCTCTGGGCTCATTCACCCCTACAACACCTCATGTGAAAGCCAAGCTGAATGTGCTTATAGTAGAACAAAGTAATCTGATTTACTTCCAGATTTAACAGAATTCTGAAAGGGATCCAGCAACTCATACCCAGCTTCAAGCATAACGTAGACATTTTCCATGAAATAAAAACATGTCAAAAGAATAAATAACACACTACATTAATACTACTGTTCAGCAGTTGGGGGAAAATCTGATACAGCCCTGGTTTTGAGAAATAAAACAGCTCAGGAGAAATTCTATTTCTCTGAACCAAGTATGAGTATACAGTAGAGGTATTCACACTGCCTAAATGCAAGCCAGATCCTCCAGAGAACTGCTGAGCACCAGAGACTAATTCAGGCATTCAGTGGCCTTTGAGAGGAGCTTCTCCCTGCCCTGAGCACAGACCCCTCCCGGAAGACCAAAACGCCGTGGTCACAGCGCCTGGCCCCGCTCTCTCTCCTGCTGAGGGCCACCAGAGGTGTCACTCCAGGTACCCCAACTCGTGCTGGGGAGTGCTCGAGTGGGGAGCAGCAGCCCAGGAGCTGCAGCACACACTGTGCTCGCTCAGGGCACAGGCGCCCCACGGCCCAGTGGCTCCAAACCACAGAGGCAATGACATCAGTGCTCAGCGCTGGGCAGCCACAGATGATGCCTACCCAAACATCTTAAACTGAGGCCATACTGGCCTTGACTAGTCTCCTTTATGCCCAAAGCTTGTGATCAGACTCCCACAAAATTATTACATAGCTCGTGCACCAGGAAAAATGTATTTATGGCCAAAGTTCTACACTCAGTATATAACCCACTATAAAACCAGAAAAGAATTCCTGACGTTTTAAATATTTAAATGTCTGTTCCCAAAAGAGACTTTTTATAAGTTTGTAAAACTGCTTGTTATAATTGAACATACAATGATTGGTTTGTTCGGGTTTTTTTAAATTAAGTCCTTTTATATAAGCCTTTATTATTCTTGACCAAGGAAATAGCACACTTAATAATGACACAGTACCAGCAAGAAATACTTGTACCATGAAGAAAAAAATTGCTTTATGTACTATTGTTTGGAAAACAACTTAATATACTCACTTGCATCCTGCTGGAGATAAAATGGGTCATGATGCATGACTGTATAACATTTACCCTAGAGTGTTTTAAAATTATGCCATTATTATACCATTATATCATTCTTTAAAAGAATTCAAAAATTCTTTTAAAAATTATTACAAAACTTTCAAACTTCCATAGGTTCCCAACTAGTTTCTCTTTGTGCAAATACTTCAACCAGTGAAAGACTCTACCTATACTAAGCATCACAGTCCAGACACTGCCTGTCCTATGACAGCTCTCCTGATCTTTTAAGACAGAGTACTTTTGTGTCTTTTGATAATTTATAACACTGTGTTCATTCTGTGAACAGCTATCAGAGATACTGTGAGACATACACGGATATACTGTTGCTACAGGTACAACCTCATCTTCTGTTTGGCTAAAATGTGAGTATTACATATGCTGCATGAAGACAGACAAGGGTGAGTTTTCACATGCGACAGATGTAGCTGCATGAGGTGCTGCTGTGTCTGCAGAACAAATGTCTTTTCCCACTGAAACTAACTTCACAAGGAAAACTGACGTAAGTCAGTCCAAAGCACAGCACTATTAGAGTAAGCTTTAAAAGCTGCACCTAGAGAAGAGCTTTCCTGTTCAACCACACCATTGTCTCTTTATCAACCAACCTGTTCCAGTACAGATTACATCCTTGTGGTTTCTTGTTACATCTCAAAACTAATTACTCACCTGCTTGGAGGTGTGAAAAAGTATTATCTGTGGAATCTGTACTTTTTACTACTAAAGGGGAGAGTGGAAAGCACCGATTCTCATTTTGTTCTCTTCCTTGAAGCACTGGCAAGGAGAGATAGCAGAAATTCTGCCAAAGCAGCCCACCAGTCTGCAATGACCTCCTTGAAATGTCATTGGAAGCAACACTCCAAAACAGCCTTTACAATCCAAGCAAGACAGAGAAGTGTAGGACTCAGATCCTTTTTTAAAATTCAGATATCAAAAGGCAGAAGCTGACAGTGAAAGATCACACAGAAAGAGGGACATAATAAATAATACATTTCAAATAATCCAACGTGAATGCTGCCTGGAAGATTTTAACAGGCTTTCTCACTCAATACAAAGCTCCCAGTAAAGCAGCACGGCAGAGGACACTGCTGTGCTGGGCAAAGTAGGCATGCTGGGTATTAGATTGCTCTTCCTTCCCCTGGAGAACATCCTATACTCCTCATATTCCTTTCCTGGCTCCTGAGTCTCAAGTAACTTTAGATTATGCTGAACACGGAAATCAGTTTTTATACCCATATCCGATGGTAGCACACAGCACACTCCCGGCAGGCAAAGACCTTTAGAGAGTCAATAGCCAGGATCTCCCAGGAGGCTCTCCCTGCTGAGCACGCTCGAACGTCGCACACTTTCCCAGTGGCAACCCAGTGACTGCCCACAGAGCGGGCGAGCACGCGCCAGCCTGGGAACAGAGGAGCCCAAGACTCCTTTCATTCCCATGGCTGCCCAACTGGAGCAGGTCCAGGCTCTGGAGCAGATCCAGGCCCTGGAGCAGAGGGAGCCCATCTTTCCGGCACCCCGGCAGCAAGGAAGCGAAAGGAGTGCATCTGGAGTGCAGCAGGGACAAATGCCAGACCTGAGGGAGACGAAGGAGCAGACTGGGACAAGGGCCCAAAACAGGAGGGAGAGCAAGCACAAGAGCAAGGGAAGGGAGCCAGGGATCTTTAGGCAGTGCACAAAACAAGGCAGGAAAAAGGAAAAAATTGACTAAATGCAAAACCAAAATTGGACAAGGATGGGGAAGGGGCACTCATTCAGGCAAGGTGTCTGGTGTCTGACAATGACTCTGCAAGGGAGGTGAAACTGCAGGTGAAAGATAAGAGAATAAGAAGCCAAAACTGAAGAGGTGTCCCAAAAAGAGCAAAAGGATTGTCAGGAATGGCAAGGCAAATGGCGGGGGGGGGGGGGGGGAGGGTCTTGG